>VONZ01000016.1:2845000-3269237 GCA_012976165.1 Labeo catla
ATACATTACCAGTCAAAAGTTTTTGAACTTTTGAAAGGTTTTTTTAAAGTCTCTTCTGCTCACCAAGCCTGCATTTATTTGATCCAAAATACAGAAAAAGCAGTGATACTGTGAAATATTTGTACTATTTAAATAACTACTTTCTATTTGAATATATTTTAAAATGTAATTTATTCCTGTGATTAAAGCTAATTTTTTAGCATCATTACTCCTATCACATGATCCTTCAGAAATCATTTTAATATGGTGATTTGCTGTTCGAGAAACATTTTTTTATTTTTATTAATATTATCATCAATATTTAAAATGCTGTTCTTCTGAACTTTCTATTCATCAAAGAAACCTAAAAAAATCCATTTTCAACATAATAATAAATGAATAAATACTAATAATAAATAAATAATAATAAATGTTTTTATTTAAATGTTTAAATCTTACTGTTCAAAAACGTTTTACTGGTAGTGTGTATATATATATATATATACACAGATATATTACAGATTTGTAATGTTATATATATATATATATATATATATATAAAACATTTTTTTTTATTGTAACGAATGTACTGGTAATTCAGTGGGACCTTATTGTGAAACATAAATTCAAATAAACGGTCACTAAAATAAATGAACATGACATCCATCGCATTTTTGACACGGTCACACTACAGAAAAATGTTAGTAGGTGTCGCTGCTCTTACGGCGCATTGTCAACTAACAATAAAAACCACATTGTTTGTGATATCAGGGCTGGGTCAATTTTGTCTTTAAAGAATGTATGTTCAGACAAATGAAAACAATAGCGAGGGTTTTACAAGAACATAAACCAGTTTAGTTGTTCACTATCAAATGAAACAACGCGACAGTGTGGGCGAGGCTGATAAGCGTGTTTGAGTGTAACCGTTGACTGCCTCACCATCATGAAGTCTCTTGGCTTCTCTCTGCAGGGCGAGACCTGAAGAGTAGGCCTCTATGCAGCCGTGGCCCCCACACATGCACTCTGGTCCTTCCAATGAGACCACGATGTGTCCCAGTTCCGCTGCGCAAAACGTACTGCCGTGGATCAGTTCATTATGCTGGATTATACCACCTCCAATTCCTGCACATATAAATGCAAGGCAAAGGTAATTACAGGCAGAATCACAGAAGTCAAATATAAGTAGTGATTGTATCAGTTTTAGTCTTTATTTATGCAGGTACATGCTAGAAATCTGTTTGATCATGTATGTACATATGCACTGTAAACACACCTGTAATAGATAAAGAGAAAACATTTTTTCACATTGTTTCCTGGTTCATTACCAGAAAAAGATGCAAATTACTGCCACATGACTTGATTAATCATTAATCGCGAAATAAAAGTGTGTGTTTGTATAATATACGTGTGTACGTATATATTTAAAAAATATTTGTATGTGTGTGTACGTACACACACACATGTATTATATAAACTAACATTTATTTTGGATGCGATTAATCAGGATTAACCATTGACACCCCTACAGATATAATTAACAGGATACAGTGACAATATTTGTGTGTAATCCAAAACAATCATTCAGAAATCTTAAATAAAAGATCATAACTGATATGGAAAAATCTATATAATCAAGTACAAAAGTAACTTGTATTTAAAAAATATTTTTACTGTTTAAAATAACTGTTTCTATTTCAATATATTTTAAAATATAATTTATTTCTGTGATTTCAATACTGAACTTTTACCATCATTATTCCAGTCACATGATCCTTTAGAAATCATTCTAATATTCTGATTTGCTGCTCAAAAACATTTATTATTATTATTATGATGATGATGATGCTGAAAACAGCTAAGTAGAAATTTTTCAGGTTTCTTTGATAAATAGCAAGTTCAGTATGGGATTTTTTTTGTGCCAATAAGAATGAACGTAACTTTATAAAACTGAACGTAACTTTCCAAGAAACGATCAAAAATATGCCACTGCAAAAGAAGAAAAACACAATGAAAATGAAAAAATGAACTCAGTCGCACGAATTTAACATGCTCTTCAAATATGCTTCATTCTTTGTTAATGATTTTCAAAGAATGGTTTTCGCGAATCATGGATTCTGAATGCGTTGCCACAGCTTTCGCTTACGCTTCGCAAATTTTCGTTTGCTGTTTTGGCACAAACCTCTCGTGGGGGCGGGCTTAACAGCGATCTACTCTGATTGGCTAATGAGCTTTTGATGGACAGTTGCTCTCTGACCTGGAAGCACGGACGGTGACGTCAGTGGCGCACATACTGGAAAGTTGTTGCGGTGTGCAATACGTCGTGCTTTGTTTATATTAAGTATTAATGTTATTAGTATTTCACCTACGGTCGTCTCTTAGTTTCTAAAGATGAGCTCCCAGGAGAGACACGGAGCAGCATCATCTTCCACCTCAGCTTGTCCCTCAGGGCAGCTTGAAGTAAGTTCGTGTTGCTAAAGTAACGTTAATCAATAACATCGATAAAAGTTTTATTCATGTACAGTGTGCAACAGTTCTGATAGTTTCTATAAACAAAGCACGACGTATCGCGCCACTGACTTCACCTTCCGTGCTTCCAGTTCAGAGAGCAACTGTCCATCAAAAGCTCATTAGCCAATCAGAGTAGATCGCTGTTAAGCCCGCCCCCACGAGAGGTTTGTGCCAAAACAGCAAACGAAAATTTGCGAAGCGTAAGCGAAAGCTGTGGCAACGCATTCAGAATCCATGATTCGCGAAAACCATTCTTTGAAAATCATTAACAAAGAATGAAGCATATTTGAAGAGCATGTTAAATTCGTGCGACTGAGTTCATTTTTTCATTTTCATTGTGTTTTTCTTCTTTTGCAGTGGCATATTTTTGATCGTTTCTTGGAAAGTTACATTCAGTTTTATAAAGTTACGTTCATTCTTATTGGCACAAAAATAATCCCATAGTTCAGAAGAACAGCATTTATCTGAAACAGAAATAAGATTATTAATGTTTTATCATTACTTTTAAATGGTAGAGTGTATAATGTTACAAAAGCTTTTATTTCAGCTAAATGCTGGATCTTTCTATTCATGAAAGAATCCTGAAAAAAAGTACTCAACCATTTTAATCATTGATAAAATAATACTAATAAATGCTTTTTGAACAGCAAATCAGCATATTAGAATGATTTCTGAAGGATCATGTGACACTGAAGACTGGAGTAATGATGCTGAAAATGCAGCTTTGATCACATGAATAAATTACATTTTAAAATATATTCAAATAGAAAACAGTTTTAAATAGTAAAAATATTGAAAATTTTTACTGTTTTGCTGTACTTTGGATCAAATAAATGCAGGCTTGGTAAGCAGAAGAGACTTCTTTAAAAACAATAAAAATCTTACTGTTTAAAAACTGTTGACTGGTAGTGTAATTTAGACAAAAAGACTTAAGCTGTAACATTTTCAAAAAAACAAAAAGAAGGGGAAGGTGGCTGCATGACAAAGGTTAAAGACAGTAAGATTGTAGTAACCTAAATAACCAGTGTGACCAGTTTGACTGCTTTAATTCCAATGTCTGTTAGGTGTCATTTGTTTGCTTTATCAAACAAAGGGAAAACCCACCCCCCCAGCAACTAGCAGTAAAAGACGTAATATAAAAGGGACAGACCGGTTCCAGTGATAATGGTGACAAAGTTCTCCACGCCTTTCCCATGGCCAAACTTCCTCTCAGCAAGGGCGGCGCAGTTGCCGTCATTATCGACCCACACGGGGAGATGAAGGGCGCTAGAAAGAGGCGTGCGGATGTCCACCGAACTCCACTCGTTTATTAGCTTGGTGGAGTGGAGGACTATCCCATCTTGTGGGTTCACACGCCCACCTGTGCTTACACCTGAAAGAAATAGACAGTGAATGAGTGAGTGAATTTATAGACACATTAAAAAAAATCTAAAAAAATAACGCAGGACATATGTAGACATACCGACACCCAGGATTCTGCAGTTGAGGTGAACGGCGTCAGCCATGGCCTGTTTGCACATGGTCAGTATCAGCTCTATCCTCTCCTCAAACGTCTTAGGATTCAACTGGATATATTTCTTAACCACCTTACCCTGAAAGACAAGCACATACATACATATCACCCTGCAGCCCAAGACTGGTTGCCCACTAAAGCTAAGCAGGGTTGAGCCTGGTCAGTACCTGGATGGGAGACCTCCTGAGAAAACTAGGTTGCTGCTGGAAGAGGTGTTAGTGAGGCCAACAGGGGGTGCTCATCCTGTGGTCTGTGTGGGTCCTAATGCCCCAGTGTAGTGATGGGGATACTATACTGTCAAAAGAGCACCGTCCTTCGGATGAGACGTTAAACCGAGGTCCTGACTCTCTGTGGTCATTAAAAAATCCCAGGATGTCTTTCGAAAAAGAGTAGGGGTGTAACCCCGGCATCCTGGCCAAATTTGCCCATTGGCCTCCTAATCATCCCCATATTCTGATTGGCTTTGTCACTTACATCTCCTCTCCACCAATAAGCTGGTGTGTGGTGGGCGTTCTGGCGCAATATGGCTGCCGTCGCATCATCCAGGTGGATGCTGCGCACTGGTGGTGGTTGAGGAGATTCCCCCTTCTATGTAAAGCGCTTTGAGTGCCCGGAAAAGCGCTATATAAATGTAAGGAATTATAGGAATTAACTTGCTATTAAACCCTCACAATAAAATTCTCCAGCAAAATTAACGAATTATTTCTACTTTAATTTCTTAGCCCAATTATGTTCCGCAACATATACTACCATTCAAAAAATCTCATTTTATTTCTAAATAAATTAATACTTTCAGCAAGGATGCATCAAACTGATCAAAAGTGACAGTTTCGACACTTATGGTAAAAGATTTTTATTTCAGACTTCCTATTGAACGAGAAAAAAAAAAAAAAAAATTAAAATTAATCGCACAAAAATCAAGCAGCAAAACTGATAATGATTATTTAAAGAAATGTTTCTTGATAATGACAAATGTTTTTAGTTTTTTTTTTAAATAATAAGAGCTGTTTATTGAGCACCAAATCAACTTAAAAAATGTGACGTGACACTGTAGACTGGAGTAATGATGCTGAAAATTCAGCTCTGCATCACAGGAAAAAATTACATTTTAAAATATATTAAAACTCATATTATATACGAAAACAGCCATTTTAAATTTTAATATTATTTCACAATATTACATTTTTGTCTGTATTTTTGATCAAATAAATGCAACCTTGGTGAGCACAAGATACATTTATGTACCCAATACTTTTGAATGTTCATTTTATGCATGCAAATTAAAAAAAAAAAAAAATACCAATAATCTTTCCTTGCTACCACAGATTGATATATTTTTGCTTTTATATTTTTTATTTGATCATTTTTCTTGAACTTGTACCTCTACATCACTGGAAGTATGGACCATGTGATAGTTATACACCTAAACCAATAAAACACTTGGTCAAATTGCAGCATTTAAGTAGACATTCAAATATAGATGGAACTTACTTTATCACTTTAGACTGTTTGAGCACAAGTACGATGTATATAATGTTTATGAACTAACAGGTGAATATATCAGCCAATACGACAAATTGGTTGATACAAATTTTGAGAAGAATTATGAATGGACTTTGAGATTTTTAAATGGATATTTTCTGTTTTAAACCTATTATGCCCCTTTTTACAAGATGTAATATAAGTCTCAGGTGTCCCCAGAATGTGTCTGTGAAGTTTCAGGTCAAAATACCCCACAGATAGTTTACTGTATCATTTTGAAAATGCCTATTTTGAGTGGACCCAGAAACACGCTGTTTTCGTGTATATCTCTTTAAATGCAAATGAGCTGCTGCCTACAACCCCCCCACCCCCCCGCCCCCCGCCTTTCAGAATAGGGCTGTGCATGTACAGCTACTACGCCAGATACTCTGCTAAAAAAAAAAAAATCTGTTTAGTTTTAATTATCATGTCTATCATGTTGAAATTATGCATTTTAAACCATATTAGCTTAAACTTCTCATCGAGGGTTTTCTGAGCATACACCTATGGGTGACTGTGAGACGGCATAATCGCGGGACAAAACACCACTTTTCTGCTCTGATCAAAACATCACACAGGTTCTCCCCACTCAGTGGCACACCCACTGAGAAACCTGATTAAAGGGCTCCAGTTATTGGTGATTCTCTAGAAAACAAAACTAGAGGTATTTCGTATTGCATGGTGGGAAAGACCTTCTCCTACAGAAAAGCATTAAAAACTGCTGGATCTGATTACTTTTTGTCTCTTTAAGAGGAAAACGAACACAACCCCAGATATTTATTCAATACAGTGGCTAGATTAATGAAAATAAAGCATCTGTCGGCGCCAATAGCCTTGTGGGCAGTGTGGCGACATATAGCGCTGTTGCGCTCCAGGTGTCCCGTGTTCAAGTCCCGACTCGAGGACCTTTCCCGATCCCACCCCCTACTCTCTCTCCCACTTCGCTTCCTATCAATTCTGGTTTGTCCTGTCACAATAAAGGTTAAAAAAAAGCCAAAAAATAGATCTTTTAAAAAAAAATAAGAAAAGAAAAGAAAGCATCAACAGGCGTTGGCATTTACCAACAGCACAGCAGTAATGACTTCATGAACTACTTTACTATTAGAGATAAAACTGTAACCACGTAGCTGTCAGCTACAGTATCGCATCAGTGATTCATGTCTTATTGCGCTTAAACTTTCAAATACAAATAAGTTTAAGTTAAAAACACATGAGTTACAAAAACACTTGGTTATGTCTGTGAAGGTAAACAGCTAGAAAAGAAATCACATGCTTATATTAGATTTGTGTGGCAGCAGCGTAATAAATCAGTAAATAAATCAATAAATCCACTGTTCTCGTCTCCTCTGAGGCTGAGAGAACAGCCAACGACAGAACAGTTAGCATGCTTTGCTCAAACTTTTGCCATGGCGTTAGTACTGGTACACCATTGTCGCTTGCGAAAACTAAATGACGGCGCCGTGGGTGGAAACAGTCCATGTCACGGGGGAGTGAAATCTGAGTAGCTCGTTTTTTCACAAGCTTACAGAGATAGGCTTACCAAACAAAAAAATTTACTGGGTTGTTCTTTGTCACGTTTCTGGGTTGGTAGGTGCACTGGGGACCCAATTATAGTGCTTAAACACCAAAAACATCAAATTTTCATGATATGTCACCTTTAAAACATTCATACACACACAAAAAGAGCTGATTACACACAACCCTTCTGATCAAACCTGCCACCGTTGGCTTTAGTCAGACTTGTGTGTGCCAGATTGATGAAATATTTACATAAGTGCTGCACATCCTGCTGCATAAAACACGTCACAATCTGGCAAACACACAGATGCCATTAGCAAACACAGCTGTACTGAGAACACGGAGCATGTCCTGCATCTTGTAACAGATTAATTGGATCTCAACACCTGACTCAAGAGGTTTGCTCTGCATACCTTCATACTGATGATGGCGACACGCAAGTTGGTCCCCCCCAGGTCTACAGCAAGGGCACTTTGTGTCTCCAAAATGTGGTCGATATCTTGAGAGATGCACTCTTTCACCGGCGGGAAACAGAACTTTTTCTGTAGTGGCTCAGAAAGGTCAATGGACTGCATGAACTTCAAGATGCGCTGGACCGCATTTCCATCACCGTAGATCTTGGAGCTAGTGGACAAAGCCAGAACACACAGGGCATGTTAAGGGGCTGAGTTTAACGTTATGTTACATTTGAGTTATCTAAAAATGGCCAAAAATGAGCCGATTTATTTAACTACAATAATACGTGATGATTTAATAATCCTATGCTAAATAATGGCTAACAAATCAGCTTGCATGATATCGGTTTATGAATAAATTAGACCAGTGTTTGTATTGTTAACTAAAACTATTAAATATTGTTTTCATTAATTCAGATTAAGCTGAAAAAAAATATATATATAAATATAAGATGAAAAGCATAAGCTGCCTTGGTAACTAACTGAAATAAAATAAATTTATATTCACTCATAAGCTTAAATTCTATATTAAATTCAGTGTTGTTAACTAACACTATTAAACATTAATTAAAATATATTTCTATTTGTATTAAAAATAAACTAACAAAAAAAAAAAGAAAATTACAGGAGTCAAGTTGCCTTAAATGTGTAGCCTTGACAATTCACAGAAATAAACAAGTTCCAGTTGAAGTACTAAAATTACTAAATTGCTAACTAAATTAGTACTAGTTACTAATCAAAATGGAAAAATAAATCCTTGACATAAAATTGAAAAAAACTTGACATAAAATTAAACTGACAACTGAAAACACTAAAATAAATGTGCTATTAAATGTATTTATTTTTTATTAAAATAGTAATAATAAAAAGAATAACAAATATAAATTAAAAAAAATGTTTTTCATATAACATATAAAAATTCATTACCAAGGGTAGCGTTTTCCAAACTGCAGCTCCAGGGCATGGTATATTTTATTATGCGTGTCTGCATCTCGCACATGTAGAACATTTTCCCCTATTGCCAAAAAAACATGGATTGGTAAACCTGATCCATTAAACTAAAAGTTTCAACACTCAGTTAAACATACAACATAATGCCTTAATCTCCTCTGTAAAGCTCAGTAATTCATATTCATTATCTCACCTGTTTCTCGACCCGTCTGGCGGGTTCCCAGGTTAATGACAGGTGTTCCGAACGCTCCGGCCTCACGAACGCCACAGCTACTGTTCCCGATCATGCAGCCGGCATGTGCCACCAGCTGGACGAACTGTTCAAACGGAACATGCTTTACCGCACGGAAGTTCTGATGCTGCTCGATTCCCTTCCGCCTCATCACACGAACCATTTCCTTACTGCCTACATGACACAAAACACAAAGCAGTACGATATTAATGGGGCAAAATTCTGTTACACTTCTGTAGCATTTATTCAGAGAATTAATTCAACGAAGAATTCCTGTTCACTGTTGATTGTTTGAACTGGTGAAGTTTTTTTGAACATTTACTTCAAATGTCTGGCTCGTAAGAGTTATAATTCGATTTTTTTCAGAGTTTACATTCAAATTAAACTACATCTTCAAACAATCTAAACCAAATTTAAAATGAAAACTATATAAAAAAAAATGCAAAACTAAAAGCTAATTTAAAATATGAATAAATACTTAAATAGTATAAGTAATACTGAAATAACACTGGTAAATATAATATAATATAATATAATATAATAACCTGAATTAGAACTAAAATGAAAACTGAAAATATAAAACCAAACCTACAAAATAAAGCTCCATCAAAATATTAAAAAAAAAGACAAAAACCTTAACTTTTATGGTAATGGTCAAAATATAGTTCTTTTTCCTGTAACTTCAACAAAAAAATAAGCTAAACAGAAGACAATATAACATAACACAATAACATACTATAACATAACATAACATAACATACTATAACATAACATAACATGACATAACATAACAGTAGTCCTAATTCAAAATATGAATAAATATATCTAGCATATAATTACACTAATTATACTATACTAAAATATTAAAATAACATTGATTATATTGTGTCTGCATTTTTCTGCTGATTTTTTTCACTGCAGTTGAAAAAACAACTATATTTTAACTATTAACATAAAACTACTCATACTATGAGTAACTCCTGTGTTTCTGTAAACACTTCCATTCAACGGAAGAAACAGCAACTCTGCTTTGACTTCAGTAGTGTCTAACTGTCATTAACACCAAACTCTAAACAAACTACCAAAGTGTTTTGTCTGTTTCTAAAGCCCTTGTAAGTTATCTTACACTGCTGATAAAACCACTGAGGGTCACATAAAGCCCTTTAATCTGAGAGAAACCGCAGCTGTACTCAGGAAGCAAAAGTGTAACAAAAAAAATGGGGGAAAAAATTAGAAACGTCAGACAGAAGGAAAAAAACAGAAAAAGGACTGACCTGCATCAATATTTGGGAAGAGAATGAGAGTTCTCTTGTTGAAGGAGATGAGGGCATCCAGCATTAACTCATAGATCTTAATGGAATTCTTGATGTCCGTGGTAACAGGATGCTGCAGAGCTACAATATAGTTCTGTTCCTTCACTTCATCTCCTGTTTAAGGAAAAAATAAAAAATCATCACATATACATAAAGGATAGCGATAGTAGCTTTTAACAAACTTAAAGGGATAGTTCACCCAAAAAATGAAAATTCACCCTTATTTACTCACCCTCAGGCCATTCTAGGTGTATATGACTTTCTTCTTTCAGATGAACAAAATCGGAGAAATATAAAAAATGTTTTGGCTCTTCCAAGCTTTATAATGGCAATGAATGGCTGTTGAGATTTTTTAAGTCCAATAAAGTGCATCCACCCATCATAAAATGTACTCCACATGGCTCCGGAGGGTTAATAAAGACCTTCTGAAGTGAATCGATGCAATTATGTAAGAAAAATATCCATATTTAAAACTTTATAAACCATATAAACCATAACCTCTAGTTTCCGCTAACTATTGTACACATCGTTTCACTTCAGAAGGTTTTTATTAACCCCCCGGAGCCATTTGAAGCACTTCTTATAATGGATGGATGCTCTTTATTGGACTTCAAAATCTCAACAGCCATTCACTGCCATTATAAAGCTTGGAAAAGCCAGGACATTTTTTTATATAACTGCGATTGTATTTGTCTGAAAGAAGAAAGTCATATATACACCTAGGATGGCTTGAGGGCGAATAAATCATGGGGTAATTTTCATTTTTGGGTGAACAATTCCTTTAAAATTAGTTATGTGCTGTTTTGATTGCATAGTCTCAATCATAGGATATACCAAGCCATGACTTGATGATATCTGTATAATCATCTCGTTGGTGGGCGGAAAGCAGCTTGTCGTATGACGGGCAACCAGCCAATAAAATGCGAGAGTGGTCTTCGCACATAGAGATGAGGTGTCTCTCGGCTGAGTGCGTGCAGACGGCGTGATAGTGTGCCAGTTTGGAGATGGCGTGGCGAATGGAATCATCAATGGTTCCACTCACTTCTCCACCTTCCAGGTGCAAAATGCGAATGTTCATTAGAGCTGCTGCCGTCGCCAAGGCCAGAGCGTCAAAACGGTCACCGTGAACGAGCAGAATGTCAGGAGCGAGACGCTGAAGCACATCGGGAAGCTTCACAAGCGCAAGACCCACAGACTCCACCATGGCAGCTTCGTCCTCACCACGAACAATGGTGTGCAACTTAGAGCTGATATCAAACTCATCCTGTTTAATCATACGGAACGTGTTTCTGGAAAAG
This sequence comes from Labeo catla, assembly GCA_012976165.1. Taxonomy (NCBI): domain Eukaryota; kingdom Metazoa; phylum Chordata; class Actinopteri; order Cypriniformes; family Cyprinidae; genus Labeo; species Labeo catla. The sequence continues at coordinate 2,856,289 of VONZ01000016.1, forward strand.
AGATAAAGAAAATACTTAATTACACAAGCTTGTGCATCAGCAACATCACTTGTGAATGTGCAGCGAAGACTGACAGAAGAGAAGTAGTTGTTGAATAAAGTTGTTATTTTTGTTTTCTTTGTGCACAAAAAGTATTATTGTAGCTTCATAACATTACGGTTAAACAGCTGATGTCACATGAACTATTTTAACAATATCCTTACTACCTTTCTGGGCCTTGAACGTGGTAGTTGTGTTGCGGTCTATGCAGGGTCAGAAAACTTTTGGATTTTATCAAAAATATTTTCATTTGTGCTCCAAAGATGAATGAAGGTCTTGCGGGTTTGGAACGACATGAGGGTGAGTAATTAATGACAGAATTTCCATTTATGGGTGAACTATCCCTTTAATAGGACGCATTCTAATGTTTCAGACAACTTTGACACTACCAGTCAAAAGTTTTTGAACAGTAAGTCTCTTCTGCACACCAAGCCTGCATTTATTTGATCCAAACTACAGCAAAAAAAAAAAAAAGTGAAATATTTTTACTATTTGAATATAATTTAAAACGTAATTTATTTGTGATCAAAGCTAAATTTTTAGCATCATTACTCCAGTCTTCAGTGTCACATGTTTCTTCAGAAATCATTCTAATACACCGATTTGCTGTTCAAGAAACATTATTATTATTATTATTAAATATATTTAAAACAGTTGAGTACATTTTTCAGGTTTCTTTATTAAATAGAAAGATCCGAAGATCAGCATTTATCTGAAATAAAAAGCTTTTGTAACATTATACACTATACCATTCAAAAGCTTGGAGTCTTAATACTTTTTTTAGCAAAGATGTTTCAAACTGATCAAAAGTGATGATAAAGACATTTATAATGTTACAAAAGATTTTAGTTTCAAATTATTGCTGTTCTTCTGAACTTTCTTTTCATCAAAGAAACTTGAAAAAAATCTATTCAGTTGTTTTCAACATAAAAATAATAATTATTATTTTTTGAGCAGGAAATCAGAATATCAGAATGATTTCTAAAGGATCATGTGACTGAAGTAATGATGCAAAAAATAAGCTTTGAAATCACAGGAATAAATTGCATTTTTAAATATGTTTAAACAGAATTTTTTTTTATTTTTTATACCAAACATATTTAAAAATGTTATAGTTCTTGCTGTACTTTGGATCGAATAAATGCAGACTTGGTGAGCAGAAGAGACTTTAAAAAACATTAAAAAACTTTTGACTGGTAGTGTAAGTCATGTTGTAAATTGTTTTCATTAATGATTAATATTAGTGATTTAATGATTAGTTGTTGTAGCTCTAATATGCATCAAAGAGCAAGAAAGATCCATCACAATTCAGTATGCAAATAAATTCAAGACAGAAGATCAATTGGAATTCAGTATGCAAAAATGACAACAATGTAGCTGTAAGTTAAAGTGAACATTTCAAGCCAATTTTCAAATTTAATTTTATATTTAGTATTTAGCATCAGACAGAAATGATGTAGAAAGTCTAAATGGTAACAGACAGCCTGTTGTTCATTTGCTTTGAAAAAGAGAGTCTTTGCTCCCAGAGGGTAATGTTTAGTTTACATGACCCATGGAGGAGTCAAGGCTGGTTTGGCTTCACTGATAAAAGACAATGGCTTCTAGCCACCAGCAGCAGCCCACTGTGAGAGCCAAACTCCAACCGTCAAGAGCTGCATTCCAACATTTCCATGGAAACAGTGACAAATAGTGCTGATTCATGTTCTGAAGCTCTCAAACCCAAAAGAAGATTTATTTACCTAATGAAGACCAAATGAAGAGTTACAGGACCTATGGCTTACCTTGTTCTTTACATTACAGCTATGAGAAGTTATCACCTAACTTACAGGTCAATACAGATCAGGATCTGTTTAAAGAAACAGTTCACCGCTAAATGATAATTGTGTCATCATTCACTCACCCTCATGCCACATTTCAAACATGTAGAACTTACTTTCTTCCATGGAACACAAAAAGCAATTTTGCAGAACAGTTTTTTCCAAAGAAGAAGCAAAAGCATTTCGGGTTCGGAAAGACAAAACTAATTTATTTTGAGTAACTCTAATCGAGCAGTCTTACCCGTAATCGTCAATGAGATGTGAACCCAACACCACCACTTCCAGGTCAAAAATTTCAGGGTGAGACTTGATGCCGAACATGATGGGTGCGAGTTTAGAGTAGTCCGCTCTGTTACAGGTGGCCACGCACACGCGTAGACGTTGCTTCAACCCCTTCTCTGATCGCTCCATCTTCCCCTGTGCTTGCTGGGTCTTCAGATAGTAAAGTTCCTAAATGAGGAACATGATTAAAAATGTATAAAGTATTCTGAGAATGTATGATGAAGATGAACAAATATGCGAATTTAGTCACAGCTTAGTCACACTTTTGCAAAACAGTTACTATATAAGAACAATCATTGCCATCCTTCCACTAGAAGACATAGTCCCTGACATGTAAACTAAAGTCAACAGATACATTACTATGGTATAGTGCATTTCAGCACAACTTTAACCCTGTACTGACCAATCAGCATTCCAGATTGAAAACTGATATAGGTTTTATACACTACCGTTCAAAAGTATTTTCGGTCTGTGAAATGTATTTATACATACATACATATATATATATATATATATATTTTTTTTTTACTCATTTATAATGTTACAAAAGGGTTCTATTATGAATAAATGCTGCTTTCTATAAATCAAATAATTCTAAAGAAAACTAATAAATAAAAATCTTTAAAATATATTAGAAAAGAAAAATAATACTTTATGATTTTCCTGTTTTTAGTAAGGTTGGGTTTTGACACAAATTACACAATTTGATGGAATTCTGATTCACAAGCTTGTAAATCAATTTGATTTCCAACTTGATTTAATTAAATATCAATTTATATGGACATATATATGAGGTATAGTAAATGCAATATTTTCTCAAGGGAAAAAAAAAATAGTCATCTAATGCTGTAAAATATACATGAGAGTCAGTTGGAACTACATTATCATAATACTGAAAATTAACACTTAAATCACACTCAATTAAGTTTTTATAATAAAGTTACAATTACATAATTATATTTTTACTCCAATTAAAAGGTGGCTGTCATAAAAACTGGTTCATTCAAACATAAATTAAGCATTGAATAACAGTAAAAAATTCTAATGAATATGTTATATGGTGCATATATTATTAGTTAACTTTTATCGAGACGATACAACGATCTGTCCCTCCACATTAAACAGTGCCAAAATGACATTTATTGTTTGAATACTGTGATAAAAAGGACAGAATTTGAAATCGGCGAATTTGTTTCATACCAGAAGTAATAAAGCACACTGTGCTTTGCACACTTACTGTAATTTATTGGACGGGTGGCGCGCTAAAACAGGCTAGACTAATCGATTTTCGGGATTTAAGAATCAATATAGTTTCGTAAAAATGAGAATCGGTTAAAAAGAGATTAAAAAAGAGAAAATCTATATTTTTTTTAACCCAGCCTTAGTTTTTACAGTATAAAAGCAGCCTTGGCGACCATAAGAGACTTCTTTCAAAAGTAAAAAAACAGTACTAATTACAAACTTTTGAACAGTAGTGTATGTTTAAGCGTACATAAAAGAGAAAACAGAATGAAAATAGTACTGTAGTAAATCAGAGCAAGTCTTTCATGCCAGGGGTTGCCAAATTGAGAAGGATTATACTTACATGAGTATTCCTGACCTGAACACTCTGAGGCATGAAAACAGAATAAGGAAAGAAAAGAGGTATATATTGCTATGTCACTTCATAGAGGAATATAAATCTATGCATCCATTATGAAAGTGACCTGCCCAAAAATACAATCCTTTACAGGCCGGTAGCACACATTGCTAAACGCTCTGTCAAAGCCAGAAGACGCCTACAAACGCGTGTAGCTTGCATTTGGACATTGACCATTTTAAAGACTTCAAAGCTGTTTTACAGGCCTAAATAAACAACACAACTGGAAAGCAGCAGAAGCAAAGTACATGGAATATAGTGGTTATGAATATGACGGCCAAAGTCCCACTGTATTATAGGGAAATCACCAAACCAGCCAAAGACAAACTATATTTAACTCTGTAAAGCCTGACACATAATAATAATAATAGTCAAATTTTTGGAAACTGAATAGTTTATGCCCCATGTAGTATGATATAGTGAGGCCTCTGTATATAATCTATTTCTCAAAATCTTGTATCATATTTAATTGACTTGACCTGATTTTTCTAAAAATTAGTAGTTGCTTCAGTCCAGTAAATGTTCATCTTAAACAATTACTAATGATATAAACTTAACAATGATCAGATTTCACAGCGAAAAGATACTTGGTGAAAACATTAAAAATATGCCATCCAGCTAGAACATAATTGTGGTGACGAAGCACATAGTTGCAGTAATCTGATTTGATTTATAACTATTGTCACAAGAACATGTTTTATAATTATTCCACATCATTTAATTATATTATTATTGGAAGAATATAGCTAGAGGCTTTCAACCATTCATACTCAAAAGAAACCTATCCCAAACACGGAGGAATGCCGCAGGGGTGTGTTCTGGGGCCAATTCAAATAAGTTTGTGGTTTGAGTTGTCTTCTGTCACAAAGCCAAAGATGACAGGAAAATCGGGTCATGTCAAATGTAAATTGACAGAACTAGATGCCATGACAAACAAGTTGCACCAGAGAGCTGAACCCATATTGAACTTGTTCAATAAAAATAAAGATGTCTAAGAGGTTTCGTGAGCTTAGACACGTACATATGCAATATTTGTATTCATGTTGGCTTTGTTTTTGAAAAACATCAGTAATTAAAAAACAAGTTGTGTATTCAGCAAATACAAGTAATATTTTCCTTCAAGCTTGAACATGGATACATATCCGAATCAATATATTTTTCAATGTAAAACATTTTCAAATGTCTTTTCAATGCATTTAAAATTTTGATAACATTTTAAAATGCAACAGCTTCATTACTGTTCATTATGACTATTAATATAAATAGTCAAACTTTTTATTCTTCATTTGAATCTTACGGTGGTTACACCAGCTTGACATTACATCACACAAATTTAATTTTAATTCAGACATCTTTATCATAGAAGACACTGCCTCTATGTTTTGCATTTAAATTGAATAATATGAACTGGATGAAGTGGTTTAATTTATAAGGAAAAGAATCTAGTCTAAATAATGCAATGCAAAAATCTAATCTACAATGGTGTGCAGAATTATGTGCGTTCTCAAATTGATAATTTTCACTATCAAATCAAATTCACTATCACGTGCCACTGAGAAATACAGTCTTGCAGTATGATACTGTTCAAACTTGAAATGTCACAGCGATTTCATCAAGCTAGAAAACACAAACTGGTTAAACTGGATCAAATGAACATACGGAGAAATGAATGAATGAAATGAAGCAAGTCTTGTGTGTGCTTTACAACAAAACCATGTTTGTTGCCAAGATCAGTTTAAACCAATGTGGTTTACCTTTGAAAAGTTTATTGTCATTAACATTTTTTCATATTTTATGCTCACCACGGCCTTATTTCATGATGAAAAGCAAAAAAAAAACAAAACAAAACAGTAATGTTATGAAATATTATTACAAATTAATTTAACTTTTTTAACTATTTGAATACATTTTAGAGCTGTCAAATGATTAATCGCGATTAATTATTTTGGATGCAATGAGTCGCAATTAATCATTTGACAGTACTAAAAATTTATTTTACTTCTTTGAGGGGAATTTTCAATGATAGTGTACATGTGCTATATTCTTATAATTGATATTATACTTATTTTTAATATATAAACAACATTTTTCTTAAATATATACATGCATGTGTGTGTGTTTATATATACATAATGCACACAGTACACACACATATATTATGTAAACAAAATCTTTTATTTTGGATGCGATTAATCGCGATTAATCATTTGACAGCACTAAAAAATGTATTTTACTTTTGTGAGGGGAATTTTTAATGATAATGTACATGTGCTGTAATCTTAACCTGACATTATATAGATGTGTATGTGGGTTCTTCACACAGAATAATGACTTATTCAAAGATTCAGTCACACATGATTCTACTCTCGTGGTATGACATTAACAAGATCTCAGACAGTACAGTGTCTGTGCTCTAGTACCAATAACTGTCTACAGAACACAGAACTCCCACGTGTCCCCCAAAAATGAGGTTACAACGGCATATGGCATAGCTTAAGGCAGTGCTAGGCCTTTTGGGAAATCTTCATCACTCTCACAGTTGCCCTACTATGAACTAGAGGGATTCTAAAGCACTGCCCATCTGTCCCACCAGCCTCATCTACTCGACATAAAAATAAAAATCAGAAGACACGTCGCTAATCCCATTCCGACTAAGTGATACTGAGAAACCCAGCATGCTTCCAGCTCGCACACACTCATCATCCCTGCTAAAAGGCATCACAAGACTACAGCTGAACACTAAACATTACAACTGGAGGAGGGAGAGGATAGAAGGAGGCAGAAGGAATGAGGAAGAAAAGCAAATGACAAAATGGTCTCTGACTCACGTGTGGGTTTTTAGCATGTCCTGGCATCATAGTGTGTGCAGTGTTTTCTTTTCCGCTGCTTTCTCAAACAAACAGAGCCCCTTTCTAGCTGCTCTCCCTCTATTTTGTGTCTCTGACAGCCATTAGGCAAAAGGGAGGAGGACAGCAACCCCCTGCACACAAAGCAGCTCTGGCAGAACCAGCCCAGGGGGCGGGGTCAGAATACCTCTTGCACACTGATTGGCTGTCTAAGAGAGACGAGAAATTCTGTACACTGCAGGAAGGAGTTTAAAGTGTTTAAAGGCAGGGAGGATGGGGGTAACACACACGCAACTGTTGCCATGCATGCATACACAGAAACAAACGTCTTGTAATAATCAACATCTTACTTCCTTTTAGCAGATGAATAAGAATATACATTCCATTATATTACTATAATTCCACAACACACTTTCAACGTTAAATACCTTCAGAATTGTGATATAATCATATTCTGTAGCTAAATGGCAATATTTTTGCACCTTGAGACTATATATATATATATATATATATATATATGTGTGTGTGTGTGTGTGTGTGTCTGTATTAATAAATGTATATACATAATATTTGTAAAACGTATTAATATATGCATTGTACTGTTTTGTACTAATATAATAAATAGTATTTTTTTTATTGTTTTTGTACTAATTTAATAAATAATATTCTGCCTTGCTAAGAAAACTATGCTGATATGCAATGACATAAAAGGACATAAAATTTTGCACATTTTCAAACTATAGCCAATTTAATTTAGCAAATTTTTTCATTTCATTTAATTAAATATATTTATTAATTAGAATAAATATGAATAAATGTATATGTAAAATGTATTAACATATGCATATATTGTATGTTTTTGTATTAATATAGTAAATAATATTTCTATTTAAATATAGTAAATAGTAATGTGATACAGTATATATATATTATATTATTTATATATTATTTACTACATGAAATGGTAAAAAAATAGTAAATAATAATGATTTTTCAAATGACAAATGGCAACTGGTTACATTTTTTTTTCATACCTTCAAAATATTGCCAATTTAATTTATCATAAATCATTATTTTAATTGAATCAAATACTTTCATTTTTTCTAACCAGATATGTTCATGTAATTTAATTAATTTAATGTATTTATTATGATAATTGATAATAAATATGTATAATCTATTAATATATGCATGTATTGCATTTACATGAAAGTAATTTATTTATATAATAAATAATATTCTGACTTTCTGACCTTAAATGTTCTGATATGCAAAAAAAGGTAACGGACATCAACTCTTTTTGCATATTTTCTAATTATAGCCACTTTAATTGATGTGTTTGTCATACATTATTCTGAATTACTTTTCAATGAACCAACCCAAGATCAACCCAAGAAAGCAAAATTTAACTCATATACTCTAACTCTGTCATCGTGCTCCGAAAAAGAGCCACGTCCTCATAACTTCTTCTGAGTGACGGAGCAGGTACGACGTGCTTCTGTATGCAATTGCATTCTCTCTTTAGCCATTCCTATCTTTTCATCTGTAGGGGTGTGTTGTGTTCTGAGCATTAAAATTAGGTGTGGTTGGCAAGGATCTGTATCTGTTTGCATTTCAACTTTTACATCCTAAAGCAGAATTTAGACGTCACATTGACAGTGATATATCTGGCATGATCTACTGCGTCACAAAGTGCTGATAACGCAACAGATGCAAGACATCATCGGCTATAAGGAAGCTCGTAAGACATCTGCCTACACACATCCTTCCAAGACCATCCCAATTTTTTCCTTTTGACAATTTAGACTATCTGAATACCACTGACATTGATCTATGCCCATCAGTGGGAGTGCTCCTTTATTTATTATATAATACAGGTTTAACACCACATTGCTATGAGTTTCAAATATTGCACACCCAGTTAAGTCGAGTGAGTGAGCGAAACTGAGGCACATCTTTATCAGTGGAAAACAGGTCCATCAAAACAAAGGGAAATAGTGCCTTCTACGGGCAGAACAGAGACAAGCACATGACTAAAGGCATTTTGATCACAATAGATTCTCAGTACAACAGCACTGGATGAATCTGGATGTGCGACATGCCATAGTCCCATTGCAAGGAGGCATGAAGAACGCAGATGTGGCTAGAGAAAAAAACTGCTATATCTGTAATTTAAGATGCCTGAAACAGTGACAGGAAGGACAGCCAATCATCACAATGTGTCCCGCCAGAGATGTTTGAGAACAAGTGACTTGGTGGGAGAGAGGAGGAACATGTCAAAGCAAGAAATGGCAAATCTGGTGCTGTCCAAGAGGATGAGACACATGGTAGTACTAAATGCACCTGGTGGATACACAAAATACTCAATGCAACTTTTGGTAATGACCCCCTCAATATGAAAAATGCCTGTGAAATTTGTTCAGTTTATCTCTCTGTTGTTTAACTTATTATATATTATATATTGCTGTAAGTATTACATATTGTACAGTACCAGTCAATCATTTTTGAACAGTAAGATTTTTAATGTTTTTTAAAGAAGTCACTTCTGCTCACCAAGTATTCTAATTTTGTTTAAATAACTATTTTACTAAAATAACTATTTTAATATTGTAAAATACTGCTTACAATTTGAATATATTTTAAAATGTAATTTATTCCTGTGATCACAACATCATTACTCCAGTCTTTAGTGTAACATGATCCTTCAGAAATCATTGTAATGATGCTGATTTGCTGTTCAAGAAAGACTTATTATTATTATTATTAATTATTATCATCATTATCATTATTGCTGTTAAAAACAGCAGAGTAGAATTTTTTCAGTTGTCTTTGACGAATAGAAAGTTCAGACGAACATCATTTATCTGAAATAGATATCTTTTATAACATTATAAACGTCTTTATTATCATTTTTGATCAATTTAAAGCATTCTTGCTAAATAAAAGTATTGATTTCTATCATTTTATTCCCAAATAAATAAATAAATAAAATAAAATTTATACTGACCCTGCTTTTGAATGATATAGTGTATAATGTTACAAAAGCTTGAATGTTGATCTTTGGATATTTCTATTCTTCAAAGAATCCTGAAAAAAATACTCAACTGTTTTAAATATTGACAATAATTATAATAATAATAATAAATGTTTCTTGACCAGCAAATTAGCATAATAGAATGATGATATATGATGCTGAATGATGAAGAATAAATTACATTTTAAAATATTTTCAAACAGAAAATAGTTATTTTAAACAGTAAAACTATTTCAAAAACTGTTACTGTTACTGTTTTTGATCTACTTTGAATCCAATAAATGCAGGCATGGTAAGCAGAAGAGAAAAGAAAATTAAAAAAAACAAACATTGTTCAAAAACTTCTGAGTGGTAGTGTAAATATACATATAATTGTAAATATCACCTAAAGACTATTACTATATTTCTTTATCATGTAACATATTATGATATTACCATAACACAATGTTTTTCCACTTGATACCAAGTCCGTCTTTTTCTATCATCCTTACCTAAATACTGACTACACAAGAAAGTCATATGAGCTGTGAAATACAGTTATTAATAAACCACAGATGACGAGTCTACAGTAAAGGTAACGTGGCGAAAAGTTTCGCGTGTGCTTTTATACACACACTGCTGCTGCTGCTCGCCCAAGAAACGTTAGCAAGCTGTGTTAGCACATTACTTACGTTTGACACGATTATCTGTAGTACATTCCCTTGTGTGATGACAAGTGTTACAGAATCGAATATACCGAACGCTGGTATACTTATTAAATCACCAACCCAGGAAGATTAATCGGCTGTTAATGCTAAAAGACGATAGCAGCTTATGGGAAGATTCTTCCTCTGCTATTGAAGGAGTGGGTGCGTCACAGCTCACTGCTGACACCCACTGACAGGAATTAGTATTGACTGTATTGTAAAAGCAAAAATGTTGTACATTCAAATAATTAAATATTGAATATTATTATTATTATTATTATTATTATTATTATTTTACTGAAATCTCCATCAGTATAATCAAAAACAAATCTCTTGACCATTGTAATTTTCTGATATTCGTCATTAACATGGATATAACAGTAAAACAAAACTTTCCTTAATAAAGCACATTCAACTAAATATTACTGTAATTTAAACACAGATTCTTCTAATATTATGTGAAGAGTTTTAGTGATAGCAACCATCAACAATATTATAAATAATAATATTAAATAATATTTCACCCATAGTTGATGGAGGTTACATAAAATAGACCAGAAATATATATAAATAGAGAGAATGGGACAAATATCTTGTATGGTTTTGTGTCTGTTTGTTAATGAGGAATTTGTGGACAGTTACAGTTTTTATTTTTAAGCACAAAAAGGCACAGAAGGACCCAAGTGGAATATTATTATTACATTTAAATGTAATGTTTATTGTAATTAATAGTGTTATTATGGGTTTTGTTTTGAAAAAAAAATTATAGAAATTAATACTTTTATAAGACATTTATAATGTAACAAAAAGACAAAAAGATTAATATTTCAGATAAATGCTGTTCTTCTGAACTTTCTACTCATCAAAGAAACCTGAAAAAAAAATTCTACTCAGTTGTTTTCAACATAATAATAATAATAATAATAATAAATGTTTTTTGTAGCAGCGAATCAGGATATTAGACTGATTTCTGAAGGATCATGTGACTGGAGTAATGATGCTAAAAATTCAGCTTTGAAATCACAGGAATAAATAAAAAATTCAAAATATATTCAGATAGAAATCTGTTATTTTAAGACTTATTATTATTATTATTGTTATCATTATCATTATTGTTGTTAAAAACAGCAGAGTAGAATTTTTTCAGTTGTCTTTGATGAATAGAAAGTTCAGACAAACATCATTTATCTGAAATAGATATCTTTTATAACATTATAAATGTCTTTATTATCATTTTTTGAACAATTTAAAGCATTCTTGCTAAATAAAAGTATTGATTTCTATCATTTTTTCCCCAAATAAATAAATAAATAAAACAAAAATTATACTGACTCCAAGCTTTTGAATGGTATAGTGTATAATGTTACAAAAGCTTTTTATTTCAGGTAAATGTTGATCTTTGGATCTTTCTATTCATCAAAGAATCCTGAAATTTAAAAAAAAAAAAAAAATCATGTTTATGATTTCTGAAGGATAATGTGACTGGAGTAATGATGCTAAAAACTGAGCTTTGAAATCACAGGAATAAATTAAAATTTCAAAATATATTCAGATAGAAAACTGTTATTTTAAAATATTTAAAAAAAATATTTCAACATTTTACGGATTTGCTGTACTTTGGATCAAATAAATGCAGGCTTGGTGAGACATTTCTTTTAAAAAAAATCTATATAAGTGAAATAATTAAATTTGCTTTCATTAGAACATATCATCAATCAAAAGATGGTCAATTAAATATGTAAATATTCATATGCCTATATGTAAGTCATAGTTTAATTTTACCTTTCAGATAAATTTCTTTTACTGGGATTCAGCTAAATTGAGAATAACTGATTTAGTATTTTACATTAATGACACTTTAAAAATGTATAAATATATTAATAAGAATAATATCACAAGTCATTCACATTCTGTAAAAGTTCATCCAGCTTTCAGTTTTTACGTTTATTTATTTATTTTAAAATCAATAGGCCTATTATCGAAGTAAACTACAGAAAATAGAGTTAAATTAAATAAATAGTTAAATTCCACTGATTAATGACGGAGATGAAAGCGGATGTTGCTGTAGGGTCTATTCCAAAACTACACAGATTGGTTTTTGTTCTGTCTTTTATATTTAGGGACTGGTTTCACTTTTTATTTCTTATATCTGTCTCTCTTTATATCACAGACATTATTCCGCGATTTTAGAGAGTATTTTATAGTCAGTACAGACTATAAAACAACTGCTCTGCACCTGTTCTCACCAGTGAAAGAAAGATGGAGGGGGGAATTGGCGCGATGATTATAGGCTGACTCTCGCTGCATCACTCCTTATCAATACTCAATACACGCCTACTCAATACCGCGAGATGATCGCTTGCCAGTTACTACTGCAGAACGGCAGCAGCAGTGCGGTCGATGCTGCATTGCAGTGGGATTGGCATGATGTGCGTGAAAGTGGACCAGGTTGCATAATCAAAAACGGCTCCGTTCCGCAAACTGCGCTTTGTGAAATCCCGAGGAGTGGATGGGAGCGGGTGGGAGGGGTTTGTGGGGTATAACGGAGTAATTTTGACCCAGCGTGTCGCAGTGAAACGTGAGAGAAGGGAAGGGCACTTTCAAAGCAAACACAAGCACTGAAAACAGCCTACAGTCTTAATGAGGTGATCTGTCACTGGACAACCGCATAATGACAGGTAACCTATGGCTAGCGGAAAAAAAAACATCCAGAATATACATTTAAGTATTTAATTTATTACACTTTATCTATTTACGTCTGTGGATTTCACTGAAATACATATGCTAACAGGCCATTTTCTCACTATCCACCTTTTTCTTCAACGCGGAAATAAGCCTATGGGTGAGACTTCCGGTTCATTATCCGCATAACGAGAAAAATAACAACGTGCGGTAAACGGTAAAACTGTTCGTACTACAAACCAGTGTGCTCATAAAGATAATACATTAAAATAATATGGTAAAGACATACCAATTTGCAATATTAAGCAGCAAAACCAGCTCTTTTGTACAGCTAAAAATGCTGGACGTGGTTGAGACCCGAAAACTATAAAATTTACAACTCTAGTTTACATTTTACTCATAAAAACTTGGTCAAAAATATTTATTTGTTTATGTATGTATGTATGTATGTATTTAAACAGTATTTTAGACATACAAATATTTGTTATAGAACTGTTTTGGACTGTTTTCACTTTAAACTGCATATTTCTCTCCTGATTTAGACGAGACAATTTTTTTTTTTTTACTGGATAATGCAATGTTATGGATAAAGGACTTATATTTTAGACACTTTTAAGTTAAAAATGCAGCTTTTCACTTCACAAGATGTAACTGATGGACTGGAGTCGTGTGGATTACTTGTGGATTATTGTTATGTTTTTATCAGCTGTTTGAACTCTCATTCTGACGGCACCCATTCACTGCAAAGGATCGGTTGGTGAGCATGTGATGTAATGTTAAATTTCACCAAACTGGTTTTAATAAGGCAACACATCTACATTTTAGATGTCCTGAGGGTACATTTTCAGCTTGCACAATACTTAAACTGTGGCCTATCCTAGTTTCACTTGTAAATACTGATATTAATAGTTTAAGAATAAAAAATTACACATAAGATTAAAAAGATTGCTAACAAAAAAAAATACTAACATAAAAATACATTTGTTGCTGAGAAAATGACTAGCAAATGAATAAGTAGCAGTGTGTAACAAACAAGTAGGCCACTGTTTTAGACACAGTTTGAAGTTAAAAACATCTTAATGATGAATTTGTTTTTTACAAACACAGCTTTTCACTTCACAAGACGTTAATTGATGGACTGGAGTCGTGTGGATTACTTGTGATGTTTTTATCAGCTGTTTGAACTCTCATTTTGACTGCACCCATTCACTGCAGAGGATCTGTTGGTGGGCAGGTGACGTAATGTTAAATTTTTCCAAACTGGTTCTGATAAAGAAACTCATCTACATCTTGAATGGCCTGAGGGTGAGTACATTTAATCTGTGGCCTATTCTAGTTTTACTTGTAAATACTGATTTGTTACTAGTAGTTTTAGATACAAGTAAAAAAAAATACGAGTAAGATTAAAAAGATTACTACCAAATGAGGTCACTGGGGAAATGACTAGCAAATTAGCAAGTAACAATATGTAACAAATAAGTAGGCCACTGACTATTTGAATAGATATTCAGGAAGTCACTTTTGAAATAAATACAGGTTTATTCACATTTTGGACTTGAAGTTAAACTGGTTCATTCATCTTGCAAAATGTCTGTATTTCCTCATCCCGTCCCTCCCTACCTTGCTGAGCTCTGTTGCAGTCATAACCTGTTAAAGCCGTTCTGACAAGCGAAAATGGGGATTGCCAGGAATAACTCTTCAGGGACGATCTACCCAGTGGAACGGAGACGGCAGAGATGAATATGACCTGTGCAGGGTGTTTACAAGGCATTTCAAACATATTTCTCTCTTTCCCCTATTCTTCACCTTCAGTTCTACAGTAATCAGAGTATCTGCTCTCTCTGCTCTGCTCTCCCCTCGTTTTGTCCACTCAGCTCTCTGCGTTGAGAGTGAATAAATCAGTGTTTCCTATTTGGCTGCAGTCCAGAAGAGATAAATGCTCGCAGAATAAAAGTTCAGCAGAAACGGTTAGAGCATAAAACATTCGTCCTCTCACTCTGAGTCCTTAAATATTGATCTACATTCATGATCAATGCATCTGATGATCTCAGTGGGCCTTGCTGTTCAGTGCTTGATATAATGACCCGCTATACGTTCTTTATCAAATTTATTTGTGTGACGAAAGAAATGAAGGAAAGTATATGGGTGCTTATTTGAAAAAGAGAAGCTGAACTGCATCTAGCTGTCCAGTCTTTTAGCTTTTAAAACAATGATATACTAAAGATACTTTTTCGTTTGAGTTTGTAACTCTCTCAGCACATTCTCCGAATACTAAACCTTTTCATAGGTCAGTTGCATCAGCCCAGTTTTTAACAACACTACAGCAACAGGGAGGTGTTATGACTGTAGGGAGAACCTTTGCGCACTGCAGTGTTGCCCTAAGAGCGAGGGTGTGTTTGAATCATGCAGAGTCATGTGGCCTGTCCTCGGCTAAAAGGTGACTATGTCCCAAAGGTCTTACTGGATATTAATTCGTCCTGGCATCAGACAGCTTTTTGCATAAACGTCTTGAAAAATCACATTTTCTATGCTTAATGGTACTGTCTCTGTACTTAATTACTTCTACTGCAGGATGCTTTGGATAAAAAGCACCTGTTAAATGCCACTTTATGTTCTGGGATGATTATAAATGCCTGTATTTTTCTTAGATGTCTTTCTTTCTTTTTTTAGAACGGGAAGGGTGACCTCATGCATCCAATTTGTAAACGCAGAGCACTTAAAGTAATTGCCAATGGGTAAAGCTGACATGCATTATTTTTTTTCAGTGTTATTTTGAAAAAATTGTTTGTGATCATGTTATTGTGATTGTTTATTTCTGCACACATTAAAAGAAATGCCCAAAATTAATTTATTTACCAAAAAAAGCTTTTCTCAGTACTACTCTTTTCTGTTTTGAGTGTTACCATTTATTATTATTGTCATTATTATTATGCGGTTGGTTTTTAAAAATGTGTCTTATATGTGACCCTGGACCACAAAAGCAGTCTTAAGTAGCATGGGTATATTTTTAGCAATAGCCAAAAATACATTGTATGGGTCAAAACTATTGATTTATGCCAAAAATCATTAGGATATTAAGTAAAGATCGTGTTCAATGAAGATATTTTGTTTTCCTACCGTAAATATATCAAAACTCAATTTTTGATTAGTAATATGCATTGTTAAGAACTTAATTTGGACAACTTTAAAGCCAATATTTTCTCAATTTTATTATTATTTTTTTTTTGCACTCTACATTTTCAAAACGTTGTATCTCAGCCAAATATTGTCCTATCCTAATAAACCATATATCAATGGAAAGATGATCTATTAATCTCAGTTTCAAAAAACTAACCCTTATGACTGGTTTTGTGGTCCAGGGTCACATATGTTCACCAAATAAAAACAGTGATATTGTAAAATTACAACTTTCTAATTCCATTTTTGGTATCCATTACTACAGACTTCAGTGTCACATGAACCTTCAGAAATCATTCTAATTTGATGATTTGGTGCTCAAGTAACATTTCTTTTATCAAGGTTGAAAAACAGTTGTGGTGCTTAGCATTTTTGTATACATGATATATTTTTTCAGGATTCTTTGATGAACTTTCAGAAGAACAACATTTATTCGAAATAGTAACTTTTTGTAAACGTTTACTGTCACTTTTGATTCGTTTATTGCATCCTTGGTGAATAAAAAGTAGTGTTTCTTTCAAAACGGTAATGAACTGTTCATTTTGTCATCACATTAATTTCCTTAGGTGCATTTTGGGGCCATGGTGTTGGGTAATGAGGATGAGCTGTACCTGAAAAGGGCAAGCCCAGTCTGAGCCATAGATTCTGAATCAGCACTTTCTCCTAAGAGACTCCGACGCCCAAGTCATGAGGGGCGAAGATCCTTCCATCTTTCATTCTCCGGGTCTGACAGCATCTGTTAAACGAAGCTTCCAACAGTAGCGGAAGGATCAGCTGCTAAGCACTGGCAGAGGCGTGTTTCCCACCGGCACCTCCAATCAATTGCTCCTCTCTCCGGCTGGGGACGTGGGATGTTTTGATGGAAAAAGGCTGCGTGTGATGCACAGGGCTTTCACCGTCTTGCGTTCCGGCTGCAGTTCCCCTGGCCAACACTCTGACAGGCGCTGGGCGAGCAGGAAGAGACGCCTGGAGATTCAGGGATGCTCATAGCGGGTTGATAATACACGTCCTCCACAACTGGCCCACGTCAACTTCCTCTTGGCGGACCCTGAGCAGGTATTTACACCGCATTTCTTACGGCTGCTGGAGGTGCGCTGTCACGAGCAGGCGCTGTCCAGCGAAGGTGGTGCTGAAAACGGCTTGTGTGCTAGATACTGCCGAGCCTTTGCGGCGGGGGTTCAAGTAAGGTAATGCACCAAGACTACTGAGGTCGGAACGACCGCTCAGGCAAAACACTTTTGTAGAGATCCTAGTGAGCTTGGACCATATAACTAACTAGACTGCCCTGCGCTGGATTAAGGAAGTCATTGGTCGATAAGTCCAAAGTTACCCTCTGTATCTCTGACCCCCGGAAGTTGATAGGTATATTTTCTAAAATCTAAAATTCGCATGGCGGTGATAGACAGTAACGCAAATGAATTGAACTAGCTCAGCACAATGGGCTTGCTATTGTGACAGCCTGATTGTCGCTATCAGCTTCAGCTTCACGGAGGGATTTGATTATCTGTCACTGTGGAAGATGGCAATGATATTTATTACTGTGTAATATTTGCTCGAAGACCAGCGCTGGAAGAAAATACATGTGCCAAACTGGTTTCACATTGCACCTTGTGAGCTGAAGGACAAAACGTTCCGATCAAGTTGTGCATGTGCATGTTTTATTGAGCTGCAGTATCACCACATCATCATTATTAATAATAAAACCAGTGTTCATTTTGTTTGCAGATCTGGCTGTTCGATCTCTGGTTTCATATATTTGAAGTGCCAGGTACAAGGACAGGAACACTTGAAAAGCCATCATGAATTTCCTGCTGAAGGCAGCTTTGGGAGGTGAGTGCATAGCCTGTATTTCCTTTGGGAGATTGGAAGTTGCAATGAAAGACTTGAGTCAGTGCTGTAGTGCTGCAGCAGCGGTCACGTGCGCGGTGCCTGGAAGTCGTTCGATGTTCAACTTCACGCACCGGAGAAAATGATATGCTACGGTCTAAAAAGCAACACTAGTCGGCGTTTAGAATCTCCTGCATGCAGCATCTCAGTAACAGAGAGCAGTGTCATAGAGACACATTGTATATGCTTCTGCTTGAAGGACATGTTCCGTATGTCTTTGATAAATGAGGTACACAATAAGGCTGATGATTTTTTTTCCTTTTACTACTTTTCAAAGGGCATAACCTTAGGGAAATCAGGATGTTTAACTGCATATATATGAGCAGTAAAAATTATAAAAAATAATTAGATCACATGTATTAGCATTGCAACGAACTATGGCAGAGTGGCTAACAGGTTTGTAAATTTTGTTGCAAATTCTCTCTCTCTCTTTCAACTTGGGTAGCAAAGTTGAGTGGGTAAAGCAACTGTACTTCTGTGTATTTTTTTTTTTGGACTTTGGAGCCCCCTACACTTACCTGAGTGGAATTCACTGTCGTAAATATACCATGTCCTAATTACATTGGACTGAGACTTCCGGTTCATTATCCGCTAACGAGAAATATAATAATGTGCAGTAAACGGTAAAACTGTTTAGAATTATGATAACGCATTAAAATAACACGGTTAGACACCGAAAGTTGCAATATCGAGCAGCAAAACGAGATGTTTGTACAGCTAAAAACATTGTTTGCACTTACCTCATGGTTGGTCATTTACATGGATGCGCGGCCATTTAGTTGATACTCGGATGTAAACAATAGCATGGACTGCACTAGTTATGTACTACTAAATACGTTGTTCTGCTAATTTAAGCTGTCTAAACCATGGACAAAATGTGTGGAAGCTGCTAAATCATATAGAGAAGGACTTAGTAAGGAGGAAATGGTGCAGAATTTTGACAAACTAGAGTTAATAGGTGGAAAAGATACATACAAGCAGTATTAATTAGCCTAATATTTATAATATTTACCTGACAGGAAATGATTACAACAAACATGAGTGTTGTCAAGATTCTTGCTCTGGAAATCCTGGTTCAGTGTGGCCAACCACAAACACCTTTTGTTCCTCAAACAGTTTTTTGCACTCTTCTCCTTAGTATAACTTTTGGCTGTCTATAGTACTCCAAATGTTTTTCCCGGTCCGACCGATTAGTACAGCCCAAAACATGACAATAATTGACCATTTTCAGCATCAATAATCAGCAAAATATGTGAGTTTCGTTCAGTTCAGTGGCATTGTTACGTACAGTGCTGCCAATATGGCATCAATAATGATGCATTGTGAAAACACTGTAAGAAGACTTATCTTATATATTATAGATATAGATGATTTTAGCTTAAATGTTAGTCAGTTTGTGCAGAAATTAAGACA
Source organism: Labeo catla (assembly GCA_012976165.1). Lineage (NCBI taxonomy): Eukaryota > Metazoa > Chordata > Actinopteri > Cypriniformes > Cyprinidae > Labeo > Labeo catla. The sequence goes on from VONZ01000016.1 coordinate 2,875,791, forward strand.
ATTTAAAAAATATTTATTATTTGTCATGACATAAAAAAAAAAAAGTCTACTTTCTAAGTGTCTCCAATTTTAATTAATGTTACATATTTGTAATGGGAAAGACATGTGGTAATAGGGTTTTAGTTTTTAAAATCAGTTAAATCAGTTTAGTTTTTAAATTCAGTTTTTTGGTTTATGTTTATTAAAATTTTTTACTACAAAGCAAAAACTTAACGGTTAGTCAAATTTATGACATTACTGTATTTAATACTTTGATCCAAAGGGTCAAGATCTTAAAGATGAGACCGGCCACAACCAGCTAGTTTTCATGTTAGATTTATTTCATGTAATATATTTGATATGTTTTCTAAACGATTATGTTTCACAACACAAAACATGGGATTTGTATCTCTAATGCTTGAACAAAAATATTGGGACACCAAAGTGTACCCTAACCTATTTGTGGAACATGCAATGGAATTCTTTGAAATATCATGAAACACCACATAAATACCACGGTGCAAGATTATATTTATCATCATTCAGGGCAGCGGCACCACCACAGTATATTTTTGCAATGCTCTTGTTATACTCATATAATAATGGACCAGCTCTCACTTTCAGTATGCTGTAAGTGAAAGCTTGTTTGTGTGGAGTGATATGGTGTGGCCCTGTGATGTGGATGCCCAAATGGCCGTGCAGTTCAAATATTTGCGTTAGCACTTACAGACTCGGGCCCGAGTGTGTTTAAAGTAGAAAAGCTGATGTCACCACTGGACCAAGGCCACAGAGCAGCAGAGGACAATGTGAAGAACACCAGCTGTCCTAACCATCCCAAATATAAAAAATTCAAAACACAAAAGACTGATACATAGACTTGAAAGAATTAGCAGCTTTGGTTTAACGTTTTAGACACGGAGCCATTTTGATGCCATCTGTTGAGAGGTACAAAAGCAGAAAGGAGAGCACATGCACCACCATATGTTAACACTGTAAATTCAACCAGATTGGTGATTTTTTTTTTAATCATGTCTATGCGATTGCTGTTGCTCATTTTCTTCCATATTCTTCTTGAATGCTCCACATGATTATTTTAATATGCTCCAAATTCACTCACAGGAGTGAAAAACATGGTTTCCACAAACATAAACTGCACTAAAAAATAAACATGCAATCAAGAGCATGCAAAACGGCTTTATTGCCTCAAATAACTATACTACTTTATATCATTAACCAGTATATTCCTTGAATCATAACTGTGTTCCCATTGACAATAATCAAACTATCTCTCCTTTTTGTTTCTCACCTGTTTTTGTGTGTGTTTTTGCTGGACATCTTGGTTGTTTTAACAAAGGCCTGTTCTGCATAGCCACAGGCTTTCAGTGCATTCTTGATGAGTTTGCTCCTTGATATTGCACTTGTTAGTACATTCTTCGCCTTGTGGTGTAATGTTCTGATGATGTGGAGTTTGTGTTACAGTGGGTGGTGAGAGCCAGACCACAGAAATTGATCTGTGTGTGTGGGTTTCGATATGTAGCACATATCACACAAAGCCAGATTATTGTCACATATATCCTCGATTCACTTTCCAGACTTTCCTGAAGAAGCCTTGGGAGATCTAAATGCAAATCTGAATGTCCTCTGTGTACTACTAGAGGTGTGAGGAATGGCGGCCAGGACTTTTGCAAAGTGACATTCCCTTTGTATATTTTTGGAAGTGTGTTGAGGCATGGTGTGGCCTCCCCGGGACAGAGGCAGCGGTACTGTGACCAACCCATGAATTATTCCTGTTCCTGTTGGGATGCTCTGCAGCTTTACTGTTTAATCCAGTGCACAGGACTTCTTTCAGTGGTTAGATGCTGTAGGTTCCTCATTTGATGCTTAGGGATGTGTTTGTGTGCCTCCAGGGTACTTGACCTGGTGTGGTGAATTTATTATTTACAAGTTATCTTGCTTTTGCTGAGTTGGTTGGGCTTTTCTGACTTTTGTTCAAATTTAGCATCAAATTACTTCTGTAAAGTCTGAGTACATCAAGTCTCAACACATTGTGTAATGTACACTATAAAGAGCATACACTCACATGTTCACTTATTGTTGCATTAAGCTATTTGGAAAAATCTAGGTCTTAAATGTTGTTTTTGTAGCTGCATCCAATCATCATTTAAAAAACACAATTTATGTAAGTAATTTATATTCTCTATCGCTCATGTGTTTTGCAGGAGGCCCACCTGATGTTGGTAAGATGTTGGGAGGAGAGGAGGAGAAAGACCCTGAAGCAGAAAAAGAGAAGGAAGAGGAGAGACAGGAAGCTCTGAGACAGCAAGAGGAGGAGAGGAAGGCCAAACACGCCAAGATGGAAGCAGAGCGGGAAGCCATAAGACAGGGCATCAGAGACAAGGTTAGAGACACCAGTAGGACAACTGACATTACAATTAGATCTCTGTTTTTGGAAAATAATTATTAGCCATCCTTAGTGTCAATATTTTTCATCTAGTTAAAGGAGAAGTTCACTTCCAGAAATTTCCTGATAATTTACTCACCCCCATGTGATCCGAGATTTTCATGTCTTTTTGTCTTCAGCTGAAAAAAAATTATGGTTTTTGAAAATAACATTCCAGGATTTCTTCATATAGTGGACTTCAGTGAGGATCAATGAGTTGAAGATCCAAACTGCAGTTTCAATGCAGCTTCAAAGAGCTCTACATGATCCTAGAAGAGGAATAAGGGTCTTATCTAGTGAAACGATTGGTTATTTTCTTAAAAAAAATTGATTAAACTTTTTAACCACAAATGCTCGTTTTGCCCTAGCTCTGCAATGCGCATACGTGTCTTCGCGCATTACATAATCACGTTGGAAAGGTCAACCGCGGTTTGTTTTTCGTCTGTGTACTTTCGTTCAGAAAGTTTTGTAAACTTGGTCGGTACTTCAGCCTACGTCACACATGACAAGCATTTGTAGTTATAAAGTACATAATTTTTTTTTTTTTTTGAGCCATCGTTTCGCTAGAAAAAAGCCTTATCTCTTGGCTGGCTTTTAAGCCCTTTTAAGCTGCATTGAAACCGCAGTTTTGACCTTTAACCCACTGGCCACCATTGAAGTCCACTATATGGAGAAAAATCCTTAAAGGGATCATCAGATGCAATGTTCACTTTTACATGTTGTTTGAACATAAATGTGTGTTGGCAGTGTGTGTACACAAACACCCTATAATGATAAAAATCCACCCAGTGGTTTATTATCTGTAAAAATAATTTCTCCTTTTTAAAATCCAGCCACGATAGATTGATTGACATGACCGTCTTACCTTAGACCCGCCCTGATGAGCTGTAACAGTCCGATCGTCATTGTCTCGATATCAGAGGGACGTACACAAGAATGGCTCCTAAGCAATTGAGGTCTTGTGTTGTTGGATGTAATAATGAACATAGTGGTCATCATTTACTCCCGACATCTGAGCCGCTGAAGACGCAGTGGATGACTTTTGTTTGTGAAGGGACTGCGCCTCCTGATCTACATAAATGTAGATGTTCGTGTGAATCATTCGTGATCCAGCTTCACTTACAGAAGAAGAATAAGGGTTTTTTTTTATGAATCTTTGCAATCACCTTTCTTAATAACGTGCTAGTTAGCAAATTTCGTGGCTAAACGCAGCCAGATGTGTCTAAAGTAAACAATCTCTCAGAGCACAGCTGGTCACTCCACAGAGGGAAGAAAGGGGTGTGGTGAGCAGAGCTCATTAACATTTAAAGCAACATCCACCAGAACAGATTGATTTTTTTAGAGCTAAAAAGGGTGTTTTTTACACTTCCAGAGAAATTTTAACCAAAGCATGGTTAAAGCACTTTTCATTAAGACCCTAAAGACCCTAAAGAATCATATTAACTTGTGGAAAACGGGCATCCGCTGACTCCTTTAATTTCTTTGCGACTGAATTGTTTGTTTATATCTCGTAATTCTGACTTAATTTTGCAGAATTGCAAGTTTATAGAGCTGACTTTATAACATGCATTTGCGAGTTCATCTCTCACAATTCTTGAAAAAAAAGCAGAATTGTGAAAAAAGAGAATTACGAATTACTCGCAATTGCGAGAAAAAAGAATTGCGAGGTACAAACTCGCATTTGTCAGAAAAGTCAGAATTGCGAGTTTTTATCTCAGTTCTGACTTTATTTCTCGCAATTGCGAATTTAGTATGGAAGCCTATTTCTGCCACTGAATTTAAAAAAAATGAAAAATGTAATTGCGACTTTTTTTCTCGCAGTTGCGAGTTTACATCTCCCAAATGCAAGTTTATATGTTGCAATTCTGACATTATAACTTGCACTTGAGAGATGTAAACTCACAATTCCGAAAAAAAAGTCTGAGATAAAAAAAAAAATAATAATAATAAAAAAAAAAATCACAATTACCTTTTTCATTTTTTTTTTTCAGTGACTTTCATATATTGATGACAACAAAAGAAAAACTAATGTTTAGATTATTTTTAAAAAATGTAAAAATTACTACTCAGATAATTCACACAACTTGCAGTTAGCTGTTAAAACGCATGGCTAGACTTTTTGTATATTTGTACCATGGTAGTACCTTGATATTTTCTATAGTACCACGTAAATATAATGGCATATGAGCACAGTAATCATTCAGTATGATTACATGATTTACATGTTTGGACACATTCGACTAAAGACTTAAAAGTGCATAATTGAACTAGTTTTGTAAATATAAAGTGAGTCTGAGTTTTTATTATTTAAAACTTTTTAATTCTAACTTTGTATCATCTCTACGCTTGTGTATCAGTACGGCATTAAGAAGCGCGAGGAGGCCGAAGCGGAGGCGCAGGCGGCGATGGAGCAGGCGAGCGAAGGCAGTCTGACCCGTCCAAAGAAAGCAGTACCATCCGGCTGCGGAGATGACGACGAGGAAGAAAACATCATGGACACGGTGATGAAGTATCTACCGGGCCCACTGCAGGACATGCTGAAGAAGTAATTCCCTGAATAATCTCAAGCACACGCAGCTTTAGATATTATTTTAACGTGTACTGACTTCGGCGAGAAGAGAGCACACTAGAGCAAAACACCATTTACCTTTCACACATTTCGATTAACGAGGAGCTTTAGATATTAGTGACAGATCAATCAATCAAGCGAGAGGGGTTAATTATCAGAATATAAGCCATATTTTATCTTTACAGGGCAACCTGAATCACATCATCTCTTCGGTGGTTATTTCTAATTCAATACGTAAACAGCAATATATATGCATGAATTGTTCGAGTGTCTGTTCCACTGTTTTGTATCACCAATCAATAAGGTTTTCCACACGTAGTGTTCGATACGGGGAAAGAAGTCTTTGGCTGAAGACATTCGGGTCTTGCATGTGTCCATAGTGTTTGTGTGCTCACCGACATTTTGCTGAGATTGCAATCAGATAAAGAAGGCAATAACATTCTCCCACGCTGTAAGCTAAAAAAACAACTACCTTTGTACGTTTGTCATTATGCCATTTAGTTAAATCTGGCGATTCTTGTCACACACGCACAGTAGTTTCATCAGTCTGGAACATTTAACGCCTCAATTCCGTTTAACAGTGTTGTCGAGATTGTCGCACCGTTTTTGTGCTTTACGACAGATTCTGAATTTACGAAAATTTCTGATTTTAAGATTGAACTCAGTTTCACAGGGAACCTCTGTGTGTTTTCGAATGGACTGTAATTCCCAGAGGGAATTTTCGTCTGTGATCTACAACATTCTCAGCAATAATAACGTATTCTGTTTGCTTGGCTTGCAGTAAAACAAGAAATAAAATCGTGAGAGTGTATGAATGGCTCTGATGATTTAAAAAAAAAAAGTGATATGTCTGTTTTAAGATCTGATGGGTATGGCACTGTAATAAACCAATCAACACATATCTAGTTGTGGTGTTTTTAATGCTAAAAAAGAAGTAGTTAATGGAATATTTAAAGAGAAAATGTGTAGTTAACATGATTTATGTTGTGTAATATTATACTTGCAGATTTTATTAACTAAATTTGAGAAACTGTGTGATAAAAAGTATTTTATTTATTTATTAAACAAATTAATACGTTTATTCAGCAATATAATATACATATATATATATATATATATACATACATATATATGTGTGTGTATATATGTATATATATATAACATTTTATTTTATTTTTCATTTTACTGCATTTAAAAAATTATGAAAAATTCTATTGCATGTAACATTTTCTATTCAACAAATAATCCTGGAAAAAAAAGAATGTATCATGTATTCTACAAAAAAAATGTTTTTGTTTTTTTTTACCATTGCAGGAATACATTTTAATAATTTAGAAAATTTATATTTATATTTTACAATGCTGAACAGTGTATACTTCCATATTTATGTAACACTGCAGCAAACTGTAAAAACTTTTTTTTTTTTTTCTCGGGGAAAAACTTCACCCAGCATAATTTCACAGCCTCTACAAATATAGTGTCTGTTAAACATTTCTATAATTTTTAAACTAAACATCTGAAGAAAGTACAAAGCCACAAATGACGTTAACATACACACTGCCGTTCAAAAGTTTTTTTTAAAGATTTTTAATGTTTTTTTAAAGAAGTCTCTTATGCTCATCAAGGCTGCATTTATTTGATCAAAAATACCAGAAAAACTTACAATATTATTACAATTTAAAATAATGGCATTCTTTTTTTAATATACTTTAAAATAGAATTTATTCCTGTGATCAAAACTGAATTTTCAGCATCATTACTCCAGTCTTCAGTGTCATATGATCCTTCAGAAATAATCTAATATTTTATTAATATTCTTTAAAAAAAATGCATAGTATTTTTTTGGAACCTGTAATTTTTTTTTTCAGGATATTTTGATAAATAAAAAGTCAAAAAGAACAGCAGAAAATCTTTGTAACAGAAATCTTTGTAACAATATACACAACCATTCAAAAGTTTGAGGTCAATAATGAATACTTTGATACATCAAGGATGTGTTAAAATGATAAAAAATGCTAGTTAAGACTTGCATTGTTAGGAATATCTATTTTGAATAAATGCTGTTCTTTTAAACTTTCCTAAAAAAAGTATCACAGGTTTCAAAAAAATGTTAAGCAGCGCAACGGTATTGTGTAATGGCTGATGAAAATTCAGCTTTGCATAAACGGAATAAATTATATTTTAAAGACTATTAAAATAGAAAACCATTATTTTAAATTGTAATAATATTTCAAAATATTACATTTTTTTCTGTATTTTTGATCAAATAAATGCAGCCTTGCTTAGCATAAGAGACTTTAAAAAAACATTAAAAAACATTAAAAAACTCTTGAATGGCAGTGTAAAGTCTGCCACAAAGTGGCACTGTTGGTCATTCTGAAACTTTTTAATCTTCTCAGTATAAATATTTAAATAGTATTCCTGATGCAAAGCTATTAATGTGGTTTTCAAAAAGTATGTTTCTGCTGAGGGCAACATTTCCACACAACTTTTTCAAGTCTTTATTAACTCAATAAACCACATACAGTAAGGTGCACTAACAAAATGTACATGTGTGCACCAGCTCCAGGCACTCTATGGCAATGATTATGGGCCTGCTTCCAAACACAGGACAAGGCAATCAACAGTGAATTTTCCCTTTTTGGTTTCGAGCAAGAAGACGGCCCCAAAAGTCCTATAAATGCTCAGTCTTTTAAACAATACGAAAATGTTTATATCCATAAAACATGCTGACTTTTACTGTAAGGCCTGATCACGGACAACAATTATTTGAGAAATACACACACACACCCCTGCTGGTAAATCCCATGATGCCTAGTCTCATGAAAACTGCCAGGTTTCACTTCACAATCAAGATGCATGTTAAAGAAATTATATTTTGCTAAATAATTGTATTGTTAAAATCATTCAGTGCAATTATAAGTATACATTCCTGTACAAGAGCATAACAGTGTGAACATTTCACTCACATTTGCAACTAAAAATAGATGTGTGCAAACTGTAAAATGTACACTACCAGTCAAAAGTTTTTGAAGTTTTTTAATGTCTCTTCTTTTAAAGTCTCTTCTGCTCACCAAGCCTGCATTTATTTGATCCAAAGTACAGCAAAAGGTCAAATTTTGAAATATTTTTACTATTTAAAATAACTGCTTTGTATTTGAATATATTTTAAAATGTAATTTATTCCTTGATTTCAAAGCTGAATTTTTAGCATCATTACTGCAGTCACATGATCCTTCAGAAATCATTCTAATATTCTGATTTGCTGCTCAAAAACATTCATTATTATTATTATTATGTTATAACAGCTGAGCAGAATTTTTTCAGGCTTCTTTGATGAATAGAAAGTTCAGGAGAACAGCATTTATCTGAAATAGAAATCGTTTGTAACATTATAAATGTATTTATCTTTTGATCAATTTAAAGCATCATTGCTAAATAAAGGTATTAATTTCAATAATATAAAAATATTTCAGAATTTGACCGTTTTTGCTGTACTTTGGATCAAATAAATGCAGGCTTGGTGAGCAGAAGAGACTTTTTAAAAAACATTAAAAATCTTACTGTTCAAAAACTTTTGACTGGTTGTGTATATTATTTTTTTTTAATTATTTTTTTCATGCTTAATTGGCTTAATACTGAAACTATAAATAATTTTCTTCATGCAAAATATAATTTCTTTTGATTTTGGGTGAAATACAACCTGGAAAATACTTCATGAGAGCACGCATAGATAAAAATACATATATTTTTCTATCACGTATTATAATCCTTACTCAACAGTAAAAAAGCATTTACTGAGGATGACTACTGTACTGTATACACACCAATCCCATTCATTTTATTATAAGTGGTTATCATAGAGAGACACTGTTAGAATATTAGAGAAATATTATTGCTAATTGTGTAGAATGAAAAGCTCATCCTTAACATGAAAAAGAGGATTTCCCCCATCAAACAAAGGATATAAAATCTATAAATAATGTCATAAATATACTTTAGCAGTGCAAATACACAGAGCTTAGATTTTATACTGTTATCAGGTGACCAATGAAGGTATGTTCACACTGACAGTGTATTTTCAATACGACTTGGCAATGCGAGCTTATACAATTATGCACCAACAATGCACTTTCACTAGTAATTGCTACATAGCAAAGTACCAGAAACCAAAGTGCAGTGACTTGCCAACAGTGAATTTGTATAGCAACAAATTTACCAGTTGTTAAACACAGAAGAACAGGTCAAAATGATTGCATATCCCAAAAACAAACACACCTTAACATGCTTCTATGCGATGTGTGTGAGAACTACTACTATAGTGAGACTCAAACTGGCCTAAGTTTGATGCGCTTGGTGTGCATCCAAACACAGAGAAATGGCTGGCTTTAAGGTCAAACTGTTTACAACGAGAAGATTATGTCAACTGAGAGCGTTGTGATAAGTTGTGCGCCATTTTCATCTTTACTGCTTCCATCAACATAAGTAGGTGATTTTTCCCTGCTAATGTTATGGCAGGTAGTTTACACGTTTTTAAAACACTCGGCCATGAGTAACTGTGTGTCTGGTAAACAGAGGGTGGTACCTTTGGGTTTCCAGATCTGGGGCTTTGAGAAAAATAGTATTCTGAATTGAGTAGGTGTTCTTTAAAAGATCCTGTGAAAGGGACACAAATGAAGGGATGAGATGGGGTGTAACACAGGTCCCAGGCCATAGAGGGTTCCCGAATGCTGCTACACGTTTGTCCGACATTTAGGAAAGATGGGTCCTCCTTCAAGCCTTCTCTTTCTTACTGCGCAAACAAACAAGAAAAGTTGATTATATAAATGTAAAATACTGAGGAAACTTTGCTGTCATTATAACAGTCTACAAAGGACTTTTACTTGTTCTGCCAGCATTTTCACTGACGCTAGGTTTTTAAAAAACATTTTAAAAAAACAATGTTTTTTTTAAACGTTGTAATGTTTTTAAATAAATATATATATATAAATATTTACATAAAAAAATGACATTGTATTTATAAATAAAATATTATATAAATAAATATATAAATACTTAAAATATTTTTTAAAATAAATATTTATTTCAATAATGTATAAACAATCCATTACTGATTTATTTTGTCCTTCCAAGACTTTTACATTTCTCAGAAAACCTCTATGTTAGAGACTGGATGATCCTTATTGCATGTGTAGAAAGACTTAAAATAGCAATTGAAGGAATAGTTCACTTAATTATAAGAATAGCTTGTATGGCTTACAAAGAAGTCAAAAGTTTACATACACCTTGCAGAATCTGCAAAATGTTAATTGTTTTACCAAAACAAGAGGGATCCTACAAAATGAATGTTATTTTTTATTTAGTACTGACCTGAATAAGATATTTCACATACAAGACATTTACATATAGTCCACAAGAGAAAATAATACTTAAAATACTTAAAAAATAAGCAAAACAAACAAAAAAAAATGTACATATCTCCATTCTGTTCAAAAGTTTTCACCCCCGGCTCTTAATGCATCGTGTTTCCTTCTGGAGCATCAGTGAGCATTAGAACAGGGTCATTTTTATACATTCAACTATTATTTTCTCTTGTGGACTACAGTAGTCAACATCTGAAGTGGATCAAAAAAGTTAATCAAAGTTGTCCTAAGACAAGAATGGCTATTGTTTTGGTTTTAGGACAACTTTGATGAAAGGTTTTGATCCACTTCAAATGTTGACTACTGTATATGTAAATGTATTTTATGTGAAATATCTTATTCAGGTCAGTACTAAATAAACAAAACCTGCATTTTTTATGATCCCTCTTATTTTACAGATTCTGCAAGGTGTATGTACACTTGAGAGTCAAATGGGCTACTTTTATGGTGCTTTTTGCCCTTTTTATGGTGCTTTTATTGACACATTCTGATAATTATCCTTTTGCACTGCAAGAAATAAAGTCATATGTTAAAATAATAACACCAAATTTTACGTGAACTATTTCTAAAAGAAGAACATCTGCATGCACAGCTAGCTGGAGGGCATTTTCTATAATATTTTTGTTGAGTTGGCATCATAATACTTTCTTAATGCAGAAGAAAGTAAAGGCTAAATTTGAAGAAAACCCATTAGACAGCCAGACAAACAGCACAACAGATAAACGAACCAAAAAGCAACCAGCTAATGAAGAGAGGCTTTGAATTCACTTTTATGGAGGAAAATGCAGTACTGAAGATGCTGAAGTGGCAGAAAGAAGCCTGAAGAACAGTACAAAAAAAAGTTAACGATCCAGAGGCTTGAGGGAATGCGAGGAGGCTAAAATGAGAGCGAAAAGACAGCAGGTAGTGCCCAGAGAGAGAGGAGGAGGGCAAGACTTTGTGTTTACTTGGGTTTTGATGTGAACTTGAACTTTTTACAGAAGGCTCTTTCCAGCTCAGGGACTGACAGAGTGAACGTGATCGCGCCATCTGAGTCCGACCGAACTACACGTGCTGGAAATACATACATGGCATGAACACACCAGTACACTACCATTAATACTGCAAATAATTGATCAGAAATTACAAATTCCTATTTAATGTAAATGCTCTTTTGAGCTTTCTATTCAATAAAGAACCCTGAAAAAAATGTCAGTTTCCATGAAAATATTAAGCAGCACAACTGCTTTCTACATTACCAAAAACAAGAATTGGTTTCTTGTGCAGCAAATCAGCAAATTAGAAAGATTTCTGACAGATCATGTGACACTTAAAAGGACAGTTCACCCAAAAATAAAAATTCTGTCATTAATTCTCACCCTCATGTTGTTCCAAACCCGTAAGACCTTTGTTCATCATCCGAACACAAATTAAGATATTTTTGCAAACTGACACATGCGATTCAGTGCAACTGACATGTTCAAGGCCCATTCAAATAATCCATGTGACATCAGTGGTTCAACTGTGATGTTATGAAGCTACGAGACTTTTTGTGCACAACAAAAACAAAAATAATTACTTTAATCAACAATTTCTTCTGTTCCGTGCCAGTCTTTGATGTGTGTTCATGACAGTACCACAACATGTGACTGACATGGAATAGAAATTGTTGATTCAAATTGTTATTTTTTGTGATGTCACATTTTACCAATGGACCATTTTATCGATGTCCTTACTGCCTTTCTGGGCCTTGAATGCGTCAGTTGCGCTGCTGACTATGGAGGGTCAGAAAGCTTTCAGATTTCATAAAAAATATCTTAATTCGTGTTGTGAAGATGAACGAAGGTCTTACGGGTTTGGAACAACATAAGGGTGTGTAATTAATGACAGAATTTTTATTTTTGGGTGAACTATCCCTTTAAGACTTGTAAATTGTAATAATATTTGACAATATTATTATTTTTAAAGAAGTCCACTTCCAGAACAAAAATTTACAGATAATTTACCCCCTTGTCATCCATGATGTTCATGTCTTTCTTTCTTCAGTCGTGAAGAAATAATGTTTTTTGAGGAAAACATTTCAAGATTGTTCTCCATATAATGGACTTTTATGGTACCCGCGAGTTTGAACTTAAGGGCTCTAAACGAAATTTGTCCTACATCACTGTTTCACCTTTTTTTTTGTAAGGGGTGTTTAACCCTCTTTGCGCATTCACTTTGTAAACACTGGGTCGGTACTTCTGTAGGGCGATTTTGAAGTTGGAGGAGAAAATGAGATGGGAGTTTTTCGACATACCCTAACTGTATTGACCCAGAATGCACAGAGCTAGACAAGACGAGCATTCGAGGTTAAAAAGTAATTTTTTTTTAGAAAATAACCGATCGTTTGGCTAGATAAGACCCTTCTTCTTCGGCTAAGATCGTTTAGAGCCCTTTGAAGCTGCATTAAAACATTTTGGAAGTTCAAACTTGCAGGCACCATAGAAGTCCACTATATGGAAAAAATCCTTAAATGTTTGCCTCAAAAAACTATTTCTTTATGACTAAAGAAAGAAAGACATGAACATCTTGAAGTGAGGGGGGTAAGTAAATTATCTGTAAATTTTTGTTCTCGAAGTGGACCATTCCTTTAAGAGCATTTGTGACAAAATACATGCAGCCTTGATGCTTCTTTCAAAACCATTCGAAAATCTTCCACACCCCAAACTATTAAATGGTAGTGTATCTATTTCAGCAAAACCAGCACATAAACACATAAACGCAACATCAATCAATGTTAATTCTGAAATACAGTATACAGTGTGTGTGTGTTTCTTACCCAGGTCATTGTTGTTCATCATGGCATTAGATCCACGCAAGCGTGGGCCCTGCTGGGTGAAGTGGTATCCAAACTTCAGCAGAGTAGTGTTCTTCTCCAAAATGTTAGCTATCTCCATCTCAACCTTATTACCTAAGGGCTGGCTCTGTATCACACATAAACAAACAGGTTATAGCAACCCTTTCCTTTTCTCCTCCTATCATCAGTACAGATAATGGCTCAGACCTCATATGACCTTATTTTGTGTTTGTGAGTGTACCTGGTTGTCAATTTTTAGCTCCTGCAGTGTAGTGTTGTTCTTTAAGGATTCCACGAGTGCCAGAATTCCAGCTCCAGTAATAAAGTTTGACTCAACGTTTAGACTCTTCAAAGTGGTGTTCACTTTCAGCATGTCTGCTAGTGCCTGCGAACCAAACAACACCTTGTTTTACTGCTACACTACCATTCAAGAGTTCAAAATGTTGAAAATAGTTGTGCTAATGATTTCAGGATTCAAAAGGCCAGCATTTATTTGAAAAAGAACTCACATCTCCCAAAAACTCAAAGAACATATTTCACCAACCAACCAAAAAACCATAGTATTATATATACTATATATTATATATATATATACACACACACATATATATATACATATATACATATATATATATATATATATATATAAAATTCAGCATAAATTAAAACTAACACTTTTTACATTAAATGAAAATGTGCTTATTTGTTAAAATTCCAAAAATTACATTTCTAATAATAGACTGCATTTTCTTTATGGAATATATGTTCTATATGTTCTGTTTGAAAATATTTGAAAAATCTTAATTTTGAGAATGGCTGTGCTTTTTTCATGTAACTCACAAAGGCCACAGGATCATTACTTCTGGTGCCGACGATGCTCAGGCGTTCCACAACATTGTTCCCTTTAAACACTTCTGCATACGCTTTCAGGGTTGGGATTGGAATATTCTACAGATAACCAAAAAAAACAGAGCGGACACACAATCATCCAAACATATAAAGACACTATGCAGCAGAGAGTACAGTATAAATAAATGAGCGAAAGCAGCACCTTGATGTTGTTTAGGTTAACCTCAACAAGGTCTGGATCATTTCGCTTGATTCTCTGTAGTGTTTCCTCTACATCTGTGTCATTGGGCTGTTCGTCTGGCACTGGCTTATACTGAGTACACTGGATTACGCCTGTGTGTATATAATACAACTCTGAATTACAATAAATCAAAGAGGGTTCAGCTGTGGATCATTCAGGTAAGAACACAGTATTAAGAATCAAGGGGGTGTAAACTTTTGACCGGGGTCATTTTTGTAAATTCAGCTATTATTTTCTCTTGTGGACAATATGTAAACATATTTTATGCTAAATATCTTATTCAGGTCATTAATAAACAAACAATAACATGCATTTTGTATGATCCATCTTACTTTTATAAAATAATTCACATTTTGCAGATTCTGAAAAGGGGATGTAAACTTTTGACTTCAACTGTACATCTGTTCACAGCAAGGTGTGACATTGCATTACATTTATTTACATTTTTACATTCATTTTACATGAATGTATTTGGATTTATTTTATCCCAAGTGACATTGCATTCAAGCTACACATTGTTTTAATTAATGCAACCACCTTTAAACTCATCTACATCTTGGATGGCCTGAGTGCGAGTACATTTTCAGCAAGATTTCATTTTTTTGTAAACTATTACTTGAATTGTAATCTTTAATTTGATCACAAATAACTATTCAGGCAAATATAAAGCATAAAATCATGCAAAAACATTTCAGGATAAATGAATATTTACTTACTGTTCAAGCCCTGTTTGTTGACGATAGTACTGCTGGCAAGTGCTTCGTAATACTGCTGATTACTCATCAGTGTGTGCATGCCCAAAATGGCTTTTCAAATTTAGAAAGAGGGGGGAAAGAACAGAATAAGTTTAGCTGAAGATTAAAAAGTGGGACATGTTCCCGGCTTATGTCAGCTGGGTTTTGTTACAGTATAAAACATGATTTTACATGACCGTTATCCACGCTCTATGACCCACTGAATGAAATTTACACCTTGTACAGTATACATATATAGACCATACATAAAACCATGCTTTCCAAGAGATCAACTCATTGATTCACATTTACCTGTCAACACATATCTCAAGCAGAACATCAGATGAACTAACAAATGAAAATGTGCAAAACATCACAATAGGGAGTCAAGAGGAAAATGCAATTTATGAGTCTGGCATGTATACGGCATCTGACTGCTGACCCTGGGCCAAAGACAACTGAACTAACCTCATTCCCATATGAAGCTCCTATCTGTCTGTACATATAAGCTGACCAAGTCAGCTCCTTAAATGCTGCTGTTTTTGAAACATGATCCCAAAGAAAAAAAAAACAACTGACCTCATTTTAAGGAAACCTCTCCATCATGCTAAATGAGAGCAAGTTAATGGCTGACGGTTGAGAGTTTTTTTTAGCCAGCAGGAAAAACTTTGTTCCCCTTTTTTGGTAGCCATGTGTCTTTAGCTCTCATGGATGAGTCATTGTTATGAAAGAAAAAAAAGAGCTCAAACTTGCATACGCAGTTTCAGGAATTGCCATGTGTGTGCTACACAAAAAGTTCACCTAAAATAAAAATGAATTATTTACCTTGCCTTTAATGATTTTTTCATTAAAGGCAAGGTAAAACAAAACAAGAAATGTTGAAGAATGTTGCTGCTCTTTGTGGTGTCTCAACATAGGAAAGATGTCAAACAAGTTCAGAAACATGAGGGTGAGTAAATTACAGACTTTTGAAATAATCCTGAAATATCACTAACATCATGCAGATAACATAATATGCTAAACATACCATGCAAATACTGAGCTAATGTTTAAGAAACATTCTGGAAATGTTAGATCAGCATACAACGTTGCAGGTAAACCTACTGGAATGATCCATGGCTTAGAAACAGAAACAGTGGAGCAGGGAAGTGGACAGAAAATGAGGAATGAAGATGTAAAAATGGAGTGGAGAAAACTGAAGGACAGACCAGAGAAAGGCACACGGTGAGATACACGAGTGAGAATTAGTCAATGAAATTACAGATGGATTTAATATGCATAGATATTAAAATTAGTGAACAGAAGGTGCTGAATTGAACTGCATCTTAAAACATTTATATTTCAAAATTAAATTCATAAAATTGTGTCTTGGATCATAAGAAGAAAAGAAGCATAACCAACATATGTGAAGTCAATTGCTAAAATTTTTATCGTACCTGCTATATCGCACAATTCTGCGTCAGTAGCACTAGATAGCGCCTCCTCTAGTTCAGGCTCCAGAGTGACATCTTCCAGGATAGGGTCAACAACTTTGGTCTTAGGCACCCACACTTTTCCTACATACAAACATTTAAAGACAGAAATGTTTAAAGGGACAGTTCACCCAAAAATTCTGTCATTAATTATTCACACTCATGTCGTTCCAAACCTGTAACACCTTCGTTCATCTTCAGAACACAAATGAAGATATTTTTGATGAAATCCGAGAGCTTCCTGACCCTGCATAGACAGCAACGCAACTGACACGTTCAAGGCCCAGAAAGGTAGTAAGAACAGCGATAAAATAATCCATGTGACATAATGGGTTTAACTGTGATGTTATAAAGCTACAAGAATACATTTTGTGTGCAAAGAAAACAAAAATAACAACTTCAGCTAACAATGTCTTCTCTTCCGTGTCAGTCTTCGATGCATGTTCACCAGAGTACCACGACTCATGTGTGTGGTACTGCTGATGCAGGAGCTGGTGTTCGAGCTCTCTGAGTTCATCGTCTTTATATTCTGGTTCAAATAAGTAAGGATGGGCAAAAAACTGCAAGTCATCCTCTTAGTCGAAATCTTCAGACATGTTTTCTACGTCAGAACTCATGCATTGTGGAACACTTGTGAGCGTGCAGCGGAGACTTGGACAACTTCATATAAAAGAAGTTGTTGTTGAATAAAGCCATTATTTTTGTTTGTGCACAAAAAGTATTCTTGTAGCTTCATAACATTACAAACCACTGATGTCACATGGACTATTTTAACAATCTTACTACGCTTCTTGGCCTTGAAACCCTTCAGTAGCATTTCTGTCTATGCAGGGTCAGAAAGCACATTTTATTGTGTTCTGAAGATGAACAAAGGTCTTATCGTTTTGCAGTGATATGAGGGTAATTAATGACAGAATTAATGACAGTAATTAATGACAGAATTTTTATTTTTGAGCAAACTATCCGTTTAATTTATTTAATTTCAAGTCATTTCAACATCAAAACAGTTTTGCCCCTAAAAACAGTTTATATAAAAACAAAGTGAGTATGCTTGTTTAATAGGAGACGTGGCATGTAAATGAAATAAAAAATTAATTTTTGTGCATCATTTCCAATGTCAAGCTGTAATTTCATTGTGTTATGCAAAAAATGTAAAATATAAACAGTGTACTGCTTCATAAAAGGGAGCTATTAAATTTTTATTAGTTAGACAGTTGTTTGTCATTTTATTTATTGTCATTTCCACTGAAAAATGTCAAACACAAAGCAGGAAATGACAGCATAGTTGCAATGTTTATACCTTTGAGAATAAAAAGACAAAAATGACAGAATTTTACCTGTGGTGTACTGTGCAGTTGAGGTCAAAAGTTTGCATCCCCCTTTCAGAATTATTACAAATTTTATTTATTTTACCAAAATAAGAGGGATCATACAAAATGCATGTTATTGTTTATTTAGTACTGACCTGATTAAGATATTTCACATAAAAGATGTTTACATATAGTCCACAAAAGAAAATAATAGTTGAATTTATGAAAATGACCCGGTTCAAAAGATTACATCCCCTTGATTCTTAATTCTGTGCTGTTACCTGAATGATCTACAGCTGTTTTGTTTTGTTTAGTGATAGTTGTTCATGAGTTCCTTGTTTGTCCTAAACAGTTAAACTGCCCGCTGTTCTTCAGAAAAATCCTTTAGGTCCCACAAATTCTTTGGTTTTCCAGCATTTTTGTGTATTTGAACCCTCTCCATCAATGACTGTATGATTTTGAGATCCATCTTTTCAAAAGTTTTCACCCCCTGGCTCTTAATGCATCGTTTTTCCTTCTGAAGCAGCAGTGAGCGTTTGAACCTTTTGTAATAGATGCATATGAGTCCCCAGCTGTGGATCATTCAGGTAACAACACAGTATTAAGAATCAAGTGTATGTAAACTTTCAAACAGGTTCGTTTTTATAAATTCAACTATTATTTTTTTTTTGTGGACTATATGTAAACATCTTATGTGAAATATCTTATTCAAGTCAGTACTAAACAAACAATAACATGCATTTTGCATGATCGCTTTTATTTGGTCAAATAATTAACATTTTTAATGATTCTGAAAAGGGGATGCAAACTTTTGACCTCAACTGTATATACACTGTTGGACATTGATTGTTAATCCAAAAAATAAACTATATTTCTAAAAGTTCCAAAACTGCCTGTAGTTGAACATTTAAATCACTTCTTACCTCTTTTCTCACCAGTGTAAGGAACAAGATCATCTCGGTCTGGATGTTCTTTAGCCTGTTTCTCCAGGTGAGCTAGAAGGTTATCTCTCTGGAACGTTCCAGTTGGAGCTTTCTTAGTCTGATCCCTCTGTCTGAATCCTGCTGGCAACAGTGCGTTCTAAAAAACAATGTAATTCATAAACAATAGATCTGCCATCAAACTTTCATAAAAAGCACACTGAATGTAAAACAGGACATTACAGCAAAACATAAACTAGCTATTTCTTAAACTACTATGACATCTAAAACATCACAGGAGCCATTTTCCATCAATGTCCTCTTTGCAACTATTTGATACAGACTATATCAGATTTCTGAAGCTAGGTTTTCACATTTGCACACCCCACAACCACCTTAAATACAGAGAGCAATGATAATGTTCTTCTAAGACAGGCCCTATCAGCCACGGAGCTAACAGGGGGTTGTGTACGTACGTGCATGATGACAGAATCCAGAACACACAGCATTTCAGAGAGAAGTCAGAAAGAACAGAGTTTTATAGGACACCTTAGTATTGTTTATTCTTAGTGCAGATAAAAGTGAACAAATGGAGACAAAAAAAACATGTAAAATCATTAACGTAGAGATTTCCACTACAAAATTTACAGCACAATTTAGTGTTTCGGGAAAAGGCTCAGCTTTGGTGGGGAATGTTTACTTTTGTTACATTTGAGCAAATTAACTTTTGTTACAGTGCTAGTATTTATGGTAAACTTCTCAGTTTGGGAGAAGAAATTCTCTTTTCCCTCTTCTATGCTGCTGGACATTTATTCTACGTCTGTGTCTAAATCTGTCAAGAAGTGCTTAGATGCTGGAGTCAAACCAGATTCCTCAAGAGCAAATATAAAACTGTGGTCTGAGTGAGAAAAAAAACACTAACGGAGAGAACCACTTAATTCCCTAAAAACACAACTGCAATACAACAGCACACACACCAACCACTGTAAAACAGCACAGTCTTGTCAAACTGACTTCATCATGATAGTCTAAACTTAGACTTGCCAATGTGATACAACACAGGCCAGACAAACAAAAACCACAGAAATTAAGTGGTCTTCTCAAACAAAAATGGCAATGTTCAACACATAATAAACCAGACTAGGCAGCAACACAGTCCAGTCAAACAAACATCATGATATGTAAAAAAAAAAAACCAGTCCAGCCAAACAAACATAACTATGAAAAAGGACAGTGTAACCACACAGAAAATAGGCTTCTTAAACAAAAATGATATTGAAACAACAACACCAAACAATGATTGTGCAACATAGTCCAGACAAACAAACGACTATGAAACAACACAGTCCTGACAAACCGTAAACACAGCAATTAAGTGGGCTTCTTAAACAAAAATGGCAACACAGTCCACAATAAAACAACACAATCCAGTCAAACAAGCACCATTTTGTCACTACACTGTGCAGACAAACAAAAAATAACTAAAATCACACAGTAAAGTCAAGAAAAGAACATTGGGAAACAACACAGTCCAGACAAACAGTCCACATAAACAAACCTGACAAGGTAAAAACACACTCCAGTAAAATATATACTATTATACATTAAAAATACACAGTCCAGACCAACAAACCTCACTATGATACAACGCAGTCCAGACAAACTATAAGACTACGTAGCAACACACACAAACAAACACCACTACATGCAAAATAGCGCAGTTCAGTCAAACGAAAGTAAAACAACAGCCTGATCAAATGAATCCCACTACAAAATATAGAAAATACAATAGAGTGTTTTCAAGACGCATCATCAGTCAGCCATATTGCCGGCACTGAATGTAAACAGTGCCACTGAACTGAATTAAACTGAATGAAACTGCATATTTTGCTAATTATTGCGGCTGAAAATGGTCAATTATTGTCATGTTTTGGGCTGTACCAGTCGGTCGGACCGGGAAAAACATTTGGAGTATTATAAACTGCCAAAAGTTATAACAAATTAAGGAGAAGAGTGCAAAAAACTGTCTGAGGAACAAAAGGCGTTTGTGGTTGGCCAAAACGGGATTTCCAGGGCAAGAATCTTTACAACATTCATGTTTGTTCTTATCATTTCCGTTCAGGTGAAATATTAGGCTAATATCTCAATACTGCTTGTACGTATCTTTACCACCTGTTAATTTTAGTTTGTCAACTAGTGCGCCCTTTCCTGCTTACTAAGTCCTTCTCTATATAATTTAGCAGGTTCCACAGTTTTTTTTTTCAGTGGTTTGGACCGCATAAATTAGCAGAATAACATATTCAGTAGTACGTTTACCATGCAATCAATGCTGTTGTTTACATCCGAGTATCTCCAATATGGCCGTGCATCCGGGTAACAAAATGTGACGCAAGTGCAAACCTTCTATTGTGTTTCATTTTATGGAGCTCTTAAAGTCTAATTTTAGATTTGTTTTAAGTGCACTTACATCAGGATCAAGCTCTTCGAGTTCATCTTCGAGTCTCCTGAGTTCTTCTTCACTGAGCTTCTGTAAAAGCTCATCCTCATCCACATCCCGGTACTTGTCCATCTCTTTACGGAACATGGTGAATAAGATAAAATGCAGGAAGGGGACAGAAGAAACGAAAAAGGCAGGAACAGTCAAGCCCCAACCACAGGACCTTGGTAAAGAAGAGAGAAACAGATTCATTATAAGGTCTATTTTTAATATAAGGTTCAAAGGAATTCATGCTGAATAATTGTTTTTATGATTTTCTACAGTATTTAAGTGGATTATTCTAGACAGGTTCAAAACATACACGCTGTGGAAAGCAGAGTAACCACAGGTGTACTTCATCACATTATCTGGTAACATTTAACAACCATATAAAGCACAAATAATTTGTGTTTGTATATCTATGTCTGTTCTTTGCTGTTTTAAACCTAAACGTCTTGAATGTCTCTTTCCCAAATGTTTTGTACACTACCAGTCAAAAGTTTTTTAACAGTAAGATTTTTAATGTTTTTTTTAAAGAATTCTCTTCTGCTCACCAAGCCTGCATTTATTTGATCCAAAATACAGCAAAAGCAGTAATATTGTGAAATATTTTTACCATTTAAAATAACTGCTTTCTATTTGAATATATTTTAAAATGTAATTTATTCCTCTGATCAAAGCTAAATTTTCAGCATCATTACTCCAGTCTTCAGTGTCACAAGATCCTTTAGAAATCATTATATTATGCTGATTTGCTGATTATTATTATCATCAATATTTAAAACAGTGGAGTACTTTTTCAGAATTCTTTGATGAATAGAAAGATCCAAAGATCAGCATTTATCTTTTGTAACATATACTATATACACTATACCATCCAAAGGCTTGGAATCATAGTTTTTTTGGAGAAAGAAATGATAGAAATTAATACTTTTATTTAGCAAGGATGCTTTAAATTGATCAAAAATGATAATAAAAACATTTATGTTACAAAAGATTTCTATTTCAGATAAATGCTGTTTTCCTGAGCTTCTACTTATTCCAAAAAATCTACTCAGTTGTTTTCAACATAATAATAATAATAATAATAATAAATGTTTTTTGAGCAGCAAATGGGATCATGTGACTGGAGTAATGATGCTAAAAATTCAGCTTTGAAATCACAGGAATAAATTACATATTAAAATATATTCAAATAGAAAACAGTTGTTTTAAAAATATTTAAAATTTGTAATGTTTTTGCTGTATTTGATCAAATAAATGCAGGCTTGGTGAGTAGAAGAGACTTCTTAAAAAAAAAAAACATCAAAAATCTTTTGACTGGTAGTGCAAATACATGCCTTTTTGTACAGATATATATACAGTATGATCTTAAAATGTTAAATAAATTGAGTTATTCATTATAATACGGGGAGAAAACTAGTCAGAAGGCTGGCATCTGTTCTTCGTACCATCTCCATTGTCCTTGGTGAAACCAATAGACAAGGACATTGACCAGCAAACTCCAACATACTATATAATGGAAATTTATTATTAATACACTGCCTTGACTTGGAGCCTCTAGTTTGGGTTTGCGGAATCAATAAACTAGTTATTATTTATACACACACATTTCCAGCGCCTCACACAAATTACTTTATCACTTCAGTTTATAAAACTGCAATTAATGATTTTTAAATAACAGTGTTACTTCTGACAAGGAAAAAACAGATATATAACTTTTAAAATTGGCAAAACAAGATAATGTTGTTTTGCCGGTATCATATCAACCGCAAGCCAAATCGATTTTTTTTTTCAATCAAATACAGCCTTTTCTCCAAGCTTAATCTGTCCTGTTAATACACATATTTGTATGTTTCATGGCTGTATGGAATGATGAGGAAAACAAAGAGTGTTAGTACCGGAGCGTCTATCATTCTCACTTACTTCAGACAGCGCTTATCCCACACTATATATAGCGCATGTGACAGCTGAATACTTTGACCAGATATGGTTTCTTTTCGGAGCCGCTAATTCACACAAATGTGCTGGTGCCTCAAGCAATGTATTCTCCAGTCCAAGTTTCATAGAAGAACAGCGCTTGACACGGCGGAGAAAAGTCCAAATATTAAAAGAAGTTACTGCTCGACCCTTCTTTCAACAAGTCCAGTATTCGGTGGCGATCAAAGTGTTTCTACAAACCCGGAGTAGCGCAGAACATGGCCCCGCCCACCGCGCGGAACTGCCAATCAAATGACGCCAAACCCCGAGCCCTCCAATCAGATTTCATGGATCCCAGAACTCAAGGCTACGTTTTTACCGATATCAAGTTGCAAAGACAAATGACAGTCACTCAAGTGTGTCGTGCTGTTGTCTTTGTTTAATTCTCCGAACCAAATGTTAACTTGTAAATAAAACAAACCTGAGCATCTGAACACAAATGTTCTTGTACAAATAGGCCATTTTCTGTTTAGAAAACACACAAGATTGCAAACAAACCAAAGTGCAAAAATCAATAAGAGTATAAACAATATAAGCAGTGGTGTTTCACACAATACAAACATTAACAACAACAACAAAAAAAATCAAATTACTTAGACAAACAGCCCTATTGTAAAGACACAGAAAGAAAGGTTCAGGTATTAACAAGTTAATTTGGGAATGGCATATTATTATTTATCTTAACGGCAAAAACAGGTAAAGAAATCCCTTTTCCAAGGCACTCAGAACGATAAATGAAACAATTATTGAACATGCAGGAATAAAACGACCCACCAAACAGAGTCAATGCTCTTGAATTCTAGATTTCTTCAGGCTCAAAGTTTCAGCATGGCTCTAGTAAAGGACAATTCTCAAGCTGCTCTGTTGATCTCATCTAAAAACTCCACCATGATGTTGTGGATCCAGATATCATTGTCCTCCTGTGTGGTGTCCACTAGGTAGACCGAGAGTTTGCGCTCCCAGGGCCATTCCCCCTCCTCAACGGACTCTATCTGAGCCACCAGCGGCTTTTTCTCAACGTGGTTGCGGAACACCATAGAAGCTTCCTCGCCCCAGACTCCTTGCTTGACACCTGAAAATAAACATTTCATATGCAAATCAGAGGCTTCAACAGATGCTGATCTGTTTTGAGGAATTCTGCAAACATACTGAAGACTACGAGCAAACACATATAGAAGCCCCTTTCCGTCGCTGAATATATATATATATATATATATATATATATATATATAAAAAGTGACTTTAATTGTGACTTTATCTCACAATTCCGACTTTTTTTCTAGCAAAAGCGAGTTCACATCTTGCAATTCTTTTTTTCCTCAGAATTACGCAGCAAAAACTCACAATTGACTTGTTTTCTCACAATTGCAAGAAATAAAGTCAGAATTATGAGATACAAACTCTAAATTCTGACTTTTTGTCTTAGAATAGCAGGATATAAACTCGCAATTGTAAGAAAGTTTGGAATTGGGAGAAAGCTCGCAATTCTGACTTTCTCGCAAATTCAAGTTTGTATCTTGCAATTTAAAAAAAAACATTCTCGCAACTGCTTACATCTCACAATTCTGACTTTTTTCCCCTCAGAATTGCATGATATAAACTTGCAAGTTCTAAAGTTATAAAATAGCGAGAATAACTCGCATCTCGCAATTCTGACTTATCTCAGATTTGTGTATTTTAAACTTAATTTCGCAATTCTGACTTTTTTTTCAGAATTATGAGATGTAAACTCACAATTGCGAGTTACAAAGTCAGAACAGCAGGATATAAACTCACAATAGCTTGCAATTCTGACCTTTTCTCGCAAATGCAAGTTTCTATCTCACAATTCTGACTGGTTTTCTCCCAATTGCAAGTAATAAAGGTAATAAAAGCAATTGTAGAATTCTGACTTTTTCCTCACAAATTTGAATTTGTATCTCGCAATTGCAAGTTTACGTCTTGCAATTCTGACTTTTTTCAGAATTGTGTGATACAAACTCTAAATTGCAAATTATAGTCAGAAGAGTGGGATATGAACTCGCAATTCTGACTTTTTCCTTGCAAATGCAAGTTTGTATCTTCCAATTAATTTTTTTTCCTCGCAGTTTACGAGTTTACATCTCACAATTACAGAATTGCGTAAAATAAACTTGCAATTCTGACTTTTTTTTCTCAGAATTGTGAGATTTAAACTCGTAATTACAAGTTAAAACTTGCGAGATATAAAGTCCAAATTATGACTTTTCTTTCTCAGAACTGAGATAAACTCTAAACCTCAAGTTATAAAGTCAGAATAGCAGGACATAAACTCGCAATTCTGACTTTTTCTCACAAATGTGAGATTGTATCTTGCAACTCAAACTTTTTTTTTTTTTTATATCACCCAATTCTTAAAAGAAAAAGTCAAGACTCAGAACTGCGAGATGTAAACTTGAAATTGTGAGGAAAAAAAAATCTGAATTGTGAGATAAAAGTCACAATTACCTTTTTACATTTTTTATTCAGTGGAGGAAATGGGTTTTCACACATACTTTGAAAAAAGTATTAGTAGAAAATGTGCAGGGAAATATTACTATTGATTATTTTTAGTGTTATACTGGTGCGTATATACATTTAGTAAAATATTATTCATTGTGGTGTTCCAGTAAAAAAAGGCTTTTTTTTGCTAGATTTTTACTGTACTTAACAGTAAAACACTTTCAGTATAACACTTTCAGAGCAGATAAGCCATTTCGGAACAAACATGTATATCAAATATTAGTAAAAAGCTAATAAATAATCAAGATACAATTTTGTTTTAGCTCCATTTGAATCCAGCTTCTCTCTTACCAGCCAGCTGAGCAGAAATTCCCTGGAACGGCAGCTGCCTGAACTCATCAATGAGCGGCTGGAGCTGGGAATAGTTGATCAGCTCATACTTCCCATAATCCAACTCGTATACCGAGACCAAGCCATTGGCCAAAACGCCCTTCACCAAAACACGATGCCAACTATAAATAAAGAAAGAGGTGAAGACAAAGGGAGAATTGTAAAAATAAAATTAAAAAAAAAAAAAAAATTTACAAAAATTTTGCACAGAAGGGTAGAGAAATATGATCCTCAAAAGCCACTTAAAACTCACTTGTTGTCAATCTTGGCAGCGTAGACGCTATTCTTCTGGATGTGGGTTTGGGTTACTTCCTGTTTGTTGTAATACAGGATCATCTCTCCCATCAGCACCACCAGCTTGTACAGATCCTGCCACGGCTGCAGCACAAAGTGTCCAGGATGGCACGCAACGGAAACAAAAACATCCATGTTTTGCCCGACCAGTGGTAAGTCCAGGTGAGGGGGCAGTGTGTGGGCATTAGACTGTGCAGGAGATGTATAGGGGCTGTCCCCTGCCTCAAGCAGGACAGGTTCAGAAACCCTAGCAATCCTGCTGAATTGGACATCCCGCTTCCAGAAAGGACAGGAGGCAAGCTGACGGTTAACGCTGCACTGTAGGTCCTGAGCTCCATTACCAGTGAAGAGATAGACATGCACAATCCTGGTCTCGTCAAGCTTCACTATCTAAACACAACAAACATGTCACTAAATGAAAACTTTAGAATATAAATAAAATTTCAGTAAACAATAACTGAATGTGGAAGACCTTCATGCAACTGGGGACTTTGTTGAGGACTGTCTCTCTCAACCACAGAACAGCTTCAGGAGGCCAAACACTCCCATCTGCATTCAGTTCCTCCAGGATACACTTTAAAGCCTACAGAGGTTGAAACATTTACTTTCATTCAAAAAGCAGACCAATGTAATGCTACAAACAAGGTCCTAAAATGCTCAGAACATTCAAAAAGTGTTATTTTATTAGTCAAGCACAAAGGGGAATAACTTACCGATTCATGATGCAATTTAAACAATGACCTAAACAGCTGTATTAATTGATGAGCATGAATGGAAATAAATATGCAAGAAAAAGACGGTTATGCGCGTACCTGAGGTGGTATAGTGATGAGCTCTTTGAGGTAGATTGGCGGGATCTCTCTCAGCTCGCTAACCTCCAGAGATGCAGGAAGTCCCAGATCCAAAAACAGGATGTCCAACACTTGACTGCCATGAAGGTTAATGATCTACACACAGATGCAACAAACATTCATAGAAGTAACGAAAACATGAATTGCTTAATTTGGACAGACTTCATTCATTCTAAAATGACTGAAGTACATCTGAATAAAATAAAAAGGGTGAAAAATGTCTGAACAGTGAAAAAAATGGCTGAACAATAAATTTTACTTTTAAGACTTGGGACTTTTATGGCTAAACAATGTGGGAAAAGCATGAAAAATCTAGGTGTTCATACTTAGATACATTCTTTACAGAAACCAACTCAAACCTCAACATTTTTCCACTTATCAGAGGCTACATTTCCACTGTTTTTGACCCATTCTTTGTGACAATTATGAGTTATTGTGGTTATTAAAAAACTGTTGCCAGCAACAGAGAGAGTGCTCGCTGCAGAGCCAAATGGGAGGAGCTAGAGCTCTAGCTCCCCCTCACTGGAGGTAATGGGTGGAGATAGACACCTAGCCACACACTAACCCTACCCCTTACCCTGTCCTAAACATAACTCCACCCATTAGTTAACACAGAGGTGGAGCTGGACATCCAGAGAGGGGAGCTGGAGGCTGGTCGGCTCTGCACTGAGCAATACTTGCTCAAACGTGAATTTATGCAGATCAGACACTGTATGCCTGAATTATAACAACTTCCTTTTTCATGGCGAAACATCAAAGTTTGTAAGGCTGCCACAGATACGTCCTTCAAAGAAAACTTAAGATCTTCACAATTTAACGTCACAAATTGCTTTAAATTACACTGACCAAATTTGGTGTTAATCTGTTTAAATAAAACGCCTGGAATTGGCAAAAACGGTACAAAACCTGCCAAGAAAATTCAAAATAACAGACTTTCTGTTGGGTTTCGAACTTTTTGTAGGCATTGGTGTGTTACATGTATCTACCGAATTTCGTACATGTATATGAAACATAGCTCAAGGGGCACTTTGTTTTATAGGTGGCACTATCGAGCCATTTTGCCACACCCACTTCTGAAACCCATATCAGATGTAAATTTTCACCACTTTTGGTGTGTGTGCAAGGTTTCATGAGTTTGAGCATGTTTAGGCCCTCAAAAATGCAATCATTTTCTTCATTTGAAGAAGAATCTGAGCAATTCCACCACTGGTGCTCACGCCCTAATTAACATCTACATTACTTCACTTTTATTTTGATGGAAAACCACTGGAAGTCCTTAAAGCTTCTCTTTATTGTCAACAGGTATACTTTTCACTGCATACCTAGTAAAATAGTGTTTTTAAATGCATATTGTAATGAATGGAATTTGTATAGAGCAGCATTTACTGCAAACCGAGCAACTGAACAGCATATCATGAGGAACATGTAAATTAACACAGTGCCGTGCTGCATTTTGTAACCTGCAGAACATGTTTAATTAAATCCCGTTCTTTGAAATTTGATATTTGACTTTATGTTGGGCAGCCCCAATTTAGCCAGTTTAAATGTGTGGATGAAGGAAAAGAGTAGGTAGTCTTCTCACCTCTGCTCTTGCCCATTTGCCTTTGTATTTAGCCAGACACACTTTCCCACAAAACGGTTTGGACACCAACAGCTCCCATGTTAACTTAGAAACAAATAAGAGATATTTAATGCTCTGACTATCATGTACACCTCCTAAGAGAAGCCTAAAAAAACCTGAATTTATCAGTTTTACCTGAGAGATGAAGTGTGCTTCAATCTTATCCATGATGTCTTTGAGTTTGGCCTGGCCTCGGGAAGGCAACTGACAGTATATACTGCCATCAGAGCACACGTTTGTCACACACACGTTTGTGTACACGCTGTTCACCTGAATAGATTAGGGTGGGGAGAAATTATTATTTATTAATTTTGTAAACATATAAGTGAAACAAAATGTGCAGCAATTTAATGATGCAATATGATGTAATTCTGATAGACCTGTAGAGGATTCTCCATGGACCTATCCTGCAGGGATTTCAAGCAAACAGCATTCACATTGACATCATCATTCTGAGAAGTGTCATATAGCACAACAAGGGGCGTGTCCTCTCGCTCCACAATCTCAGCCAATAGCGTACAGCCAACAGCTAATGACTCCAGAGTCTTCAGAACTACAGCATCTGTACTGAACGGCTCCAAACCTAACATTTAAGACCGTAAAAGTGATCACAAAATTACTTCATATATTACTCTCTCAAATATGGAAACTTACTTTCACCACAGAATAAACACAAAGGTGATTGCGACTTCTTGTCTCACAATTTAGACTGAGTTTCAATTTCGCATTTCAGTTTTTTCTGTTATGGAATTAAAAAACGTTAAATAACACACTTTCATACTCACATACTCACAATGGCCTCTTATGAATATTACCTGCAAGTTGGCATGTGGTTGCCTGGAAGGGAAGAGTCAGGAATTGATCCCTCAGCTGTAGTATCTTCTTCCTGCTGACCACCTCAAAGAACCCGTGATCCACACAGTACACCTATGAAGAGGGGAAGGTTTGAATTACATCTAACAGACTTCATGTCTCATACTAAGAAGAATATACAGACTCTGATACCTTCACACTGTCCTCTGTGACCAGGTGGACTTGAGCTCTCAGTACTGCATCTTCCTCTAAAGCAACTGCCACCAGTTGTCCAATTTTTGGGAAGAGAAGACAAAGTCCAGCTCCAACTGTATTATAGAATTGAAGCATGGCCTCCTCCAACACCTCCAGAGCTTTAGAGTAGTCTTCCCCCACAAATCTGAAAAACAAGACACTATAATGAATCCACAACCTTAAAGGGATAGTTTATCCAAAAATGAAAATTACCCCATGATTTACTCACCCTCAAGCCATAGGTGAATGAGTTACAGTTGAGGTCAAAAGTTTAAATTCACCCTGCAGAATCTGCAAAATGTTCATTATTTTACCAAAATACAAAATCATACAAAAATGCATGTTATTTTTTATTTAGTACTGACCTGAATAAGATATTTCACATAAAACGTTTACATATAGTAAACCTTTTCCAACAATGACTGTATGATTTTGAGATCCAACTTTTCACACTGAGGACAACTGAGGGACTCATATGCACCTATTACAGGAGGTTCAAACACTCACTGATGATCCAGAAGGACACACGATGCACACAATGCCGGAGGTGAAAACTTTTTGAATTTGAAGATCAGGGTAAATTTAACTTATTTTGTCTCCTAGAAAACATGCAAGTATCTTTTGTAGATTTTGAAGGGCAGGACTAAATGAAAAAAATATGGTATTTAGGGAAAATAATAAAAATGTACACATCTTTATTCTGTTTAAAAGTTTTCACCCCTGGCTCGTAATGCATTGTTTTTCCTTCTGAAGCATCAGTGAGCGGCTGAACCTTCTGTAGTAGTTGCATACGAGTCCCTCAGTTGTCATCAGTGTGAAAAGATGAATCTCAAAATCATACAGTCATTGCTGGAAAGGGTTCAAATACACAAAAATGATGAAAAACAGCAGAATTTGTGTGACCTGAAGGATTTTTCTGAAGAACATTTTGCAGATTCTGCAAGGCGTATGTAAACTTTTGACTTCAACTGTATATTAAAAATTGTCCTGGCTCCTCCAAGCTTTATAATGGCAGTGAATGGCTGTTGAGATTTTGAAGTCCAATAAAGTACATCCATCCATCCATCATAAAAGTACTCCACATGGGTCCGGGGGGTTAATAAAGACCTTCTGAAGTGAACTGATGTGTTCAAAATCTCAACAGCCATTCACTGCCATTAAAAAGCTTTGAAGAGCCAAGACATTTTTTAATGTAACTCCAATTGTATTCATCTGAAAGAAGAAAGTCGTATACTCCTAGGATGGCTTGGTTTTGTGAAGCCTACCTGAGAACAATATTGTCTGTGCTGCTGACCTCCATCACCAAAACAGATAGGAACTCTACTGCTGGAATGATCAGAGGAGGTACACGTGGATTGCCGGCACAGGGCAAAACCAATGGTGGTGGGCGAGGACGGGGCTGTGTCTGCACCTGGCATGGTAGTGCGTACAGTATTGCTCTCTTTCGATTATCTGGCATGGGGTACTCAACCATACATGTGTCTGCCAACAGAGACAGATCCTCCAACACATACTGTGGAAACACGCACCTGAGAGAAAAGACAGTAAAAAAAAAAAACACTTTCACAAAATCAGCACTGTGATACACTCTCATTCATTTTAGTACAAATTGACATCCAGAATTTTTTGAAAGCATATCTGTCATAAGTGTATGAATGTCACTACTGCTGAATATCACTAAGTGTATGAATGACACTACTGTTCAAAAATTTGGGGTCAGTATACTTTTTGTTAAAGAAATTAGTACTTTTATTCAACAAGGATGCATTAAATTGATCAAAAGTCAGGTCAGAGGTCAAAAGGTACCCAAAGGCCTCCTGGAAAAGTTGTGGAAGTGCATGAGCCCACAGGCCCTGGCTGTATTTATTGAGCAGCTGCCGGAGTTTCTGCTTGATTTCTGGAGTCAGAGGCTGGTGAGATGGCGGAGTGGAAGGAGGGGTGATGAGCGAGTGAGGGTGAGCTTTGGGGGTTTCAGGGAGAGTGAAATCCAGCTTGGTGGAAGTGGGCGATGTTGGGCTCAAGGGCGTATGGGATTTCTGGGCTGAAGTAGGAATGTTAATGGCAAGAGTTCTGAGGGTGCGGGTCGTTTGCTGGGCAGGTGTTGGCTGTTTTGCATTAGGAGATGCATGCTTGCATGAAGATACAGCAGGCACAGTGCTTGGTTTTGGGACAGGTTCCAAGACGGGATACACCAGGCGGTCAACTATGTTATTGCTGCCTGGCTTTTCAACCTAAGGACAGCAGAAAGTAAGAAAACCAATTTTAACTGTGAACACACAGTTCACTTTAGTTCACCCTAAAGTGTACATTGTCATTTTTTGTCAGTTATAATAGTTTTAGTTAATGATAAAAACATCAATCAAGACGTCATTTCAGGTTGAGTCAGCACGTGTTTGCGTATTTTGGTTCTCTCACAGTGCAGATGTGCGTCCATGTCTCCACTTCTTTGTGCATGTGGAGCTCTTCCTGGAACATATTCCTATAGAGCTGAGGGATTTTGGACAGCCAGACTCCACTGTAGTACTTCTGCAAAAGCTGTTTGATTCGACCCTGAACCACCTCAACATCTGCACGGTTTACTGGCTTTTGCTGAGCTGAAGAAACAACACACAAACAAACATCACACTCAAGTTTATTGATTATCAAAAATAGAGATTATAAATCAAAATGAGCACATCCTGAGTGCTGCAGTGATGATGTATCTCTGATGTTGTATTTACCTGGTGTCCCACTGGTCATGACAGTCTTTATCTCCGTATTGAACTTACTGGGTGCAAATGTATTTCCCTCTAACCTAAAATCACATACAGTGTAAGTGTTTGGATAAATGTACTGACAACGTTTTTTTCTCACGTCACTCACCCTGGTGACCTCCTGTTCAGTTGCCGAGCAGGAACCCGGGATGAGGGGAGGTCAGTACTGTAAAGCTGCCGCTGGTTAGGGTAAAAACTGGATTTGGATGTGGAGCTTCGAGCGGAATGAGTCATGTGGCCCGGCTGCCTCAGAGACAATCGAGGTTTGACTGCAAAGACCAAAACAGTTAAACCACATCAATAAACAAACGCATACCTCGAAGGCCTGCTTAACGGACTGCAGGATGCTAAACGGTTTGTTGCAATAGCATGTAATTGTGACTGACTGGCACAGATATACTCAACACACATATACAGACAAGCTTGGTGGGCAAATGCACAGCAATAAAACTCTTTATAAGGTCCCTATTGGGATGTGGATAAACATACTAGGATTTCCAATGTCAAAGAGTATGGAAGCATGTAGATTAATGTGGTTACTAAAGGTGATGTTTGTTAAAATACTAAACTAAAGAAAACCATTGTACTTTTTTGTCACTACAAAGAGCATCTAAAAACAGGTTTGCACCTCACACAATTTAAAGGGATAGTTCACCCAAAATACACCCACGTTCAAGGCCCAGAAATGTAGGGAGGACATTGTTAAATAGTCCATGTGACATCAGTGGTTCAAGCGTAATGTTATGAAGCTATGAGAATACTGGACTGACACCAGAAGAAAAGAAATTGTTGAGTAAAGTCATTGTTTTTGTTTTCTTTGCACACAAAAAGTATTCTCGTAGCTTCATAAAATTTATCATTTATGAACTGCAGAATAATACCAGTTACTTTTACATTTATTCATTTAGCAGAAGTTTTTCTCCAAAATTAACCACAAAAATGACATTATACCAGGCAAACAGTATTTCTTTAACTGGGGATTTTTATTTGTGCATGTATGTGTGTGTTACCATTATGTGAAAACAGAGATGAAGACTTCGCTCTCATTTGGAAGTTCAGTAATTTAGAACAGCCGGACTTCTTCACATTCTTTTGCCGGGCGACCAGCTGTGCTATGTGTGCAGTCTCCTCACACACACCAGCAAAACACATAACCTACAAACATGCAAATAAAATCCATTATATGGCATGACTGTAAATGGAGTAATCATTAACTTGACTGTGATTTTATGTTTTAATAATCTTTTAAAACTTTTTTTAATGAGATCTTTTTTAAAAAATATTTTCTGCCATTTCTAATACAACCGCATAAATTCACAAAATCTGAAATCGGTTCACCATGGCCTTATGAGCCTCAATTAAATCCATATTCCTGCACACATTACTGTTCATAAGGCTGAAATAATTTACATTTGTAAAATGTTTTTAAAAGCTAAGACTGCATTTATACAGTAAAAACAGTTATACTGTCAAACATTACAATTTAAAAACTAAAAAAAAAGTTTTTTTTTTTTTCAGTAGCCATTACATCATACATGTCACATGATCCTTTTTTTTAACAAATTACACCCAAGTATTTAATAGACCGATTTCACGCCACGTCATCAACTGGCCATATTGGCAGCACTGAACGTAACAATGCCATTAAACCGAATGAAACTAGCATATTTTGCTAATTATTGCTGCTGAAAATGGTCAATTATTGTCATGTTTTGGCTGTACTAATTGGTCGACTAGGAAAAACATTTGGAATACTACAGACTTAGCCAAAAGTTATAACAAAACTGAGGAACAAAAGACAAAATTTGCAGTTGGCCAAACTGAACCAGGATCTCCAGGGCAAGAATCTTGACAACATTCATGTTTGTTCTTATCATTTCTGGTCAGACAGGTAAAATATTAGGCTAATATCTTAATTAATACTGCTTGTACGTATCTTTTCCACCTATTAATTTTACTTTGTCAAACTATTGCGCCATCTCCTGCTTACTAAGTCCTTCTCTATACAATTTAGCAGCTTCCACACGTTTTTTTACGTGGTTTAGATGGCATAAATTAGCAGAATAACGTATTCAGCAGTACATTAACCGTGCAATGAATGCTGTTGCTTACATCCCAGCATCTCCAATATGGCCGCACATCTGGCTAACTGACCAAGCCATGATGCAAATGCAAACCCTCTATAGAAGTGTTTCCCAGTTTCCACAAAAGCAGCAAAAACAGTTCAATATTAACAATAAGAAAAATGTTTCTTCAGCAGTAAATCAGCATATTAAAATGATTCTGAAGGATCATGTGACACTGAAGACTGGAGTAATGACTGATGAAAATTCAGCTTTGCCATCACAGAAATAAATTACATTTAAACATATTAAAACAGAACACAGTTATTTTAAACTATAATAATATTTCACAATATTTTAATATATATATCTAAATGTTTGACCAGCAGTGTGCATATATACATATTAAAATATATTAGATATGTGGCGTAACGACAGACAAACTAAATGAATCACCTCTCCAGCACTGGAGCGTTCGAGCCGCACCACACCGGGAATGCTGCGGAGAAAACTCTCTAGACTGCCGTGTCCAAACTGCCGGTAAGGGATCACCTCTCCTGTCAGAGCCCGGTAATCTCCCTGCAGACGGGCCATGGCCACACCGTGCTTACTGCTCTGAAGAACAGCTCGCAGCATCTTCTTCACCAACTCCAAGTCACTCATTCTGCACTCAAACACAAAGTCAAACTAATGAAGACACATATGTCCAAAACAGAAAAGACAGCATTTTTGTAACTTACTGAGTTGCCAAACTAGACAGTGTTTTGGGCATCACAGACACATTCAGACTCAAGATTTAAAAACTACTCAGAATGCTTTTAAGATTTATGTTTAATTATGTTTGTGGTAAATATTGAATGTTTTGAGTCTATATAACAATAAAGTGACCCATAAAACTCAATGTATACAACAAAGTAAAAAGTTAATCTGCACCCAGTGCCATCAACAATGTTTTTTTTAAATGAAATATCACATTATGTTCAGGTCAAATAAAGCAACTATAGTAAAACTTCATGATGTTTAAAATAGCCATTTTTTTCTTATGAACCCTAAATAATGATTGACGTAAGTTACACCAATTAAATCCAATTATTGAAAACGTTGTTTTCACTTGTTTTTTTTTTTTACTTTTTAAATGTATGAAACCATAATAAATACACATATAACATTAAAACAAGTTATCACATATACGATTTAAGAGATTTCTCATCTTAGACAAACTTGTCTCTCGGCTTACGTTTGTTAACCGTGTTATCCTAAACATTTCTCAATTTTACACAGTCTCAAAACTGCAGCCCACAACATTTCATTTTACATTGTAAAGATTGATTCATGTTAGTATCAGTCAAGATAACCACACACTTATGTGAAACGTAAGATTTAATACTCAAATATCGAAAGAAGACAGGCGGGAACTGAAGAAGGCTAAATCCATCACACAGTAATTAACTAGCTAAACAAACGACATAATTGATTTAACTTTATTATTCCGTTTCCTTTAACTTGTAACGACATTGCTCATTCCTAAATCATAAAATATGTCCAAAACATTATTAATCCAAGTCTAGTTAACAAAACTCACCTGATTGTTTTTTAAATCTTCACACTAATTTAGCCGTAATACCGCGCGCACACGCACGTGTATTTGCCATCACTCCAGCTAACGTCATACGTCATCTGAAAAAGGACTGAGGTCAAATGTCAGACAGAAAAAATAAATAAATAAATAAATAAAAATGAAGTGAACGCGATTTACTATATATATATATATATATATGTAATTTACTTAGTAAGTAAATAAATAAATCCCAAAGTCCTTGAATAGGCTTGATTGAAGGCCCAGCCAGCCAGTCATCCATCTTTTAGGATAAAGAGTAGAAAATAGTTCTCCAGCATTTAATATTATAAACACCTATTACAACATATAATCTTGGTCTGTTGAGATCCTGGAGGCAAAAAGCAATAAATAAAACTCATGCTGTGAGAATGCAGGGTGATGACAGTCATGCGCTCACCAGTGTCTGACTAACTAAATTTAAAAACTTTTTACTAAGGAATCAGGGGAGACAAGCTGCAGTCACCTCTTCCACATCACTAACAAAAAATAACAAAAACTAGCAAGTACCATAAGCCTACTAATATTACATTGTTAGGATAAACATTCAATATTATGCTTCTATTATGCTTCCTATATCTTGTTTATCACAGTATTTTGGGAAGTGATGTAAGAAACAAATTTTTCTAGGAGAACAGTTTTTTTTGTCTTTAATAAACAAAGACGCTGTATATCTTTGTATATACACCAACACATAAAAATCAGTACACACAGACACCTGTTTTATCTATTTATTTCAGATAAGTTCATTCTAATCAGAGCAAAATGATATTTATAGGCTTAGAATTAGGAAACCTAAAAAAAAAAAATTGACAAACCATCAAATTAGTTCACCCAAACAAAGCTTTCACATTCTTTATTACAAAATACTATTTGACCAACAAACATTCAAATTTGTTTCAGAAGCTCATAAAAAATCTAGCATTTTCTCAGTCCAGTTCTTTGAGGAAATTCTTCATCTTCAAGAGCCCATGTAATGGCTATGATTAGTGCATTTATGTATTATAGGAAGGTAGATTCTCCTTCTGGCCCTTTGTATCAAAAAGGCAAGACACATTTATGTGTTTTTTACATAGAAAAGAGTGTGGCCATTTGTAAATTTTATAAGTCTGGCTTCCAGTTTCATTTGCTTCTATTTTTAGCTGTACACAACTTGTTTTGCTGCTCAATATTGCAAAATTGGTGTGTCTCACCATGTTATTTTAATGTATTATCTTAATTATGAACACACTGGTTTGTAATGCAAACAGTTTTACCATTTACTGCATGTTGTCATTCTTCTCGTTATATCTGTACAGCAGTTAATAAACCATAAGTCTCACCCATAGGCTTACTTCCACATTTATGTATAGGGGTGGATATTCCCTAAAAGTTAGTTTCGTCAGCAGTGCAATAGTTTCAGACACAAGACTCCAGTTATGAATTTCAGTGTCTGTGTTCACATAGAGGAACTGGTTTCAGGAGCTCCAGCTCTTTCAGACATTTGACAGTTTTGGCTCTGCAGTTTTGTTGTTGACCAGTTCAGCTGCTTGTTGAGCCTGTGAGGTGATGGCTCGGGCTAAGAGGAGTGGGTCATGGTTGTCGTTCTGGTTCAGTTTTGTTCTTTTTCTCAGCAGGATGAGCGCAGGGTTCCTCAGCAGTGTGTACAGCAGGAGCCAGCGCACACGTACTCTGCCCCCTCCTGGGCATCCTGTCAAACAACAGACAGGCACAGTCATTTCATAGGATGCCTGTTTAAAGGAATTTGTGCTGTTTTGTATCTGGAATCATTATTACCTTTGTTACTGCCAAAAGTTGCATAAGAGGACACTGCAGGTCCTTGTTTCTCCTGCATTCTGCCAAGCAGTAGATGGCAGAAACACACCATAACTGGATTGCTATGGTAATGATCAGCAAATATCATCCCTATCCATGTGCTATATCCTGTAAATTATAACCATTGAACAAAAATACTGGAATTAGTCTTAAATTGTACAGTCTTATAAAGGGGAAATATTTAATCACCCAAATATACTGTCAAACCAAAATATATTCAGACCTAGAAAATGGTAAAACATTACAAGAACTCAGAGTTAAACTGTGTCAGAACAAATTAATTTTGGTAATGTCAGATAACTTTGATAGAAAAGTATGTAATGAATTAGGTTGATTAGCTGTCAGCTGTTAAATTTAAGTACACAATTAGATAATACCAATTTAGGTCAACCAATTACCAAGCAATGCTTAATTTTGTGCAGTCTGTGGTGTAAAAAAAAGTCACATTAGCAATTAACGAAAAAACAGTTACGCAAAACATGGTCAGGTCAAAGTGTCTGAATAATTTCTGGTCCAAATTATTTTTGTTTTACTAGCAGTCCACTGTATGAAGAATTTTTTGGTATAATATATCACAGTTTACTTTACTTTGCTAGCCACACATACATAAATGAACTATAGTGTCCTGCACCCACTAAAAAAATATAAAAAATTTTATCTGGTGTCTGAATAATTTTTGGTTTGACTGTAATTAATTCATAAAATATAATTAAAGATAAATACCCAAATATAATTAAATAATAATGATAATAATCATTTAAAGTAATTTCTATTTATTCTAAATATATGATTATTCTAAATATGATATTTAAAGGGATTTAAATATTAAAGGGATTTTTGACTGCACAGTGCAGCATATGCTATTATAACCTGGATCACTGGACTCATAGCCCCGCTGCATGATGGTCCGATCAATTCGTGAGACCAGCCATGTGCCCACAACGAAGCTGTTTATAATGCGCAGAATGCAGTTGCTCAACCCCATAACCACATTATAGAAGAAGAAAAAGTAGTTAAAGCAGTGGAACGCTTTTCTATGGAAAGAGAAGAGAGAGCTGGGTTATTAAAATGTGTATATATATATATATACACACACACACTACAATACAAAAGATGTATTTATTTATTAATTTAATTGTTTATATTGTTATTCAGCAAAACCACATTAAAATGGTCAAAAAGTGACAGTACATTTAGGACATTAAAGGAGTAGTTCACTTCCTGAACAAAAATTGACAGATCATTTTCTCACCCCCTTGTCATCCAAGATGATCGTGTCTTTCTTTCTTCAGTTGATAAGAAATCATGTTTCTTGAGGAAAAAAATTCAGGAAGTATGTCCATATAATGGTGCCCCCAAGTTTGATCTTCCAAAATGCAGTTTAAATGCATCTTCATATGGCTCTAACCAATCCCAGCCGAGGAAGAAGGGTCTTATCTAGCAAAACGATCAGTCATTTTCGAAACAAATTGACAGTTTCTATACATTTTAACCTCAAATGCTCGTCTTGACTAAGTCTGCGTGAATTAAGTTTTTTTCCGGTTCAATACGGTCAATACAGTTAGGGTAGGTCAAAAAAACTCCCATTTCGTTTTCTTCCCCAACTTTAAAATCGTCCTACATCGCTGCAGAAGTGTTTACAAAGTGAACATGGAAAGAAGATCAAACGCCCTTTACAAAAAAAAGGTAAAACAGTGATGTAGGACGATTTTGAAATTGAAAAAGAAAACGAGACAGGAGTTTTTTGACACACCCTAACTGTATTGACCCGGATTACACAGACTATGCATGTGAATCGCAGAGACGAGACAAGATAAACATTTGAGATTAAAAAGTATAAAAATTGTCAGTTTGTTTAGTAACGTTAAGACCCTTCTTCCTCTACCGTGATCATTTAGAGACATTTGAAGCTCCATTTAAACTGCATTTTGGGAGTTCAAACTTGGGGGCACCATTGAAGTCCACTATGGAGATGATTCCTGAAATGTTTTCTCCAAGAAGCATAATTTCTTATCGATTGAAGAAAGAAAGACATGAACACCTTGGATGACAAGGGGGTGAGTAAATTATTTGTACATTTTTGTTCTCCTTTAAGACTCCTTTAAGACTAAGATTTCTATTTCAAATAAATACTGTTCTTTTGATTCATCCAAAAATTCTGAAACAAACACAGATACAAAATGCAAATCAGCATATTAGAATAATTTCTGAATGATCACATGACACGAAAGATTGGAGTAATGATGCTTTGTAGTTGTCCTACCTGTTGTTGAGTGCAAGGGGCTTTTCTTTGTCACTAGGTGAGAGTTTGTCCTGCAGGAAAAACACTTGGACCAGAATAATCTGCACTACCACCAAGGCTATCACTAAGAGTATTGTCAGCCTGCAATCACATAAAACACAGTTTAATGCTATTCAAACACTGCTTATCATTCTTAAATTAACATGATGTTAGTTATAAAACAGAATGTTGTCATGCCTAATGATTATGCTTTTGAAAAATTACTTTGGTTATGAGATGTCTTTAAAGGAACTCACAGAATGATGCCTACACTAGAAAGCCATCTGAGAAAGTGTCCTTTCTGGATTGGTAGAACAACCGCATACACAAACAGCAAGGCAAAAAGAAACTGTGCAAAGTGAACTATCAGAAACCCTGCAGAAACAAAAAACACTTTAATCAATACAACAAACATTTGATGGCATGTCATCATCAAATTCTTTTGTATATTTAAGTTACTCCGACTAACAACACTACAAAGGTAAACAAAGCATGGAAAGGGCAGATGCCCGTGAAGTTATTGACCTCTCTGAATAGAAAGTAAACTCTGCTGGTCTCGCCACATTTTGTGAGGGCAGCTTATGAGGTCACGAGACCTATTTTTATAATAGAATTTACATACCCCACATAGTGAAGGCAATCTGCCAGCCTGAGTATCTTGTTATAGCAGCCTGAAAAGGAAAAGCATGTGGGATTTTGATCAACATTCTCTTCTAAATGCCTTTTTAATTGTTGTCGTCAGTCAACAGTCAGAGGAAACCAAAAGAAACCCTTAACAAAACATCTTTACTTACCACGCTGACAGCAGAGCTTGGTTTACGGAACTTCTCTGGAAGAAAACTTCTCTGTCCCTTCCACAACCTCTTTAAATGTTTCCTGCAGTCATAAATAAAGTTTTTTTTTAATGATTTGATGACACTTCCTTTGGGTAATTACTGAAAGTGTGTAATTGTTGAAGTTTATACATAAAGAATGCTTAAATAAGCATACCTGTAACATACTAGCACGTGAAAGGTGTACGTAACAGATGTCAGAGTGGAAAAAATAGTTGTTGCCAACCAAGACTCTGAAACAGTAATATTGTGAAAAATTATTATAATTCAAAACAACTTTGTATCTTAATGTAGTTTAAAATGTAATCTATCCCTGTGATGACAAAGCTGAATTTTCAGCATCATTACTCCAGTCTTCAGTGTCACATGACCCTTCAGAAATCATTCTAATATGCTGATTTGGGGCTCAAGAAACATTTCTTCTTATTATTAATGTATACTGAATGTTATGTTGCTTAATATTTTGTGAAAACCATGATACAGAGTTTAAAATTATACTTGTGATGGAAGTTTAAAGGAACAGCATCTGTTTAAAATAGAAATCTTTTGTAAGAATGTATCTTTACTGCCACTTTTGATCAATTTAAAGCATCCTTTCTGGAAAAAAAAAACTATTAATTTCTTAAAAAAATAAATAAATAAATAAAATAATAAAATAAAATAAAATAAAGAAATTTTACTGATCCCAGGCTAACGAATGGTAGTG
Organism: Labeo catla; assembly: GCA_012976165.1. Taxonomy (NCBI): domain Eukaryota; kingdom Metazoa; phylum Chordata; class Actinopteri; order Cypriniformes; family Cyprinidae; genus Labeo; species Labeo catla. Next base: position 2,917,728 of record VONZ01000016.1, read on the forward strand.
TAGTACTCCAGAAGGAAACACAATGTATTAAGACCGGGGGTGAAAACTTTTGAGGATCAGGGTAAATTTCACTTATTTTGTATATATCTGTAGCTTCTTAAGGGCAGTACAAAATGAAAAAAATATATAATATTTAGAAAAACTGAGAAAAATGTACACATCTTCATTCTGTTCAAAAGTTTATACCCCTGCCTTATAATGCATCGTTTTTTCTTTTGAAGCATCAGTGAGCGTTTGAACCTTTTGTAATAGTTACATATGAGTTCCTCAGTTGTCCTCAATGTAAATAGATGGATCTCAAAATCATACGGTCATTGTTGGAATTGGTTCAAATACAAATACAAATACAATTTAAAAAAAAATAAATAAATGAAAAAACACAGCTTTGGATCATTCAGGTTATAACACAGTATTAAGAATCAAGTGTATGGAAACTTTTGAAAGGGGTAATTTTTGTAAATTCAACTATTATTTTCTCTTGTGGACTATATGTAAATGGTATTCAGGTCAGTTTTGTATGATCCCTCTTATTTTGGTAAAATAATTAATATTTTGCAGATTCTGCGAGGTGTATGTAAACTTTTGACTTCAACTGCATGTACAAAGACTATAAATAAAAACAAAAGGGAAAGAGTTGGATCTTATATCTTACTTCTTGCAACAAAGCTGAACTCGTTCATCCAGGTAATGAGTGACGTGAACGCATTGTTTGTTTCATTACAGGACGATGCAATCTCTGCAAATGAGTTTATCAAACCATCTAATTTGTCAAAGGCGAAGTCACTCAAGCTGTAGTCTGCTATTGTAATCTGCAAACAGACAAACACATTTGCATATTTTAGCTTTAAGTTTCTAAAAAAAAAATCTAAAAATCTATAAATATTGTGTTATATTAGTGGGTGCCAACTGACCATGTACAAGCCAATCAAAGAAATAATGGATGTGCCAATCATCCTGTTAGGGAATTTAAAGTAAGGATCCCATTCATATACTTTTCTTTGGAACCAGGTCTTTTCTTCCGGCCTGAGGGAGAATAGAAAAATGAGTATTGGCTGATTGGTGTGAATATGGTAATAAATGCATGTTGATGTTGGATGAGCATGTACCGTTCAGGTGGGCGTCTCAGTACAGTCTGTACATATCTGAACAGGTGAATGTGCAGATCCTCCTCACTCTATATATAAGAGAAGCATTGCTTCATTAATCTTGTGTTCATTTATTAATATGCTATCGTTCAATGCAGATGCACATGTTAATTTATACAACTTGAATGTTGCTTTTTTAAAAGTTAAGGTTAACCACTACTGCATTGACTAATGCTACCAAATATAACCTTATATTAAAATAACATAAATTAAAACAAGACTCATGATCTCACCTCAATGTCTTGTAGCCCCAAGTGGATTCTTACTGCCTTCACAATGATATACATGAACCGCCCCAACAGGAAAGACAGGCACAGGAAGAACGGCCAGAGGATGATCAATTTCTCATATGGGCCTAAAATCTGCAACAAACAAAATGTGCTTTCATTCTGTATTTATTAACAGCTACAAATTATAATTATTATATTATATACAGTAAATATATTAACTCACTATATAAGACACTACTGCACCCTTTGTACACTGACAGAATTATACCTAATCTTAACATGCAAACATAAGCATAATAATATGATAATAAGTTAATAATTAATAAATTAAGGTTAATTATTAATCATATTTGCCTACCCGTCCAGCCGGACAGCTTATTGTGTCATAAATTCTCACAATGAGCCTGAAACCCACAAAACATAAAAAAAATGAACAGTCAGTTCAACAAGCCACAAATGTCATTACAGCTGCGACAACAAACAGAGAACTAGAGTGTTTTCATGTACCACGTGAGTGTGTATAGAAGACCTAAAACCCCTCCTAGTACTCGGTGTGGTGTTGAAAGACAAGCAAAGAATGGCAGGTAGGCCACACCAACTTCTATCGCTCCTACCAGGTACACAATTGCTAAAAGAGACACACATAAAGACGGACTGTAATGTTCCTTTGATTAAAACTAGCTAATAGATATAGCTGTAACTCCTTTAGTCAAGACTATTCACAATACATATTCATAGAGAATATTATAAATAAATATATAACAAATATTACACATTCATTTATTTACTTATTGTTTGTTCATTCAAAAGTTTGGGGTCAGTAAAAATGTTTTTTAAAGATCTTTGTGAAATATTATTACATATGATAAATATTTTAAATAACGATTTTCTATTTTAATATAGTCTTCAGTGTCACATGATCCTTCTGAAATCATTCTAATTTGGTGATTTGGTGCTAAAGAAATATTTTTTCTTATTATAAATGTTGAAAACAGTTGTGCTGCTCAATTTTTTGTGGAAACCATGAGGTTTTTTTTTGCAGGATCCTTTGACAAAATTTTATGCATCCTTGCTGAATAAAGGTATTATATTTAAAAAAAAAAAACATACTGACCTCAAACATAGTTAAAAACAGTAGTGTGTGTGTATTTATAAGACATATGCATTGTTATATAAGTACCTTTAGCCCAGTTAGGCACAGTAAATGGTGTGTATGACTCAGAGAAAAGCTGAATCACACTGGGAGCAATAGCACCAAATGCAAATCCATAAGACCATCGGTTACTTAGACCGCAAATGAAATCCAATGGCCTGCAAAGAAATACAAACACACAAACACACTCAAAACTTAAAAAAACACTCATAAACACTTTAAAAACACACATATATATTAAACCTACACTGCTGATCAGTAAGACTTGTAATATTTTTTCTTTTATGCTCATCAGGGCTGCATTTATTTGATCAAAAATACAGAAAAAACAGTAATATGACAAAATGTTATTACAATATAAAATAATGGTTTCTATTTTAATATACTTTAAGATACAATTTATTCCTGTGATGCAAAGCTGAATTTTCATCAGCCCTCAGAAATCATTCTGATATGCTGATTTATTATTAGAATTATCTATGTTGGCAACAGTTTTTATTTTATTGGACCCTGTGATACCTGTGATTACTTGTGACTCTTTGATAAATAAAACGTTAAATAGAACAGCATTTATTTAAAATAAACATCTTTTCTAACATGATAAGTCTTTGCTATCGTTTTTTTTTTTTATTCATTTAACACATTCGTACTGCATAAAAGTATTAATTTGTTTCATAAAAAGAAATAATAAAAATGTACTGACCCCAAATTTTTGAACGGTAGTGTATATTGTTAGAAAAGATTTCTGTGCTGCTTTTTTTAACTTTTTGTTCATCAAAGAATCCTGAAAATCACAGGTTACAAAAAATATTAAGCAGCACAACTGTTTTTAACACTGATAATAAATCTGCTTATTAGAATGACTTTTGAAGGATCATTTGACACTGAAGACTGGAGTAATGATGCTGAAAATTCAGCTTTGATCACAGGAATACTTTAGATTTTAATGTATATTAAAACATAAAAAAACATTGTTTTTCATAGTGATAATATTTCTGTATCTTTGATCAAATAAAGATGCCTTGATGAGCATAAGAAACCTTTTTTTCATTAAAAATCTTACTGATCCCAAACTTTTAAACGGCAGTGTAGATCTACAGATTTTGTTTAAATATTACTTACACCACAATGCCAAATCGACCCCTGAGATACGGAAAGCGTTCTTCAAAGGGATGAGCCCTCGCTCTGCGCTGTACAAATGAAAGCAAAAACACTATGCAGACCTGAAACACAAAGGAAAGTTTACAACTCCATTACAAATGCACTTTGAAGATGATACACTTTGACACCAGTTGACACCAACTAGTAATTATAAAAATATAATCTAATATTCATGTAATCATCTCAGTTCTTATCTAACAGTAAAGCATCACTTCCTCTACTAGAAAAAGTGCTGCATGCTCGTATTGAGGGGAGAGAGTTTTGTCTGGACAAATGCAGGCATTACTCACAGCAGGAACAAGAGAGCAATGCAGAAACAAATCCACTGACATTCCATTCTTACATTCCTCCCTAACAGAAAGAGGGAGAAAGAATGAGTGAGGGGTTAGAGCACAGCATGAATGAATGAAGTTCTGAGCATTATGATAAAACTGACCCACTTACTTGATAAAATCAAAGTTAGTATTATTATTAGAGTAATTATCAGCATTTTTATTATTATATAAGACTTTGTGTCCTAAAACCATATCTGAATAATAACAGATAAGATTTATCACACACCAGTGACCTAAAAACACGTCCCCTTATCAACAAAAAAATTGCCCCATTTTCTTGCTCTAATTCTAGATCAGTTTTTTCTGTTCGTTATTTTTTTAATAATATTAATGATTAATTTTTAAACAAATTTTGACAATATGTGTTAATTTGTGTTAACATTAATGTATTAACTAATTAACGAATAACGAACAATACATTTATTGCACTATTTATTAATCTTTGTTAATGTTAGTTAATAAAAATACAGTCATGTTTTTTTCATTTTACAGTAGTTCACAGTGCATTAACTAATGTTAACAAACAACACAAACTGAATAATGCATTAGTAAATGCACTAATGTAAACTAATGAACCTTAATGTAAAGTGTTTCCACAATATCCATGAAATAATATTTTTTTATAAATATGTTAGTTCACAGTTTCTGTGATTGGTTTAGATAACTAAATTCTTTGTTAAGTGAAGGACCTTTTAATATAAAGTAAACAACCTTATTTTAAATCTAAATGTAAAAGTTTAGTGACATTTTAACTCTTAGAATAAACAGTACTACAAACAGTTTTTATAAAACATACATGCTTTCTTTTTTAAAAAAAAAATCATGGATACTGTCATATCTGTCTCTCTGAAAAGTGTTTTAAAAGCAGAAGTAACTCACATGATTTCTGAAGTTCCCAAAGACTCCCGTTCTGCTGATGGAGCACAGGAATGATACTCTTCCCCTCTGTTGCTTACAGACAAAGATCACTTAGACCATTAAACTCTTACCTTTCATAACAAACGCTAGTCCTAATGAACTATGATATGAAGTAAAGCTTTCACTTCATGAATCAGGATATAGATATCTAGTCACATGACTGGATGACCTTTACCCAGGCCACACACTAGTGTAGCTCTCTCTAAGAGAGATATACCAGTGCGTTTTGTTGATTGTACTGTTACTGTGTAATAGTAGTCCAAACATAGATAAGACTTGCTGTTGAGCTAGAGCAGATGATGTAGTTCTCATTGTTTCTCTGTGTGTTACAGCTCTGCTGAAATGTAGGCCTACTGACTATTAATTCACACACAGTGCTCACCTCAGTGTCATCCTGAGCAGCTTTTAGGATGCTTTAGATGAACTTATGGTAAATGATCTGATTTATGTAATCTAAAAGTCATGATCAGATATTATCAGAGAAATCACTATCAAATTGGTTTAATATTAGCCCCTTTCACAAAATAATACCAGTAAACTGCCGTAAAATTACCGGAACTTTATCGGTGTGCACACAAAAATGTGTTCACACATGCAACAACATTCCGTCTTTTATGGGTAAAGCATCATTCACAAATCCATTTCAAAATCCTGGTAAATTCTCTGACATCATTAACCAGAAATGACCTCTTAACTGCTGCACCTCACGGTGTTGTGTTTATAAACTTGGAGGTTTTGACAATGCGTTATCAAGCGGCCATACTGGCAGCACTGAACATAAACACTGCCACTGAACAGAACGAAACTTGCGTATTTTGCTATTGCTGCTGAAAATGGTCAATTGTTGTCATGTTTTGGGCTGTACTAATCACTCAGACCAGAAAACATTTGGAGTAATATAGACTGCAAAAAGTTAAAACAAATCAAGGAGAAGAGTGCAAAAAACTGTCTGAGGAACAAAAGGTGTTTGTGGTTGGCCAAACTGAACCAGGAAGGGCAAGGATCTTGACAACGTTCGTGTTTGTTCTTATCATTTCCCATCAGGCAGATGAATTATTAGTCTAATAATTAGTTAATTAGTACTGCTTGCACGTGTCTTAGTTACTATTAACTTCAGTTTATCGAAATATTGCACAAAATTCTTGCTTCCACAGGTCTTTCCTGTGGTTTAGACGACCTAAATTAGCAGACCAACGTATTTAGTAGTACATTCAATTCATGCTGTTGTTTACATCTGAGCATCGCCATTATGGCCGCGCATCCGGGTAACTGGCCAAATCGTGACGTAAGTACAAACCCTCGATATGCTTACGCAGTCAGTGTTTATGGGGTTATTTTTGTGTCTTTATTATTCAAACAAAAATACTGTGTTTGAGAGTAAAACTAAGTATTTTGTAATTAAAAAAATAAAAGTTTGCAAAAAAGTCTTCTTAAATCTCAAAAATAAAGAAATTGATAACAAAAGTATTTGCAGTGCATGTACTTTTCTTTACAATCTTTATTTTTCTTTGCGCACTTCAAACACTTTTCATCGCGAAACCACAAGTTTTGCTCTCCTTTCTGCTTTCTTTTTTTGCGAGTCTAAAATTTTTGTTTTGCGAGTTAAAAAGTTTTGCTTGCGAGTAAGCTGTATCTCAGTGGGCGGTCTCTACCTACCAGGATGAAAGGCCTTTTTCTATTGGTCACTCTCGATTGAAGTGACCACGCCCACTACGTTGTGCCGCCAGGCGCCAGTCTGACTGAGGAGCGAGCAAGGTTCAGCCATGGCGAACAACAGCAACAACAGGTCGTTTACTGGGTAAGGTAACCAAGTTAACGTCTTAAACTCAGTGACAAGTGAACTTATGTAGTCTCTCTTCTCATGCTCACATATTTAAATACGTAACGTTAGCTAAGCCCGCCTGTAGTTCGGCGATACCGTTAAATAGAGGGGCACGAGATGACTCGGATGACGATTGTAATCAAGGTAAAGACCATTATGACATGCAAGAGTCGTACAGTAGCGGTATTAACATTAAGTGACATGGCATCTGACACGCGGAAGGTGCGGGAGCAGTGACACTTTCAGCAGTGACACAGTCCATCGGCATATGTCAAAGAAAACCGTAAGTGTCACTGGCACTGAGCAGTGGCATGCGCCAGTGGCTTCCGTGCGTCAGATGCCATGTCACTTAATGTTAATACCGCTACTGTACGACTCTTGCATGTCATAATGGTCTTTACCTTGATTACAATCGTCATCCGAGTCATCTCGTGCCTCTCTATTTAACGGTATCGCCGAACTACAGGCGGGCTTAGCTAACGTTACGTATTTAAATATGTGAGCATGAGAAGAGAGACTACATAAGTTCACTTGTCACTGAGTTTAAGACGTTAACTTGGTTATCTTACCCAGTAAACGACCTGTTGTTGCTGTTGTTCGCCATGGCTGAACCTCGCTCGCTCCTCAGTCAGACTGGCGCCTGGCGGCACAACGTAGTGGGCGTGGTCACTTCAATCGAGAGTGACCAATAGAAAAGGCCTTTCATCCTGGTAGGTAGAGACCGCCCACTGAGATACAGCTTACTCGCAAGCAAAACTTTTTAACTCGCAAACAAAAATTTTAGACTCGCAAAAAAAGAAAGCAGAAAGGAGGACAAAACTTGTGGTTTCGCGATGAAAAGTGTTTGAAGTGCGCAAAGAAAAATAAAGATTGTAAAGAAAAGTACATGCACTGCAAATACTTTTGTTATCAATTTCTTTATTTTTGAGATTTAAGAAGACTTTTTTTGCAAACTTTTATTTTTTAATTACAAAATACTTAGTTTTACTCTTAAACACAGTATTTTTGTTTGAATAATAAAGACACAAAAATAACCCCATAAGTGTTTTGCTGATGTTTTCATTTTTGTGTCAAATGTTCACATTCATGCAGCGCTTTTGGTCTAGAGACATCGTATTAGGCAACTTCAAACCGAACTAAACAGTGCAAATGCGTCATCTGAGTAGAAGTTACGTCAGACCGTTTTGAACTCGTAAATGCTGGTAATTTTCACTCTGCGTTTACACTTACTGGTAAATTGCCAATAACGAATTTACTGGTATTTTTAAATTAACTGTCACATCATTCATAACACAAAATATCATTTTACCTAGACATGTCTTGGCCAGGATTTTTACCACGGCATGTCTTGAGAAGGTGGGATCCACAGAGAACAGTCAAAGCAATGCAAATACGTGTACATAACAAGCCAATCTTAGACAGTTTAAGAAATTTGGCTGGCTAGCTAGCTAGCTAATGCATCAATATTAGCTTGAGATGGTAATTGGACTAGATGCAGAAGAAGAGCAGATATGGTGAGAATCATGTTATGGCAGGATGTGCTGTTAAACTCTCAAACCAACACATGGGGGCGCTGTTGATGAAAAAGAAGAGCTCACCAGTAAGCAATCACTGCCTTTAATAACTGTTGCATGATAAGAATTATTTCTAACAGACTATTCAAATACCTGTTAGATAGCCTGATGTACAGTTGAGGTCAAAAGTTTACATACACCTTGCAGAATCTGCAAAATGTTAATTATTTTTCCAAAATAAGAGGGATCATAGAAAATGCATGTTATTTTTTTAGTACTGACCTCAGTAAGATATTTCACATAAAAGACGTTTACATATAGTCCACAAGAGAAAATAATAGTTGAATTTATAAAAATGACCCGTTCAAAAGTTTACATACACTTGATTCTTAATACTGTGTTGTTACCTGAATGATCCACAGCTTTTTTGTTGTTTTGTGATAGTTGTTCATGAGTCCCTTGTTTGTCCTAAACAGTTAAACTACCCGCTGTTCTTCAGAAAAAAATTGTCATGTCTGTTCGGTTTACATATTTTCATACACTGACTTTGATGTCAAAAAAAGACGTCAAAAAATGACACATGAATACTTAAAAACATTCTATGAGTGTTATTATATAAAATTTCAAACTTGACATAGCCTATTAAATTAAGTTTGTTAGGCTTAATGTACTATGACACTTTAAGGTTGTCAAACGTTAGTGAATTATTTCCATGTGTGTAATAAACTACACCTGTGCAAACCTGAAAGTTCTTGACTTATAAAAAAGTATTTTTTAATAAACCACTTAGACTAACAACTTAAGACTGCAACTTAAAATAAAAAAAAAAACCCGTTATTTTTAATTTATTTAATTACATTTTCAGCCTTAGGTCGTAGCCTTTTCTACTACTGTTACAAATGCTCTAGAAACGCCCACCGCTGTCACTCTAGTGGATCTGCGCTCCTCAAGACCTCTTCACTAATGCCTAGAAAACAGCCATTTACAGTGCTGAGGCGCGATCAGTATCACAAAAAGTTTCACGAAAAGGATTATCCTGATCATCTGATGAACCACAAGGCAGAGGTGTTTTTGTTCTTACAGAGTTTTATTCTTCGTAAATGACAGACTTTTATTCTTCGTAAATGAAGTGTTCTCCCATAGTTTTGTGAGAATGCAGGAGTCGGTGCCGCTGAATGTGGGTTTCTTCACTAAATCGTGCGTCGTGCTCGTGTGTCTCGGCGGGGTTCACCTCATCGTTGCACTGTTGTTTTATTTAACGGAGTCGCCCACAAAATTCACGAATTACCGGAAAATTCAGTCAGACTCTGATATATTTGCTTCACTGACTCATAGAGCAGCAGCACTTGTCATGCAATATGACAATGGAACAGAAGTAGATGTAATGTTAAATAAACTGATCTATAATGGAAGTGTCACGATTAAAGAGGACGAGGAACCAGCAGTCCTAGAATCATGTCCTGAGACGTCACCACTTTTGGGTAAGTTAAAATTAAATCATAACTGAATATGAATTCATCGGTTTATCTTTTTTTTTTAACTCCAATAAAGGATCAGGAAAAGTTTGAATTAGTTAACATAGAAAACACACACAGTTGTGTAATTGAATTTTTGAGTCAAAATGATTAGTTAAAGCCGTGGTTTCACCACAACTCTTCTAAACTGCTTGACGTCAAAGTTCAGTTTTTCTCCCATTTGTTGACTATCTAAAAAATGTATTTTTGTGCTGGACTAATATAAGGACTTTATAATATAAACATACTGTACCTACATTAGCCTGTCAACTTGACTGTCAAGTTCAGTCAACTCAAATAAGTTTAGTCAACTTGAAATGTTAAGCTGTACTAAGTAAAAACTTAGATATTTGTATGTGTTAAACTTAACAGATGGATAAGTAACCCAGCTGCCTTAAAATTTTAAGTTGAATCAACTCAAATATCTAAGTTGTCACTTAGTATAATTTAACATTTCAGGTTGAATAAACTTTTTTTGAGTTGACTGAACCTAAAATTTTAGGGCACCCAGGTAACAAATTATTCTATGTTGACTCAACAAATTGTTTTTTACAGTGTAGTACAGGATGAATAATCAATATTTATGCACCCTTTTCCAGAAGAGAAAGACTACATTTTAAATGTACATTTCTGCTGAAAGATTTTTAGCTGTACCAGTGTTGCCAAGTCTGTGTTTTCCTGCGGTTGGGCTAGCTACTTTAAGGGGGTAATCGGATGCAAAGTTTACTTTTACATGTTGTTTGAACATTAATGTGTGTTGGCACAGTATGTACACATCTACCCTATAATGATAAAAATCCATGCAGTGGTTTTTAAATAATCTGTAAAAATAATATCCCCTTTTTCAAATCAAGCCATTCTCAGAGGCCGCTCCCACGATAGTTGATTGACATGAGCGTCTTACCTCAGACCCGCCCTAAATCAGCTGTAACAGTCCGACCTCCATTGTTTCGATGCTGGAGCAGGGATGTAAGTTAGACAAGAATATCTCTGATTGAGCGATTAAGGTGTTGTGTTGCTGGATGTAATGATGAACATAGTGGTCGTCATTTACTCCCGACATCTGAGCCGCTGAAGATGCAGTGGATTGTGTTTGTTTGTGAAGGGAATGCGCCTCTCGATCTACATAAATGCGTCTATGTTCACCTACAGCAGAAGTGAGTATAAGGGTTTTTTATGAATCCTAATAACTTGCTAGTTAGCAAGTTTCACAGCTAAACATGCTAAATGTGGCTAAAGTAAACAATCTCAGAGAGGACAGCTTGTCACTCCACAGAGAGAAGAGAGGGGCGGGGCGAGCAGAGCTCATTTGCATTTAAAGGAACAATCCATCAGAATGTGTTGATTTTTGCAGAGCTCATTTTGACAAGGTAAAAAGGGTGTTGTTTTACATTAGCATTGACATTTTTTAACTAAAGTATATTAACTTTTCATTAAGACCCTAAAGAATCAGCTTGTGGAAAATGGGCATCCGATGACCCCTTTAACACTGTTGCCGTGTGTTGTTTTTCATGTCCACAGGTTGAGGCGACCCCAATAACATAATATTTTAGCCACAGGAATGCTAATTTTACCAGGGGAACCCTGCCTAAAAATGTGTATTTTACCCCCCTAAACACAATTTTTAATGGGGGACCCCCCTCAAAACGCGATTGGCTACTTTTGGGCTAGTTTTAAGTAGGAATTGGGCAGGTTTTGTTGTCTCTGGCAACCCTGAGCTGTACACTCAGCATAGACAAACAGAAGCAAACAGACATGCACTTTACTTGTAACTGAAAGTTACAAAAGGCCTTTTTATTATTATTATTATCTTGTAATTTTCCAGGGTTAGGTTCATGCACATCCTTAATATTACAAAGCTTTACCTTCTTATCAGTTTGAGTAAAAGAGAAATACTAAGAAAGACTAAGAGAAAACAAGCAAAAAAAAAAAAAGGGGGAAAGGAAGTTGGCTCATTCGAGACAGGAAGTAAACTGTTGTTGCATAAGAGGGGTCTTCCTCTTTCATTATCTACAAACCGTCTGACCCCCACTTACGCTAACTCTCCCCTTATTCCCCTTTCAGTGGGTCCGATGCGAGTTGAATTTTCTGAGCCTGTCAGTTTGGATATGGTGCGTAAAGACAATCCACAGCTGATGATGGGCGGCAGGTATAAACCCAACGATTGTGTGGCTCTGCAAAAAGTGGCAATAATCATCCCATTCAGAAACAGAGGTGAACACCTGAAGTACTGGCTCCACTACCTTCACCCCATCCTACAGAGACAACAGCTCGATTATGGGATTTATGTCATACAACAGGTACAGCACTCACAAACGTATTGACTTGTACTCAGTCTTACACAGATAACAGAGCAGGATGGAGAAAAGATATCCGGATCTCAGATACAAACACTTTGCACACAAAATCAATAGATGAACATACCAGTGAGCTGAAATCCACACCTGATCTCACCACACAATCCTCCAACAGATCTACAGTACACATAGATAGACAGATAGATAGATAGATAGATAGATAGATAAATAAGGGGACATGCAACTTAAAGTATGAAATAATTTTTGAAGAATTGTGACATTAAGACTGGAGTAAAGTCACAGGAATAAATTACTTTTTAAAATAAACTATAATAGAAGTTTTATTATAATAATATTTTACACTATTATTGTTTTAACTGTATTTCTGGTCAAATAAATGAGGCCTTGCTGAGCATAAGTAGTTATGGTTTGAGAGGTTAGACTTTTCTTCAGGTGACATTCACCTTGAAGTATGAAAATGCAGCGACTTGGCTTTGCATAGACAACATGGTTGGTCTGACATTTGTCTGCTTTGAAATTTGTTGTGCAATAACAACGAAAGAGAAATGCAACCTGAGGACACGGACAAACATAGAACTTAATAACACCTGTTTCTTAATGTTTGTTCGGGTGTGGATACTTTTGTGCATTATAAAGTATTTTTTATGACACATCTTGGGATCACTGGATTAGGTTTGATCTGCCTCATAGACTACTACTATGTTAAAGGATTAGTTAATCACCCCTATGTCAACCAAGATGTTTTTCTTCAGACATGAAAGAAATTAAGGTTTTTGAGGAAAATATTCCAGGATTTTTCTCCATATAATGGACTTCATTGGGAATCAGCAAGTTGAAGGTCCAAGTCACAGTTTTAATAGGCTCTACACAATCCCAGATGAGCATTTATGGTTAAAAAGTATATCAACTTTATTTGTTTTTTTTAGACAATGACCAATTTTTTTGCTAGATAGGACCCTTATTCCTTGACTGGGATCGTGTTAAAGCCCTTTGAAACTATATGGAGAAAAATCCTGGAATGTTTTTCTCAAAAACATCAATTTCTTTTCGACTGAAGAAAGAAAGACATGAATATCTTGGATGCCATAGGGGTAAGTAAATTATCAGGAAATTTTTATTTACCCAAAGTTCAGCACTATTTTCAGGTGACTACTAGAGATGTCACAATACTCAATATAATATCAAACCATTCTGTACGACATCCACGGTTCAATACATGTTGGCGAATTAAGTTTTTTTGGTTTTGCATTAAAAAAATTTCCTTGTTTTATTTCTTTTCATTTGCTGTGAGTGTGCCTGTGATTTTATGTGCTGAGATGAGGAAACACCTCCCCGTTTATATTTTTTATCCCCGCATATCCTCCATTCTAATGAAATGCAATAAGCCTTTCTAAACTTGCTGTCCAACAAAAGAGAACATTATAACTTATTTTTACTTCACAGCATCAGTCGTTTGAAATAACTTCCTTTTGTGATCTGATGTGGCTTCTTATCATAGAATGAGGCAGACAATATATTCTATACTGTATGTCGATTAGAAATGGCTTACAAATATACTTAATCATTATGAAAATACCCGAGATGGCTCGAAGAACACAGATAAACCATATAGTATTGCAGATGAGTGTTTATTGTCCTTACATTTCATCATTCAAAACGTTTAACATTATACCTTATTTTTATTCAGTTACAGCAATAGCAATACCTTTATTCATATTTTCCTGGCTGGAACGTGTGTTATCTCTTCCAGTAAGAATGAAACTCATTCTATTTTGCGTAAAAACGGAACAATAATACCGCTCTCATAAGAAATATTAAGCAGACATATAATAATCTATGCTTTTACCAGTGTACTGAGGTTTAAAGGAGTATTTTGTTGTTAATTAGATGCAAAAAAAAACACACTGATGTGGCAAGCTATCAGAACCAAACCGAAAACCATGGTTAAAATCCGAGGTACGTATTGAACCATGGACTAAAGCTGCGTTCACACTAGCAGCGACTTCTGGTGACGAGTTTGCTAGTGGGCGTTCTCACTACTGGTTTCCTTGACAGCGAATCAGGTTTCTTGCCGCTAAATACAAACATTTTGGAGGCAAAAGACTAAATATAATATAAATATAAATTAAATCTGTACATACAAACAAAAACGAATGAGAAGCACAGCCTACTTTTTTCAATTGCGTATGTGTATCTACGGCCGAGAGGAGAACGATCACATGAGCTCTACCGTTTTCTTTCCTATTGGCTGTCGCTCCCGAAAGTTGCTCTTCATTTGCATAAAGTTGAGGGATTCTGAACTTTGTCATGTCGCTGGACACGCCCCATCCGGTCGCCAACGGTCGCTGTAGGGTATGTCGCTCTTGTCGCCGGAAATCGCCAGATCTCAATTGAAATGAATGGGATTGTGTGGCTGCCTGTCGCTTATAGTGTGAACGGGGCTTAACTGTACTGTTGCATCCCTAGTGACTACTCCAATGTAAGCTACTGTAATGTTTTTAAAAGAAGTCTTTTATGCATAGCAAGGCTGCATTTATTTGATCAAAAATACAGTAGAACAGTACTATTGTGAAATATTATTAAAATTTGAAATGACTGCTTTCTATTGCAATAAATTTTAAAATGTAATTACTCCAGTCTTTAGTATCTTAATATCCTTAAAAAATCATTCTAATATGCTGATTTGCTGTTCAAGAAACATTCTTATTATCAATGGAGATATATGGATATATTCAGTGAAAAAATAGAAAGTTCAAAATAACAGCATTTTTTAAAAATAGAAATCTGTTGTTACATTATTATACTATTTACTGTCACTCTTGATCATATTAATGCATCCTTGCTGAATAAAAGTGTACATACAGTAACTACCACCTCTTTGTGTTTCTTTTTTGTCCTTTCAGCCTCCTTTTCACCATCTGTTCACCTTGTTCACAGGAAAATCAGCATGCAAACTGCCATGCAGACTAAGAGAACCACGCTTATTTGCTTATTTTCTATTGTGTGTATCCCTGTGTGTGTTTGTAACACATATGTGGGGTCATGCATGGCTGATTGACTGATTAGCTGTGATCATTAAGGTTTACCAAGGTCAAAACTATCTTGTTTGCATTAAATCTGTGTTTCCTCTAAAGGAAAATGTGTATTCACCTTTGTAAGTCATGAGATTTATTGTTTATGTGCTTTGTGCTGTTTTTTTAGGATGGGGAAGGGACATTCAACAGGGCAAAACTGCTCAATGTGGGTTATGTAGAAGCACTAAAAGTGTACGACTATGACTGTTTCATCTTTAGTGATGTAGACATCATCCCAATGGATGACCGGAACACTTATAAGTGCTCCAGCCAGCCACGCCACCTCTCTGTGTCCATGGACAAGTTTGGTTTTAGGTAAGATGAAGTACCACTCATACACACAATACAACATGTAACATAATATTTGTTAAGTGACACCAGTTTCTGAAAGTTCTAGTGGCGAGGCTTAAAAAAACAGCTGCTTACGTTGCTTAAAAATGTATTTACCTAAACAAATGACCCTAAAGCACAGGAAGCAAATTTAAGGTGTACATGAATTAAATATCCTGTTATGTTAGTAAAAAGATGGCTCAGGGATCAAGGTTAATTTGGATCAAGACAATGCAGCTGTGTAAACTCTATATGCAGAGTATGACAATTTCCTATAACCCTCTCTGACGTGGTCTAAAGTAAACAGTCAATCCAAGACAATCATATATGTTGGGAAGCTGGTAAAGAGCAGGGAACAGCCGACACTGTACAAGTTTAATGGTTATTTATCTAACATGGGCACACAAGAGTCGTGTACAGTAGTTGTAACAGGAACAGAAACAAGAAAATTAATCTTAGCCACCTTTAAATTCTAATACAAAGCCATTGTTGAGATAATCTGTAGGTCAGCTGTATTTTTAAAGGAAATAAATATTTCATTTAGCAAGTTTGCATTAAATTGATTAAAAGTGACATTAACAACATTTATAATGTTACAAAAGATTTCAAATACAGTTGAAGTCAAAAGTTTACAGACACCTTGCAGAATCTGCAAAATGTTAATTATTTTACCAAAATAAGAGTGATCATACAAAATGCATGTTATTTTTTTATTTAGTACTGACCTGAATAAAATATTTCACATAAAAGGCGTTTACATATGGTCCACATTATAAAAAAATTATAAAATGCAAATTATAAAAAAGCACCCTTTCAAAAGTTTACATACACTTGATTCTTAATACAGTGTTGTTACCTGAATGATCCACAACTTTTGTTTAGTGATAGTTGTTCATGAGTCCCTTGTTTGTCCTGAACAGTAAAATTGCCCACTGTTCTTCCAAAAAATCCTTCAGGTCCCACAATTTTTGTGTATCTGAACCCTTTCCAACAATGACTGTATGATTTTAAGATCCATCTTTTCACACTGAAGACAACTGAGGGACTCAACTATTACAGAAGGTTGCACTGATGCTCACTGATGCTCCAAAAGCAAAAACGATGCATTAAGAGCCAGGGGGTGAAAACTTTTTAAATTTGAAGATTGGGGGTATATTTAACTTATTTTGTCTTCTGGGAAACATGCAAGTATCTTTTGCAGCTTCTGAAGGGTTGAATGAAAAAAAATATGATATTTAGGCAAAATAGGCAAAATGTACAAATTTTCATTCTGTTCAAAAGTTTACATCCCTGGCTCTTAATGCATCGTTTTTTTCTTCTGGAGCATCAGTGAGCGTTTTAACCTTCTGTAATAGTTGCATATGAATCCCTCAGTTGTCATACAGTGATTGTTGGAAAGGGTTCAAATACACAAATATGCTAAAAAACCAAAGAACCGCAGCCAGTTTAACATGCATTTTTATAAATTCAACTTTTATTTTCTCTTGTGGACTACATGTAAACGTCTTTTATGTGAAATACTTTATTCAGGTCAGTACTGAATAAAAAAAAAACATGCATTTTGTATGATCCCTCTTGTTTTGGTAAAATAATTAACATTTTGCAGATTCTGCAAGGTGTATGTAAACTTTTGACATCAACTGTAAATACTGTTACTTTGAACTTTCTATTCATCAAAGAATCCTGAACAAAATGTTTCATGGTTTCCACAAAATATTAGCTGTTTTAAACATTAACAATTATGAGAAATGTTTCTTGAGCACCAAATCAGCATATTAGAATTATTTCTTCAAGTATCTTTTGACACTGCAGATTTCAGTTATAGATGCTGAAAATTCAGCTTTGCCAATAAATTATCTATATTGTAAAAGAGAATTAAAATAGAAAACAGTTATTAGTAAACTGTAATAATTCAATGTAATTTTTACTGTATTTGTGACCTAAAAAATGAAGCCTTGTTGAACATTAAAGACTTTAAAATTAAGTTAAACATCTTGCCAGTCCCAAACTTTTGAATGATCCCTGGCAGTTATTTCTAGTCATGCAAGTCTTGCAAGAACTTAATGAGAAATGATTGGGTTCATTGAAATATTATACTTGTGCGAGATTGAGATCTTTGTTTTCCTTTCCTCTCAATTTAATCTCTTTGCTGAAACTGAAATGTCTTTGTTGTTGTTGTTTTACTTTCCTATGGTCAGTCACATAAGGTTAACTACCAAAATTTAGACACAGTAAAACACTATGATATACACTGAAAATATACCATCAAATAATTTTACATTCAAGTTCCCATTTGGAATGTATACAGTCTCAAAATTTCTCAGGGTAACATACCACACAATATCTTTCATCAGCTTCTTTGCTAAAATCACTTGTGTCAAGCACAAACAAATCTCCTGTTTGTGTAGATTTTGAGTAATGTACAAAGGCTGAATAAAACATGTATCTGACGTAATAGCAGGCTTAGTCTGTGAACACAGTGCCATTTAGTTTGGAGCAGAACCTGAAATGCATACCAGATGCTGTTGCTGAGGTTGGTTTCATGACAGTTGCCGACAATTGGAATGCAGCTCTTCCACTATTTAAAGAGAGCATTAATATATTGCTATTGGTAATATTAGTCCTCTGATGATAAGATAAAGGTTAGAACTCAAGTGCAGCTTTACAGAACAACAGTAAACCAGCTATAAAACAAACAGAACTGAAACATGAATATTTGAACTTGTCTATAACAGACTTGATGAACTCACCAACAGCAGGTTACACAAACAAAGCTAGACAAGAAACCAAGACAACATGAGGCATTTATATATACAGTATATATACACACACACATGGACTAAGGACTAAACAAGACACACCTGAAAGTAATCAAGACAGTGAACCAACAACGTAGCGGTGCTACGCAGACAAATCGACGCATGACTTCAAAGTAGCGCAAGAGCAATTCAAAAGCACTCTCTATAGCAGAGGTGCCCAACCCTGTTCCTTGAAAGCGACCTTCCTGCAGAGTTTAGTTCCAACCCTGATCAAACACACCTGTCTGTAATTATCAAGTGCACCTTTAAATCATAATTAGTTGGTTCTGGTGTGTTTGATCAGGGTTGGAGCTAAACTCTGCAGGAAGGTAGATCTCCAGGAACAGGGTTGAGCACCCCTGCTCTGTAGCTCTCTTGCTACTTTGATGTCATGTGTGAGCAGCACTGATTCAAGTCGAACACACCTATTGAAAATATAATAGCCCTACATGAACTAATTATAATAATATACTTTATTTAACAAAACACGAAACTAGAAACATAATAGGTAACCACAGAATAAACAAGAATACCTAGAAACCAAAGAAAACCAGGCACACAGGAACTAAACAGGGAAAAGGAAAACAGAAACAACAACATGAACGTAACATCAAAATAAGAATTTTATAGCTGAAGGTTACACTTGAGCAGCAAATCAGACACTGAAGATTGGATTAAAGGTGTGTTCACACCATGTCGTAATTACCTTGTAAAATCGTTCACATCCTCATACAACTCGTAATTATACCTCATATACTAGGAATTCTCTGAGAGTTATGACCTGTAAAACCTGAGCACTGAAGATTCATTTAGACTTATTGTCACACCGTCACACTCACCTGACCCTGGACCAGTCTCCACCGAAAGCACGCAATCACCTGCATCTGATTCAGCACCAATCACTCGCTCACAATCACCAGACTACTAGCACCTGGTCTCAATCAACAGCTCCCTTTAAAAGGATCGCTCAGCCATTCATTTGATGGCTGAGCTCAAGGTTGATACGCTCTATCATTCCTGGATCATCTGCCTGCTTACCTACTCGCTTACCTTCGAAGCACAAACTCAGTCTGCCTTTATCCTCAAACGCACGCCTGAACGATTGAGTATACATCTATTGCCATATACTTACCTGCAGAGAACCTGTTTGATTTGTGATACTGTTGACGTTTTACCTGCACGAATATTCACCTGAACACTTACCTGCTGGTATCCTGTTTGATGTGTGATACTTACCTGGACATTTACCTGCACTAATACTTACCTGGATATTTACCTGCAGTGAACCTGTTTAAGTTGAGAACTTTAATAAACTCCCTTGTTACACTTTACTCCTTTTGTCTGTTGTGACTGAGCGTGACACTTATATTTAGGCGTTGACAGGGTTGATATAGAAACCCATAATTCCAAGTCTGAGGATGTAAACAGCTAGCTACAGCTGAGTAGAACGTCACGTATCGTCCTCTTGAAATTACGGATATTATGGCATGGCACGAACACACAATAATGATGCTGAAAATTCAGCTTTACCATCACATGAATAAATGACATTTTTAAATATATTCAAATAAACATACAAAATGTGTATCTGTTTTTTGTTTTGTTTTGTTTTTTGCATTTTTTGCATTAGCACTAGAAAATCTTCCAGTTGCACATGTTTTTGTCTAATCAACATCACTTTAATTTTAACTGTTTTAATTATAAAATTCCTAGGGCAATGTTGCACAAACTTCATATCCCATAGGGCTGGGTATAAATTCAGATTTCCTGATTCGATTTGCAAGCTCTCGATTCATTTCAATTCTCGATTTTTTATCACGTTCAGTAAATATAGTTTTAATACAAATGCTATTGATATTTCTAAAAAATTAAAGGAGAACTCCACTTCCAGAACAACAATTCACAAATAATTTTGGACATTTTGGAAACATTTTGGAAGCTCAAATCAGCACCAATGAAGTCCATTATACGCAGAAAAATCCTGAAATGTTTTTTTTCCCAGCTCTACATGATAGGGTTATTAGTTCACTCCTGAATTAAAATTTCCTGATAATTTACTCACACCCATGTCATCCATTGTGTTCATGTCTTTCTTTCTTTAGTAGAAAAGAAATTAAGGTTTTTGAGGAAAACATTCCAGAATTTTTCTCCATAATAGTGGACTTAAATGGTAATCAGCTGGTTGAAGGTTCAAATTACAGTTTCAATGCAGCTTCAAAGGGCTCTACAGGATCCCAGCCGAGGAACAAGAGTCTTATCTAGATAAATGATCTGTCAAAAAAAACAAAAAAACAAACAAACAAAAAAAAACACAAATGCTCATCTTGTCCTCTGCTCTGTCTTAATGCATTACGTGGTCACGTTGGAAAGGTCACGCGCGGTTAGTTCTTCGTCTGTGTACTTAAGTTCAAAAAGTAGGGATGGGACAATACGTCGATTCGTGGATCGAATCATTGCCATTCTCTTTGGAATCGATTCTGAGCTTAGATTTTAACAGCAGATGGCGCTCTAATCTAGTTTTTATCTGCACACTCAACTGCTCATAAAGAAGAGTGCTGAAGAGAACTTGTGCGTTCGGTCATGTAATTTCACCTCGGCTCATGCTTTTATGACGCGACATTATTGTAAATACAGCCCACTGTAAACACCCTTGTAATTCCCTTCAACCTTTTTTGTATAAATAATTATTTTAGGTTTAAGTGCGTGTAAGGATTTTGCAACAAGCAGAGCACGGCTGTTTCTAAAGCAAGCAGTGCCATCTGCTGTTCAAAACTAAGCTCAGAATCGATTTGAGAAAGAATCGCGATGTGTTCGGAAAATCTCGAATAGATGCTAAATTATTTCTCGATTCGCGTTGCAGCGATTTATCATCGCTTCCCTATCAAAAAGGTAGGGAAGGATGATAAAACTCCATCTCATTTGGTGCGTTTCCATTACCGATTTGCAATATTTTATAAGTGTCAATAAAAACTGTTGCGAAATGACAGCGTTTCCATCTATCTGGGCGTGTGTCTTTACAGAAGCAGCACGGAGAGCCGCTTCTGAAACTGAAACGAGCCGCGGCGCACCTGGTATAAACACAAGCATTGAAAAGAGTGGCCGCGATCAGCTCCCCAGACTTGTGCAGTGTAAATAAGCGGTTATCCAAGTTTTAATGGCAAGGAGAGCCCTTTATTGTGTAGTCAATGCTTGTGTAAGCCGCCACATATGAGGTGTTTTCTATAGTACGTTAAAGAATAATCATGTGACTTTTATGCACGCAAAGTGAGCTGTAAATGCGAAAAAGCCATTTCCATTGCAATTTTGTGAAATATTCATTTTTCGAATTGCCTGAAAAACCACCTCATCCAAGCATAAAAACTTTTTTGCAATATATGGGAGTTTTTGCAAAATTGACGTGTTTCCATTTTTCACGTATTTTGCATTTGCAATTTCAATTTAAGCAGTTTGAAGGGTAATGGAAACGCAGCTATTTTCTCCATAACTTCTAAATTTGACATTGTTGTCTTACTTTTTTGTAAAAGGTGTTTGATTTTCTATGCATGTTAGCTTTGTAAACACTGGGTCGGTACTTCCACCTACATCACACATTACCTTTCCAATGCAAGACAAGCATTTGTGGTTAAAAAGTATATAAATTATATATTTTTTTAGAAAATGACAGATCATTTAGCTAGATAAGACCCTTATTCCTCGACTGAGATTGTGTAGAGCCCTTTGAAGCTGCTATGAAACTGCAATTTGGACCTTCAACCCACTGATCCCGATTGAAGTCCACTATATGGAGAAAAATCCTGGAATGTTTTCTCAAAACCCTTAATTTTTGACTGAAGAAAGAAAAACATGAACATCTTGGATGACATGGGGGTGAGTAAATTATCAGCAAAGTTGTATTATCGAATGAACTAATTCTTTAGCATATTCATTGTCACTATCACTATCATTTCAAAATTAATTAAAAAATGATTTTGTTTGAATGCAGGTTGCCATATAAACAGTATTTTGGGGGTGTATCGGCAATGAGTAAAAAGCAGTTTCAAAAGATCAACGGTTTTCCCAATAACTACTGGGGCTGGGGAGGAGAAGACGATGACATCTTTAACAGGTGAGGAAAATATATAATTTTCTGTCTTATAATATATGAGCTAATTTTGATAAACATGGGGGGTCATTATTTTTGAAGGCTGGTATTTCAAGGCATGACAATATCAAGGCCGAGTGGAGACATTGGTAAATGCAGAATGATTCGTCACTCAAGAGACAAGAAAAATGAGCCAAATCCACAGAGGTAACTCATCTTCACAAACACACAAACATGCATAAATACAAGACAGACTGAATGACATTCTAAAGGCGTATCTCTGTTTGATAGATTTAAGAGAATTGCTCACACACGACAGACAATGAAAACGGACGGCGTCAAATCGCTCAGTTACAAGGTGGTAGATATAGAGAAAGACCAGCTCTACACCAAAATCACAGTGGACGTCGGTAAGCCGTGAAACCTCTAGAGTTCAGAAGAAACATTTAGCTCGCTGAAACTCTTCAGAGATCGTAAAACTGCACAGACGACTCTGAATCCGTTCAAACCTAGTGAGCAATAAAGAAAAGACTTCATCATTTTCATCGAAAGTGGCATTGTTCTGAAGGATACACTAAGTGAAAGAACAGATGAATTGGAATTTTTACCATTCCTGATGGGTGAACTTCTACTCACAAATGAGCCTTTTATGCATGTTATTCGTCTTTCTCGGACACAACATCATTTTTATAAACCTTTCATGCAAAGCAGCCAGTGAAGATCACACCTCAGGGAACTGACTACTGTGAATTCCAGTTTAACAACTAACGCAAACCTGCTCATTTTTAGGGAGCTTTTAAGGGATGACTGTTCAAAATGTAAACGTATTTTGGTAGTAGTCACGCATCAGTAGTTTGAACTTTGCATTAGTGTCCATTTTACTATGCTAAGTACTCAAGCATCGAGTAATATTAAAGGGATAGTTCACCCATAAATGAACATTCTGTCATCATTTACTCTCTCATGTTATTTTTTAAAATTTCTTTCTCCTGTTGAACAAAAAAGAAGATATTTTGAAGAATGTTGGTAATCAAGCAGTTGATGGTAGCCATAGTATTTTTTTTCCATACTGTCAATGGCTACCGTCAACAGCTGGGTTACCAACATTCTTCAAAATATCTTCTTTTGTGTTCAAGAAAAGAAAGAAACTAATACAGGTGTGGAACAACATGATGGAGAGTAAATCATCACTTTAATGAACAAAATGTATTGTTTTATTATACTGTTTTACAATATTGTATATGTAACGGACAGTTTTGTAAAGTGTTATTTTTGGTGGAGGTTGACTGTTTCATTAGGCAATGAAATTTTTTTACACTTGGTCAGTGGGACGCACTAATAGTTTGTGATAATATTTAGGGGGAAAATAGCTAGAGCTAAATAAAAAAACAAACTATGAACATTTTTCAGGCTGTTTTTCCACTTTGCCTCTATGAAAAAAACTGAAAAGGCAAACACCACCATTTCTATATTTCCTAACGTAAATATATAAAAACTTAATTTTTGATTAGTAATATACATTGCTAAGAATTTCATTTGGACAAATTTAAAGGTGATTTTTTGATTAGAGTTTTTTTGCACCCTCAGATTCCAGATTTTCAAATAGTTGTATCTCCACCAAATATTGTCCTATCCTAACAAACCATACATCAGTGGAAAGCTTATTTATTTTCATGATGTATAAATCTCAATGTCAAAAAATTGATCCTTTAAACTGGTTTTGTGGTCCAGGGTGTCATATTATTTTAATGTATTTGAAAATGTAATTTATTTCTGAAATGGCAAAACTGAATTTTTAGAAATCATTCTAATATGCTGATTTGGTGATCAAGATCAGTGTTATAAACAGTCGGGTTGCTAGTTTTGTGAAAACCGTGAAACTTTTTTTCCCACAATTCTTTGATAAATATAAATATTTAAAAAAATCTTTTACTGTTACATCTAGGGTCAATTGATTTCCAGGGGCATTTTTTACATTCGTCAGGACAATGTTTATAATTATATCTGATTATTATAATCACCATACTATGTTGTCTTTAATGTCAAATACTTAAATTTACCCAATTATTTTAATATTTTAAACTGTAGTTAATAATAGACTGTTTAAAATTATATCTAAATTATAAAAAAGGAGCTCATAGGGCTGCAATATTATAACAAATATCATCTTTATATTGTAATAATGATTATTAGTATCAATATAGAAAACGATATAAAACTTTTTGTTTCGTTTTGGGCACGTCACATTCTGGCTTCACAGACAAACGTCGGTACATGACGTTAGTCTAGTCTAGCGCAAGTTATGCATAAACTCCTGTTGTAATCACTGAAGCTACAGAATTAATCTTTTATCTACATCGCATCGTCACTGTGTTTTTTATGATGAGGGAATTCGCGAGCGTGCGCTCTCCAAACAGTTTCAGTGCTGACTAACCAAAGCGCCGCTGATTGGCTAAAGCATTCCCAAGTTCAACAGAATCGCTTTTGATTGGTTATAAGGCTTAACGCTGCAAAAAACAGTGTAATTGATTGTAATTTACGCTTTTCATTCATTTTCACCTTTCATTTTAATCCCAACAGCCGTAATACATTGTTTAATTGTGGGGCATTTTTTCCCCTTTGTCTTGAATTTATGGGGCATTTTTGCCTAAGCCCTCGTTAATTTCCGACCCTGGTTACGTCAATTTAATGCATAAAACTATTAATTTCTTTAATGTGAGCGGTTTTGAACGGTAGTGTAATACAATAAACAAGATCAAAATGATGGATTTTTAATATCAGCTAATAAATGTACACAATAAGACAACCTTGGACATTTTAAAAACCTTTTTCGACTATAAAGAACCTTTTCTGCACTTGAAAGGTTCCATGGATGTTCAAGGTTCTTCATAGAACCACTGATGCCAATAAAGAACCTTTATTTTTAAGAGTGTGTCTTCCAGTGGCCCACAATGCAAAATAGTTTTGATCTCATGAAATAAAGTAAACTACTAATTAATAGTGTTTGCAACTTATAGTGTTTGTAAACATCAGCATGCTTTTCTCAGAGTGCTGAAAATATGAAATCAGATTTTTAATGTTTGCTTATGTATGTTTCTTGTCTTGTGCTGGTCTCTGTTGGAACCGGGGCGGTCACTGAACTTGCGGCCAGAGATGGGGCTATATTTAAGGAGTAGTTATGAGTAAATCTTTTGAAATACCGGATTACACAATCCAGAAAGAGTGCAATCTAAAATAGAAATAGAACAGTTTACTAGTTCACTCTAGTTTAAAACTCCTGTACATCAAAGTGCAATATTGGTTTCTATGCCAGAGGTTTTTTTCTTTCTTTCTTGGTTTCCAAATAAACACAGGAAACAGAATGAAGCTGAGCAGACACAGAACCTGAGATGCTGGCAAAATATCAAAAAAATTGCAACCTGCAACTCTTGATCAAAAATTTGATTTTAAATATGATGGTTGAAAAAATATATTACATTATTTAATAATATATTTGAATAATATATTTTTTATTTATGGAGCAAAATAATTTGTTGAAGGAAAAACTTTTTTTAAAATGATAAAAAATTTAAATAAAAACCTTCCATTAGACTTCAGTAACTAATTGTAAGTTATTTTGTGGTTATTATCATTAAAACTAAAACCATACAAAAGTGAAACTAATAAAAATAAAATAAAATAAAATAAAATAAAACAAAGTAACAAACATTTTATGTGATCATTTTCGTTTAGTTTAACATGAAATCCTAAAATAAATAAAACGAAACAAACTAAAATAAATTAATAAAATGTAATGAAAAAATATTTTAAAAAGGAAAAACTGCTAAATATGACGAAAATTACAAATCTGAAAACTTAAAAATTAAGTTCCAAAACCCAAAAACTAAAAGTGAAAACAAAAGCTATATAAAATAAACTAATTCAAAACATTAACAAACTATAGTATATCAGTGATATAGATGAAACAGACGATAATAAAGCATGTCTAATGCCAGAGAGACTTTTGTGACTTTGAGTGTTGAAGAAAAAAAAACACAGATGTTCCATTTCAGATGCTTTAATTTGGCCACATATCTTAATGATCCTGTATGTTGCGCTGGGGCTCAGCAGCTGCCGTCTTTTGTGATTAAAATGTCTGATTTGGTTTTCCTGAAAAAGACACAAAAATGCTATGATTTCATGAAAAATGTGATGAATGTACTCCAGCCGCCTGTGTGTGTGTGTACGTGACTTACAGTCTTTCCACACACAGCGAGCACTCGTTGGGGTAGGTGTTCCCGTCGCTGCCGCACACAGGTGCGAAGTTCATAGGACACGCAAGGATCTCAACCATCTCGGCACACACCGCCTACATAACACACAAATGTTCATATGTGGGATTAAATTCCAGTCATTTTAACTCCTAAAGTAAAATGACCTAAAAACACACACAAAAAAAATCCTCCATACCTTTCGGGGTGAACCGGGTGTTCCTTGTGCCCCTGAAACAAAAGTGAATTGTTTAAGATATTTCTTTGTGATAGAAGAGGTTAAACCTGTTTCTTGTTATTTTAAAAGCTCTTACGTCATTCTTACACAGAACAAACATAAAAGGAGGCTGACTCTGTTTTACACACCTCAAGCTTTACAAAGAATATTCAACAAAGACATGAACTGATTAATATTAATCAGTAATAACACTCATCAGAAGTGTGGCTTTGTATGTTGACTGTACCTGAAGCGAGCAGCAGAAACAGGCCGAACAGAAGCACTCGTATAGACATATTGTCACAGAATGAGCTCTACAGTGATCATATGACTTTATATGACAGCAGTGAAGTGTGGGAATTTCAACACTTGAACACACACACACACAAACACACCCACCCACCCACACACACACATACACAGATTCCCGCCTCTCAAAGCACACGCCAGTTTCCTTCAGTAGAGATAAGACAGTTTAATGCGGGAATAGGACTGGATTGTTGTAAACTAAATTTTATAGAACTTACCGGAGTTTAAAAAACATGATATGTACTCATCTCTGATATCGTTTTTGTGATCGTTTTCATTATTGATAGTTAAAACTATATAAACATTACAGTGTGACATTACAGGAACTTGAGAATGTTTGTCAGATCAATATCCTTGTTGTTCCTACTTGCCATTTTTAGTAACACAATGTTTTAATATTTTTCACCTTAATATCTCTAATAAGTTGTGTGATATATTATTTTATATATTATATAGTTATATTTTATTTGAATGTAGGCTATTAGTGAATTTAATGGACTCGACATTCTCCACAGACAATAAGAACCTAAATTAAATTAAATTAAAAAGGAAAAAGAAGATTGTCTCCATCTACAGGCTGAAATAGGTCAGTGCAAGGGGATTTAATGAATTTACTGTGTATGACAATGAGATAAATAACAAAAAATAACAAAAATTCTCCACAGACAACAAAAGTAAGTTAATAAATAAGTAAATAAATACATAAATATACTACTGGTAAAAATGTAGTATAATAAAGTTTTTTTTTATGTTTAAAGACTACTTTTTTAGCCAAGGCTGCATTTATTTGAATTAATAATAAAAAGAAATAACAAAAATTCTCCACAGAATTAAATTAAATTAAATTAAATTAAATTAAATACTGGTCAAAAACGTAGAATAACTAAGATTTTTTTATGATTAAAGACTTTTTTTTCACCAAGGCTGCATTTGTTTGATATAATATATATATATATATATTAATATAGCTCATTGGAAAAAGAAGATTGTCTCCATCTACAGAGTGAAACAGATCAGTGCAGATGGATTTAATAAATTTACTGTGTATGACAATAAGATATATATATCCAAAAAGAACAAAAATTCCTCACAAACAACAAAAATAAGTAAATAAATAGGTAAATACATAAATTACTGGTAAAAAAAAAAAAAAAGTAGAATAATAAAGTGTTTAAAGACTACTTTTTTCACCAATGCTGCATTTATTTGAATAAATAATAAAAAGAAGTAACAAAACTTTTCCAAAGACAACAACAACAACGAAAATAAAATAAAATCTAAAATAAATAAAATAAATAATGAATTAAATTAAATCTAAAATAAATTTAAAAAAAATAAATCTACTGGTCAAAAATGTAGAATAACTAAGATTTTTTTTTAAATATATGATTAACGACTACTTTTTTCGCCAAGTCTGCATTTATTTGATCAAAAATCATTGGAAAATTATTATCTCCATCTACAGGCTGAAACAGGTCAGTGCAGGTGGATTTAATGAATTTACTGTGTATGACAATTGAGATAAATAACAAAAAAATCTCCACAGACAATAACAACAAGAAAAATAAAGTAGAATAAAATTTAAAATAAATAATTTATTTAAAATAAATTAATAAAACCGCTGGTCAAAAACTGCAAAAATAATTAAGATTGTTTTTATAAATTCACTGTGTTTGTCAATAAGATAAGCAAGGCTTTGGTAAAGATGATAGTGTTAGATTTGAACACTAATAATTGTAATACTTACATGAATATAACATTACAGCAACATTCTTATGTGCTGGACTACAGTATTACAAACACAGTTCAGGGATTGCAGTGCTTATTTAACCTGTCACTAGGGGTCACTTTATAGCGCACTTAACAACCTCACAATGTTAGTACCAGATATTCTGTAGAAATGTACATTTCAATTTAATTTAAACTAAATTTATTGGTCCCTTGGTTTGATAATGAAAATTAGAAGAAAAACATTGTTATGTTCTAAAGAGGTTACCTAAAGGTTATCAAAATGATTATTAGAAAGTTAATAATTACAAGTATTATGCTTATAATAGGTGAGGTGAAACTTTGTTCTGCCGACCTGAAGCTCAGCTGCGACAATGGAAATCAAAACTACCAGACAAAGAAACAACAACACAGCTGCACTTACCAAAAAAATGCACTGAAACCAAATATTTTCTCAAAGCCTTTTTCCAAGGTTGTACTCATAGTAATGACTATGCACTACTATTATTAAATGAGAAATTTAATGTTTGAGTGTTTGAATGCATACTGTGATTCACAACTAGGGCCAAAAGGTGGTGATGAAGTACCATGCTATCTTTCAATAGATTGCTGCCATAGTCCATTATGTATTATTTCTAGTTCTTTATTTTCATAATATATATTTAATATATTATTTTTTGTTTAATATTATTTATTTATATATGAGATTTCATTTAATTGATTATTAATTAATTATTTTAGAATTTAATTTTAGAGCCATTTTAAATTATTCATGATGTTCTGCATATCGTGGCATTTAGTTATAAATTTAAATACATTCACCAAAATAATTTAATTCATTGCAGAACGTTAATTTTTGATGTGCAATTAAATATGTATATATATTAACATAAATATAAAGTAAAATGTCTTTATAAAGTATAAGCGCTGTATATTGAGTAGTTAGTAGGTGGAACTGCTCCATAATACAAATGATGAACTATTACTCAGTTCTAATCTGATCACTTCCTGACAGGGATTTCTTTAAGAGACAGAATCACAGATAAGCAGCATCAACAGCATGGCATTGTAATCACAGCTGATTCAATCAGAAGCTCTTTCTGTTTCATCTCTCAGTGTTTCTCCTGATGAGCAGAAATCCTAAACCATTATTCTTCCAAAGGCCGTATTATACTGCATAAGGCATTCCTTTTCTTTTAGGACAGTACATGACATACAGTGATTTGTGGTTGTGTGACACTGTGAATTTTAATGTGATCAGATAATACAGCTGCAGTCTAGGTGAAAGGTACCGCAGTATAATGAAAATGACCCTTACAGGTGCATATCACTGGGTATAAATGGTTACGCACACGTGCGATCATGCCACGCATCAAAGATCATCGACCACATCATCCACATGATTGATGCATAATCCACTTTCTTATTGGTTGTGTAAACACGTCTCACATCATCAAATCTATAATTGGTACATACAGATATATACATTCATTTGTCTGTATTTATATATACGTAATAATTACACACAGTACACACACACACATATTACGCAAACTTTTATTTTGTATGTGATTAATCGTGATTAATCGTTTGACAGCCCTAAAATATACAACATTTCTTATTCTCGAAAAATTAGTAAAAATATAATTAAATAAGTTAAATAAAATAAAAACAACATAAACATTTTTCCGTGAGTCTCACATCATACCCTATACTCAGTCAGTTGTTAAAAAGTGACTATGACTGATAAGTTATTATAGTTACCAAAATAATAATAATAATAATAAAAATAAACCAGTAGTAAAAATATAAGTAAATTAAATAAAACAAAATTAAAACTGTATAAGAATTTTAAAAAATAATAAAAAAAAATAGATAAATAAACAACAGCTTAATTACTAAAACTTTAAATAAAATAGAAATTAAAACAGAAAATTAAATATATATATATATTAAAATATTAAAAATATTATCATAATGATACCAAAATGAGATTTTTTTTTTCTTCAGGTGTTTTAGTGAAAACACTGAATTTAATTTGAATTTTTTTTCATCAAAACTAAATTTTTGCTTAGTAATATGCATTGCTAAGAACTTCATTTGGACAAATTTAAAGGCGATTTTCTCAATATTTAGATTTTCAAATAGTTGTATCTCGGCCAAATATCGTCTTATCCTAACAAACCATACATCAATGCAAGCTTATTTATTCAGCTTTCAGAAAACGTATACATATCAATTTAAAACAATTAACCCTTATGACTGGTTTTGTGGTCCACGGTCACATACAATATAATATAATATAAATGTCCTAAAACAAATGAGCTAATCTTGTCATGAAGGATGCTGTGATCGCGTTTGATCATTGTGAATGACAGAAACCCCCCTGTATGCGCTTTCAATGGGCTCTGATTGATGCGCGCTATACCGGAGGGATTCGACCACACCGACCCTACTATAAAAATAAAACCCGGTCTCCGAGGAGCGTTCATTCACCAAATCTCGGCGAACTCTGCCGGTTAATTATTAGCCGTTATCTCGTACTTAGTACCGGAGCGTGGAGTTTGGAGTCTGAACCTCAAATCCAGATAAACACAGAGAGAGAGAGAGAGAGACAGAAAGCCGAAGAATCAGGCAACCATCCTTTCTCTGGCCCGCAGACCTGTAACGCACACAGCACTCAGCGAGCCAACAATGCTGCAGCTTGCCGGACTTTTACTATGCGTGACCTCCTTTTTAAGTACCTCATCTCTGGGTAAGTGATTTTTTTTAAAATATGAAAACATAAAAAATAAATAAATAAAAATTTTGCTTGATGCTTTAAGCTAGCAAATGTTCTCATGATTTCAGATTTGAGATTTAATTATTAATATTACATCGATTTAAGGGTTTATGCAGTTCACTGAGGCCTCTAGAATAGTAATTTTGAGACCTTTTAGTAATGATGTGTTTAGTCACACCTTTCATTCATTCTGTGCCCAGATTTACCCAATCATTCCAAGTACTCATCACTTTGTTTATTGAGTTACAGTATCATTACTGAAATATTTCAGCATGCATTTTCATATTAAACATATGCAAATATAAATATAAAAAATTTATAAAATCATTTATTTGTTTTAGGAGGTAAGATCAGGGCACAATCTCTGTATCAGGAGATGTGATGCAATCTGAGTGTGACACGTCAGTGTTTTCAGGACAGGACTGAACTGTGCTGGCAGAGAGGATAACGCTCTTGTTTTGTAGAGATACTGTTTGTCATTCATTTTATAAATCAACAATGCTAAAATCACAAATTTAGACAAAATATGTCTGAGCAGAGCATTAAATTGCAATGTGGGTTTTGATTTTTTTCAGTGTTTTGCCCCTAACACAAACGTTTTACATATTTGTACAAAATTCTTTAAACTTTTAAGACAAAAAGAAATGAAGCTTTGTCACATAATGAGGTTAGGAACATGATCCATATATTTGATGAGTACAACTGAGGATTAATAGCTCATAGTACACTGTTATCTGAGACCCACCTACAGTTACAGATAGGACTACATTCCTTTTCCTTCTGTATTACCTTCTGTGAAAGGCTATGGACTTCCTCTGGAGTGCCTTCTTTTTCCTGTAGTTTCTCTTGAAGTAATTATTTGAGGTTGGGGATGTAAATCCTGTGGAACAAAACAGTGGATTTAATTCAGATTGCAGGTACACTAAGTGTTTCCACCAGCTCCATTGGTTTAAGTCTGTGCGATCTGATGGTCAATCCACTTCCTGCCTCTCTAATTTCACATTCCTCCCTTGTCCAGCTGTGTCTTACATGCCACTGACTGAAATTCGGCTTAAGGTCTAGAATGTGTCACAGCATGACTTTTTTGTGTTTTTTCAGGTGCGAGTGCTGGACCTCGGCTGGATAATGACAAACTCTATAAATATAGCTACAGCGCTGAGGTCGGGCTGAACAGGCCGACGGGAGCCACTAGGGGGAACACTGGATTCAGGATTAGCAGTGATGTGGACATCAGCCTCGTCTGGAGAAACCCAGACATCCAGGATGAACAGCTACTACGACTGCAGGTAAAGGGAGAGAACTTGACTGATTTTATTTATTTATTTATTTTTTGACTGCACTTGTGTGCGTCAAATGTTAAAAGTGCATTTAAAAAAACTGTACGTGGATAGAATAGAATAGAATATCTTAACTTTTAAAAGTTAAAGTTTACTTTCTAAAGTAAAAGTTTTATTTTGAACTACATCTTTACTGATTGTGTTTTATATAATATATCATTTACATAATATTTTGTCATGTTTTAAAGAAGACCACACATTCTGATGTGCTGACTAACATTTTAAAGCACATGTAAAGTATTTGACTATAGTTTTAACTGTAGTATTATGTAACTATCATTAAAAATTCATTAAAAAAGTTAATAAATTGCAGCTGGGCAGTACAGGAAGTGCATATTCATAGACGAAAAAAAAAAGTAATTATGAAATTCCATATAAAGATGTGTTCAAGTTCCAAAGTATGTCAAAAATGACTTTTAAGTTGAACTATAGTAGTCAACATTTGAAGTGGATCAAAACCTTCCGTCAATGTTGTCCTAAAACCAAAACAATACCCATTTTTGTCTTAGGACAACTTTAATGAACTTTTTTGACTCACTTCAAATGTTTTTGCAATTAAGTGTTCAAAAGTATTTAGTTCTATATTCTTTTAGTATATTAGTCCTGTAATTTATAGGCTTGTTAATTTTGTTAACTTTATATTAACTTAATACAACTAAATGTATATTAATATATCTTGTGTATATATTCTATATATACACTACCGTTCAAAAGTTTGGGGTCAGTAAGACTTGTAATAGTCTTTAAAGAAGTCTCTTATGCTCATCAAGGCTGTATTTATTTGATTAAAAATATAGAAAAAAACAGTAATATTGCAAAATGTTTTTACAATATAAAATAATGTTTTTTATTTTACCATACTTTAAAATAGAATTTATTCCTGTGATGAAAAGCTGAATTTTTATCAGCTGTTACTCCAGTCTTAAGTGTCACATGATCCTTCAGAAATCATTCTAATATGCGGATTTATTATTAGAATGATCAATGTTGGATAATATCAACAGTTGTGCTGCCAAATATTTTTTGGAACCTGTGATTTTTTTTTTCAGGATTCTTTCATGAATAACAAGTTTAAAAAGTACAGTGTTTATTCAAAATATAAATATTTTATAACAATGTAAATTATTTATTATTAACTTTTAATAAACTTTTAATTATTAACTTAATACATCCTTGGTGAATAAAAGTATTAATTTCTTAAAAAAAAAAAAAAAAGAAACAATAAAAATGTACTGACCCCAAACTTTTGAACGGTAGTGTATATGGAAGATATACATATATATAGAGTATATATTTATCTCTTCTATATATATATATATATATACACACACACTACCTGTCAAAAGTTTTTGAACAGTAAGGTTTTGAATGTTTTTTTAAAGAAGTCTTTTCTGATCACCAAGCCTGTATTTACTATTTAAAATAACTGTTTTCTATTTATATATATTTTAAAATTCCTGTGATTTCAAAGCTGAATTTTTAGCATCATTACTCCAGGCACATGATCCTTCAGAAATCATTCTAATATTCTGATTTGCTGCTCAAAAAGCATTTATTATTATTATTATAATGTTAAAAAACAGATGAGTAGAATCTTTTCAGGTTTCCTTTCATCAAAGAATCCTGAAAAAATGTACTCAACTGTTTTAAAAATTGATAATAATAATAATAATAATAATAATAATAAATGTTTCTTGAACAGCAAATCAGCATATTAGAATGATCATGTGACACTGAAGACTGGAGTAATGATGCTGAAAATTTAGCTTTGATCACAGGAATAAATTACATTTTAAAATATATTAAAATAGAAAACAATAATTTTAAATAGTACAAATATTTCAAAATATTACTGCTTTTGCTGTATTTTAGATCAAATAAATGCAGGCTTGGTGAGCGAAATCTTTAAAAAAATCTTACTGTTCAAAAACATTTGACTGGTAGTGTATATAAAATTTTTGTTTCAGTTTGAAGTTTTAGTTTACTTAGTTTCAGTCATTTTAGTGCTTCAATATAACAAACATCAGAAATGTAGCCTTGTCAACTATGTTCATTTATTTTCAAATGATAAAAATATTTTTATATATAGTTTTAGTTAACAATAATAACCCTTGTGCAAATCACCTTCTCCTGTCCTGTTCTTAGATTTCAAATGTTCAAGTTGAAAGTGCTGGAACGCGCTCCCGCAAAAACAACATCTTCCAAGGCAGCTCAGCAGAAAGCATTTTGGGTAAAGTCAGGCTTGAGGCACTTCAGAAGCCCTTCATGGTGCTGTGGAAAATGGGCAAGGTAATAAACATTTCATTGTGCATTATAAAATATGATTCATATGCATTTTAGTTTTGAACCTTTATATATTTTCCATAGTGAATTGACTTTTTGTGTAATTTTAGATTAGAAGCCTGTACACCCAAAAGGCGGAGCCTGCTACCGTCAAAAACTTGAAGAGGGGTGTGGCCAGTATGCTAATGATGCAGCTAAAGTCCGGAAAGATGTCAGAGGTAAAGTCTAACAATTACAATTCTCCACTTAAGCGTTTAAAGGATGTACATTTTTCTAACTTACAATACTCTCTCTGTAATCTGCAGACTGACGCTTCAGGAAAATGTTTAAGTGAGTACAAAGTTACCAAAGATCAGGTGATCCGTACAAAACACATGGATACTTGCAAAACACAAGAGATGGGATTCACTACACACAGCCCAGTAAGACAAAAACTCACATATTCACATCTTACCTCATTTATGCGCCATTCCTGGCACTTTTCATTCACCATTCCTCTCTTCTCCTGTAGGTATTGGGCGTCAGTGGGAAGTCTGCTTCTGAAACAGTAATCACTCTGGAGAATGGCATCATCAAATCTGCTGATGTTGAGGAAACGCACATTTTGTCCAGCAATGCTCGTCATAAAGCTGCAACTAAAGTCCTGTCCAGGTACCAAAGACACAAAATGTGAAAACAAATCATGCATGGATTACAAATCAAATCAATGAACGAAATTAAAGTATCTTCTCATTTCCCACAGGCAGTCTTTGAAGCTTAAAAAGATTGAGGTTGGGCCAGCAGAAGTGCCGGGGAAAGATGCTGCAAGTGTGGTGAAGTCTCTGGATGACAAACTATTGTCCGTTGGAATCATGGTGGAGAAAGTTAAAACCAAATGCAAAGGATGCCCCAATGTGAGTTATAATGTTTTTGTTTTATCAGCTTTTGTGTTTATGCTTATAAGTCTGATGTGAAATGGTTAATTCGCTAAAAATGAAAATACTGTCATTTACTCAGCTTACGCTGAAAAACATTTGGTGTAGAATTTATATAAATTTCACAAATAGCAGCACAAAGAAATGACAAGTAACACTGAATTTAACATGAAACTTCAAGACTGAATGGGATTTTTTAAACATATACTTATTATAAATAAATATATTTATTTACAACATTGATAAACCATTTTTACCAACCATCATTTTCTTGCGTTTGTGGATTTACTTTGAAGTTGTTTTCACTCAGAAACTGTTAGTAAATTTCACAAATAATTACAAAGAAACTACTGTGACCCTGGGCCACAAAACCAGTCATAAGGGTCAATTTTTTTAAACTGAGATTTATACATCGTCTATAAATCATCCTTTCCATTGATGTATGGTTTGTTAGGATAGGACAATATTTGGCCGAGATACAACTATTTGAAAATCTGGAATCCGTAGGTGCAAAAAAAAAAAAAAATATTGAGAAAAACAACAAAGTTGTCCAAATGAAGTTTATAGCAATGCATATTACTAATCAAAAATTAAGTTTTGATATATTTACAGTAGGAAATTTACAAAAAATTTCAACAATTACAAAATATCTTCATGGAACATGATCTTTGGCAAAAATCATTAGGATATTAAATCCTAATGATTTTTGGCATAAAAGAAAAATCGATAATTTTTACCCATACAATGGCTATTTGGTTATTGCTACAAATATACCTGTGCTACTTAAGACTGGTTTTGTGGTCCAGGGTCACAATTAAACATGATATTTTTTTAGTAGAAAAACTGAAATAGTATTTTCTTGCACAACATACCTCAATCTTTGTTTTATCCACAACTTTTGAAAAAGAGTATAGTACAGGAGTTACAGTATTACCTGATTTTCTTGCTTTTGTGTACAAAAAGGAGACATTTCGTGGATGATGACCCAGTTCATTCCCAAGAAAGCTCTCTTTTTGTGTTCCATGAATGCAAGAAGTTCATATAGATTTGGAATGACATAAATGATGACAGAATTTTCATTTTTCTCTGAACTTTCAATTTAACTGTGTAAAATGAGTGCAAGAACTGAGTTATTCTGTTTGACTGGGTGACCATATGTCCTCTTATGTCCGATTGGTCAACTACAGTGCCTACGTGCTATTGGTCAAACAACTTTTCAGTCATTACCTTCAACAAAGTCAAAACCTAGACTTTTTTAGGCAATTTAGAAATCCCGGCCAGGACATGTCCAGGAAAAAAGAGACATAAGTTAGTGTAATATGCTTTTAAGTGCGTGTTTGTTTTTATACTAATTGTGTATTGTATTGTTTTGTGGTACAATAGCTGATGGACACATGGAAAGCGGTGAGGTCTCAGCTGGAGCCAGACTCGCTCTCTAAAGCAGAAGCCCCAAGAAGCTTCCTCACACTTTTACACAGCCTGCGCAAAGCCAGCAAATCTGAGATTCTGACTGTACTGCGCAACTGCAGCAAGACTGTACTGTAAGACCAAACTCCTCATTGTGCTTCTCTTTTTATCATTTGTAAACATTATTAGAGTCCAAGTAGCCAACTATACTGATGAGGGAGAGAATAAATGTGACCCTGGACCACAAAACCAGTCTTATGTTACACGGGTTTATTTGTAGCAATAGCCCAAAATACATCAGATGGGTTAAATTTATCGATTTTTCTTGCCAAAAATCATCAGGATATTAAGTAAAGATCATGTTCCATGAAGATATTTTGTAAATTTCCTACCGTAAATATATCAAAACGTAATTTTTGATTAGTAATATGCATTGCTATGAACTTCATTTGCACAAGTTCAGAGGCGATTTTCTCAATATTTAGATTTTTTTGCAACCTCCAGATTTTCAAATACTTGTATTTTGGCCAAATATTGTCCTTTCCCAAACCATACATCAGCGGAAAACTTATTTATTCAGCTTTCAGATGATGTATAATTCTCAATTAAAAAAATTTACACTTATGACTTTTGGTTTTG
The DNA here is from genome assembly GCA_012976165.1 of Labeo catla. NCBI lineage: Eukaryota > Metazoa > Chordata > Actinopteri > Cypriniformes > Cyprinidae > Labeo > Labeo catla. The sequence goes on from VONZ01000016.1 coordinate 2,955,987, forward strand.
TGGTCCAGGGTCACAAATAACTTTTTGAGTATGTAAATATATTTAAATATTTACCTAAGAATAATCAGAGCTGTATTTCTTGATCAAAACATACATAAACTTGTTTCTACGAATAAACCGATTCACTAAAATAAATCAGATTTCCCATTAAAAGATTGTGTTTGACTATAACCTCGGTTTTGCTGTTTTTAAAATATTCTATTCAATAAAGAATCCTGAAAGACATGTATCACGGTTTCCACAAAAATATTAATAAGCAATGTTTTGAACATTAATAAGCACAGCCAGTTTACATTGTTTCTCTGTCTTTCTAGGCCTCAGCTGGTGGATGCAGTAACATCAGCTCAGACTTCATCTTCTCTCGCAGCCATTCTGGAGTTTCTGGATTTCAGCAAGAAGGAAGGTTTAGTACTGCAGGAGCGCTTCCTTTATGCATGTGGCTTTGCCTCTCACCCTACAGAGAACATGCTGCAGTCCTTGCTGGTAAGAGAACTGCATTACTGCATTCACACATGCACTTTTCTGCTCATCAAGGCTGCGTTTATTTGATTAAACATACATACTGTGAAATATTATTGCAATTTAAAATAGTGGTTTTCTATTTTAATATACTTTAAAATAGAATTTATTCATGTAATGCAAAGCTTAATTTTCAGCATCATTACTGCAGGCTTCAGTGTCATATGATCCTTCAGAATTCATTCTAATATGCTGATTTATTATCAATGCTGGAAACAGCTGCTTATTTATTTTTTATTTTTTTGGAACCTGTGATTCTTTGATGAAAAAAAAAGAATTCCATTTATTCAAAATAGAAATCTTTTTTTAAAAATACACACTACTGTTCAAAGTTTGGAGTCAGTAATTTTTTTCTTTCTTTGTTTGAAAGAAATTAATACATTTATTCAGCAAGGATGTCTGAAATTGATAAAAAAAAAGTGATAGTAAAGACTTGTTAGAAAATAATTCTGTTTTGAATCAATGCTTTTTAACATTTTATTTATCATAGAATCCTGAAAAAAGTATCACAGGTTCCAAAAATAATATTAAGCAGTACAACTGTTTCCAACATTGATAATAAATCAGCATATTAAAATGATTTCTGAATGATCATGTAACTTTGAAAACTGGAGAAACGACTGATGAAAATTCAGCTTTGCATCAGAAATAAATTATATTTTAGAGTATATTAAAATATAAAACTGTTATTTTAAATTGCAATAATATTTAGTAACATTACTTTTTATTTATTTTATTTATTTTTGATCAAATAAATGAAACTTTAAAAAATGACATATTTCGCCTTCAAATGTGTTTAGATGTTCATCATTTTCATTCATTATTCATTATGTGACTTATTCCCCCTTTAGGATTTGTCTCAAGGAACAATCGGTAGTACAGATATTAAGGAGTCAGTTGTGATTATCATGGGAGCTCTACTCAGGAAGCTCTGTCTGAAAGGAGCATGTGAACTACCGGTGAGTCCCCACACAATGGATTATTATTTGTATTCATTTCTGTACTTATAAATGTCCACATATGATTCATATAATCAATATCAAAACCACAATGCAAATCGTTTCTAATATATAAATAAAAATAGTTCACCCAAAAATGAAAATTGTCATCATTTATTCTTGTTCAAGTTTGAGTTTCTTTCTGTTGAACACATAAGAAAATATTTTGAAGAGTGTTAATAACCATACAGCTGATGGTCCCCAGTGACTTAAGTAGTACGGAAAAAAATAATATGGAAGTCAGTAGGGACCATTAACTGTTTGGTTACAGATATTTTTCAAAACATATTTTCTTCTGTGTTCAACAGAAGAAAGAAACTAGATCTGGAACAACTTGAACGAGAGTAATGACAAAATTTTCATTTTTGTGTGAACTATTTCTTAAGCAAGAGTTTTTCAATTCACACTGACTGTGTTTCTTTTGTGTTTGATGTGCAGACAGTGGTTAAGGTGAAAGAGATGCTACTGGCAGGACCTGACAGCACTCAGGTAGAGTCTGAGATTCAAATGTACCTGCTAGCATTGAAGAACGCTCTCCTGCCGGAGGGTGTTCCTGTTCTAACCAAATACGCTGAATCAGAGGTGGGAGCTTATAGCACCATCGCCATCACAGCGCTGCAGAGATACGACCCTCAGCTGATCACAACAGAGGTAATTTCTCACTCCCCCATCACCTACAGGGGCAGATAAAAATTGTCTTCAACCACATTTAACATAGGTGTATTTCGACAGGTGAAAAAGACGCTGAACCGCATATACCATCAGAACCAGCGTATCTATGAGAAGAACGTTCGTGCTGCGGCAGCCGATGTGATTATGAGCAGTGGTCCGTCCTATATGGAAGTGAAGAACCTTTTGCTCTCCATCGGACACCTGCCACATGAAATGAATAAATACATGCTGTCTAAAATCCAGGACATACTGCGGTTCGAGATGCCAGCCTGGTGGGTCTCACATTTACTAATCTCATTCTCTGTACTTTCAATCGACAAATGTTTTGTTCTTTATGATTATCTTATGGCACTTTTGTGATAAAAGTCATATGTTTGGTTTACAGTAAATTGGTGCAACAAGTGATGAAGGACATGGTTTCCCACAATTATGACAGATTCTCAAAGTCTGGGTCATCTTCTGCTTTTTCAGGCTTCATGGCACGTAAGTGAGCTCATGTCCACTCCTGACATTAAACCTTAATCCTACGGCATTATTTTTTTTATTATTGATGTTGCCTGATACAAAGATTTTTTTTCTGAATAAATTCTCTTATTTTCACCAAGGCTGCATTTATATGCAATGCTTCTGGAATTTTTCAGGATTCTTTAATAAACTGAACGTCCAAAAGAACAGCATTAATTTAAAATAGGAATATTTTATAATGGTATAGATGTCTTTACTGTCACTTTTGCCGAATAATAATTTAAAAAAAAAACTACTTTTGAAAAGTACTGTATACCCGGGGGTGCAGAAACGGGGTGGAAGCTTAGGACGATTCCAAGGATCCGACGAGGGAGAGGGGGTCCGGAATGGGATTTTTACTGTAACAGGGAAAGGCGATTTTAAGGGCCCGACAAGGGGATAACGATTCTAAGGGTCTGACGAGGAGAGGGGCCTGGAACGTGATTTTTACCATAGTGGGGAGGAAGTCAATTCTAAGGGCCCGACGAGGAAGTGGGGCCCTGGAACGTGTTACAGCGGGGAAAGATGATTCTAAGGGCCCAAACGAAGGGGCCTGGAACGTGATTTTTACCATAACAGGGAGGAAGGTTAGGACGATTCTAAGGGTCCAAAGAAGGAGGGGGCCTGGAACATGATTTTTACCGTAGCAGGGGTTGAAGTCGATTCTAAGGGCCCGACAAGGGGGCCTGAAATGCAATTTTTACCATAAAGGGGGGAAAGCTGATTCTAAGAGCCCGACGAGGGAGAGGGGGCCCAGAACGCGATTGTTCCCGCAAGGGGGGGGTGGAGACCATTCTAAAGGCCCAACGAGGAAGAGGGGGCAAGTAATGCAATTTTTACCATAACGCGGGGGAATGTTACGACAACAGGGCTCGACAATAAGGAGTGCCCGATGGCCCGGGGCCAGCATGAAAGACAAATATGTCTCTGGCCCGATTGGGCCACTGCCGCGTCATCACAAAAGTTTATCATTTTCACATGTTTTTTAACCTTGATAATTTAAAATTTTAAGCGATCGCAGAGAAACGCGTCTCTGACGGACAAACAGCCTGCAAATGTATTAGCTTTGTAGCTTTAACAATGATCAATACATACTTAATTTATACAGTGGAGACAGATGCACCGATCGACTGGACATATTTCAACCGATCTCTTATCCCGGGCTTGCACACGAACTGCATGCAATCTTCTGTCAAAATGTCATGTGTGGAAATATTATGAATTCTTTAGACATCTGTTAACAGAGGCCAGAGATGCTAAAGACGAATGCAAAGAGAAAAAAATACTGTAGCAGACAGACCAAAATCACGGTGCACCATGCGTAAAAAAATGGAAATATTGAATGTATCTGTGAAGGGAACTGACTATTGAAAAGTTTACATGGCGTTTTCTTTTCATTTGCCCATGTATGATGTATTTACAGTAGCGTTCATACGCACGGCCCTGCTTTGTTTAGAGCGGTAACTATAGAAACGTAATATGAGAAAGACTAAGTTTGTGTTCTTTCAGTCTGTCTGCTGTTTTTCCTTAAAGCATCTTTTCATTTTTAATAAAATAATAATAATAATTTAAAAAATTTGAACGATAATGTTTGGATTTTAGTTAGGCTAGTAGGTTTAGGTGTGGTATCGAAATTGGAATCGAGAACTGTACAGTTTTTTTTAGTATGTAAGCTTTTGGTGTCATATGAGCTTATTTATTAAAATAAAAGATAACATGAGTCAATCGTCAACTATTAATAGTTGCTGTTTTTGTGGTAGTGGCCAGTGAAAATTTGACCGGGCAAGTAAAAATTTTAACCACTGCCAGTAGAACAAATCCTCAAAGCGTTGAGCCCTGGACAATTTTAAGGGCCCACTGAGGGAGAGGGGGCCCGGAACGTAATTTTTACTGTTTTACCGGCAAAACACATTTTTTGTAGAAGGCTAAAGTGTGTCTTGTAGCAGTGTCTGAATTTTATATCTTTAAACAGGAACTGCTGAAGTCACTTGCACCTACAATTTGGACATCCTGTACTCTGGCTCTGGCGTTTTGAGAAGAAGCAACATGAACATTTATGGTCAGAGTGACAATGCCCTCCTTCATGGCCTTCAGGTACCGTCATCATTACCACAACACAGTCTTGTACAGCGTCTCATAAACATGCATTGTGTGTTCTGACATTCATATGTGTCTGTCATGCTGTATTTCAGGTGACGATTGAAGCACAGGGTCTAGAGTCTCTAATTGCAGCCACGCCAGATGAAGGAGAAGAAGAACTGGAGTCTTTTGCTGGAATGTCTGCTCTGCTGTTTGATGTGCAACTTCGTCCAGTGACCTTCTTCAAGGGTTACAGTGACCTGATGGCTAAGATGTTCTCCATGTCTGGAGATCCAGTCAATGTGGTGAAGGGCCTTATTCTGCTGACAGACCACTCACAGGTATGATATTCACCTCAAAATACTCAATATTGCAAAAAAGTTACAGCGGGAGTCCGTGTCTCTCTCACCTCCTCTGAGCCCATTGAGTTTTAACAGACACCCTAAAGCATTAGGTGGGTTTGGTGGGGGGTAATTGAGGATGAATGGGGGAAAGTCACGTGAGAGGAGGCAATACCTCTATTGCGATATGATTGGATATGACTGGTTATGGTCAGCTGTGATTGATTCATGCTATAAATCCCGCCTCTTGTGTTTGTGTGGGTTCCGCATTCGCAAATCAGTCTGAATGAACAATATAATAGCGTTTATGGGAAGACTAATTGAAAAAGTAAGCAAACAATTCACACACTTAGATATAACCACACAAAATAAGACTTAAAATGGCATGGGACACATAGGAGTGTCTTAATAAGAAGTGTCTTCTGCTTACCGGGCCTGCATTTATTTGATCCGAAATACAGCAAAAGCAGTAATATTGTGAAATATTTGTACTATTTATAATAACTGCTTTCTATTTGAAAATATTTTAAAATGTAATTCATTCCTGTGATCAAAGCTAAATTTTCAGCATCATAACTCCAGTCTTCAGTGTCACATGATCCTTCAGAAATCATTCAAATTTGCTGATTTGCTGTTCAAGAAACATTTATTATTATGAAAATCAATATTTAAAACAGTTGAGAAAGATCCAAAGATCAGCATTTATCTGAAGCTTGGAGTCAGTATAATTTATTTAATTTTATTTAACAAGGATGCTTTGATCAAAAATTGATGATAAAAACATTTATAATGTTCCAAACGATTTTAATTTAAGATAAATGCTGTTCTTCTGAACTTTCTATTCATCAAAGAAACCTAAAAAAACCTAAAATGCTGTTTTCAATATAGTAATAATAATAATATTAATAATAATAATAATAATAAATGTTTTTTGAGCAGCAAATCAGAATATTACAATGATTTCTGAAGGATCATGTGACTGGAGTAATGATGCTAAAAATTCAGCTTTGAAATCAAAGTAATAAATTACATTTTTAAATATATTCAAATAGAAATCAGTTATTTTAAATTGTAAAAATATTTCAAAATGTTACTGTTTTTGCTGCACTTTGGATCAAATAAATGCAGGCTTGGTGAGCAGAAGAGACAGTAAAAATCTTACTGTTCAAAAACTTTTGACTGGTAGTGTAAATTGCCTGTGACAAATATTTCCGAGCTTTGATGACTGATGACCCGAAAAATTAAAAAAAGAGTTAAAAGTTAACTATTAAAAAGAACAGCTGAACATAAGTTCACAAATACATTGTTTAGATTGTTACTGCTGTGAGTTATTTTGTAATAAATGTAAAATTCTTAAAAACACCAATTTGCTGAAATTCATACTTTTGAACTAGCGTCATTATACCAGTTTATAATGTTAAAAGATCTTAACATTTAAAAAATGTTATATATATATATATATATATAGTAGTGTAATTTATTTATACTATGTACTATATATATGTATATATATATATATATATATATTCTTTCTGATGTATTAAAAAAAAATCTTGCTTTCTTTGAAGGTGATTCCTCTACAGTCTGGTCTGAGAGCCAGTGCTGAGTTCCAAAGTGGTCTGGCCATCGATATCTCTGGAGGGATGGAGTTCAGCTTGTGGTACAGAGAGTCTAAGACGAGTGTCAACAACAGGTAGAGCTTTTAAATCTCCTTGTATGGAAATGATGACTTGCATTCAGATATAGAGCCGAGCTGCCAATTAAAATGACAACCCATGATGTCCTAACGGAAGGCATTTCACCCTGGGTTGCTTTGGATGCAAAGTTGCAATTGTTAAAATCGACTACTTAAATTGCACATTTACAATCCATTGCCAGATGTTTTTCTTCACTATGTTTTCCAAACGACAGTAAATACGATGCCGGTGCCTCCTATTATAACATCATTAATCCTTCAGAGTGATTCGATGCTAATCCACATCTTTAGCCACAACGGCACCTGCTTGCTTACTATTAAGTTTGTGGATGCTAGCAATGGCAGCTTGGCTAAAATGAGACAGGCGGGAAATGAGGGCAATGGAAAGATGCTGTGGTAGGAGTAAAAGATCAGGTGTTGGGGGTAAAATTAGGTTATGATATCGATTGTGAGAAACCAAATCCTCTCTGGGAGAGATTTCAGATCTTTACATTTGAAACCTTAAAGACAATTTACAACTTTGTAATGAGGGAATATCTCTTTTTTAAACTTACTTTTAGCACTGTGGGTTAGCTGTTCTTTGTTTGATGATGGGTATTTCTGGGTGGCATCTGGTTTTCTACAACTGCCAGTCCTCAGGATAGGCAGGGGCAGGTGTATGGATCAGGACAGCAGGCTTTACCTTCTCTGAAAACACACACACACACACACACACGCAAGAAGACAAACAAAGACTCATTGACAGACAGACAACCTAATACGTAAACACTTGTGCCTGTGGGCACACAGAAGCGGGGAAAACCGCTAGAAAGATAGTTACGCACATAGTCAGACACAAGTGGGATATGTTTAGAAACGAAATAAACCACAGCTCTCTCGGGCGCACAAGATTAGCATGCCTCTACTCAGCCCACTCATCACGAGCAGCCATGTTGAATAGATCATTTAAGGTGGAGGTTGAAAGCATGGAGCCAGACAGTCTCATGTGATATGTGAGCCCAGACACCAAAACTGACTCAGCAGAGACTCTGAGAAAGAGACTATGGCGATAAATCTCTATCTTAAGTTGTTCTCTGGAGCATGTGTTGTAGGAAGAAAAAAAAAAAAAAGCTAAAAATAAAGTTAAGATAGAGTTCAGAATCAAGTTATCACGTCATGAGCGCATCCAAAGAAAAAACTCTACTCTTGAGGTTGAATATTTCAATTAATATTAAATATTAAATATTAAAATAATATTAAATTTTAAATAATACAAATTAAAAAAAACTGTTATTTTGATATTGTATACTATTACAGTGTTTATTAATATTTTGTATTAGCTTTTTATATTATATATATATTATATTATATATTGTTATGTTTTTGTCTTCTTTTGTCTATAAAAATATTTATATTTAGCTCCCATATTTATTTCAGATTTAGTAATTTTAGCACTTAAACTTTTTTGTTAGTTGTCGATGCAACTTTTCTCATTTTCATTTAAGTTTTTTAAGTTTAAGATTTTTGTCTAATAGTTTAAGTTTATTTCCATAATTTTAGTTAATAATAACACTGAATAAAATTTATTCTAGTGCTGTCAAAAAAGTTTTTTGTTTACATAATATATGTGTGTGTACTGTGTATATTTTTTATGTATATATAAACACACACATGCATAGATATATATTCAAGAAAAATGTTTGTACATGAAATATTTTTATTTATATTAATTATATGAATAAAAATATATACATGTAAATATTTTCAATATATATACTGTATGTGGGTGTATTTATATATAATATATATATTTTAAACTTTTTTTTTTCTGTTAGTTGCCAAAGCAACATTTCTCATTTTCATTTGAGTTTTTTAAGTTTAAGATTTTCATTTAATATTTAATTTTAGGTTTATTTCAATTAACACTAAATTAGATTCAGTGTTATTAAATTTTTTTTAAAAACACTGACTCTAATTTATCCTTAATCTAAGCAACCCGAAAATATAGTTTAATTTCTATCTATCTATCTATCGAGTATGAATGGGACTGAAACAGAAAAGCACATTTGAAAAAGAAAGACTCATTTCATCTACTCTGCTTGTGGTTTCAACTTATAAAAACTAAAATAAATGAATTAATAAAAGCAGAAAATCTGCACAGAGATGCACCGCTGTTCTTTAAAGCTTTTAGAATACTTAAGTACAGAATGCAAAAAATTATTCTGACAATGCTGAAGAAATAACTAAAGTTTTACTGTGTGCTTACCAAGTTTTTAGTGTACTTTCTAAGCTCATCTTTGACATTGTTTGCAGGGGAGCGTTGGTCATCATCGGTAACGTGACAGTGGACACCGACTTTGTCAGCGCTGGAGTGGAAGTAGGTTTTGAGACAGAGGCCACCCTGGACTTCATCACCACCGTGAAGTTCTCGGAGTACCCCTTCCTCGTCTGCATGCAGATGGACAAAACCACCTTCCCCTTCAGGTATTTATCAACCAATCAGATTTTAGTGCTAGACAATGGGTTAAAGCCTATATAATTAAAAAAAAAACGTGCCAGATGAGCAAAACTAACCTGTTTTTGTTTTGGTGCTCTCTAGAGAGACGGTGTCCAAGCAGGAGAAACTGCCCTCAGGACAGACATTCTCCTCAAAGAGGAGCAGAGATCAGCTGGTGCCAGGCTCAGAATTTCCTTTACACCAGGAGAACTCCAACATGTGCAAGAAAGTCTTTGAACAGGCCTGGTAGACCAGCTGGGGGATGATTTGGCTAGCAAACGTAAAAGGTTTTCATGCAAACGATCACTAAACATTTTGTGCCTGTATGTGCTGAAACCTTGAGTCAGTCAGGCACGTGAAGGGTTGTACACTCTTAAAAATAAAGGCTGCAAACCATTTTGGGTTCCTCAAAGACCCTTTCAGTAAACAGTTCTTAAAAGAACCATTTTGTTCAGTCTGAAGAACATCTTTTTCCACTATAAAGTGGAATAAAAAGGTTCCATGGATGTTAAAGAACCTTTATTTTTAAGAGTGCACTATAAGAGTCCTTAGAAGTCCAGCCCTGTTTTTTCCATTTAAGAATGATTAGCACAAATTAAATTTTGTCCACTTTTTTAAATAATACGAATTTATAAAAATGTTGTCAGGATAACCAATGGCACTCTCGTTATGTGACAGAATTATTCAACCCATAAAAACAAAAGTAAAATATTTATAAACGACAACATTATAGCATTATAACAGGACTGTGAATTTGAGGTGCTACTGTGTTATTTATTTAATCAGAGGGCTTTCTGACACACTTCATCCCTCCACAGGCAGTTCATGCTGTCTGGTTTCCATGATTACACCAGATGTTTACATTCTTGAGAATATTTATGGCAGTCTTGTACATGGGAAGATAATCAACCATGAATAAAGTTTTTGTCTTTTTTGGAATTTTTTTGTCATCATTTTGGTGTAAAAATCATTGAAAGTGTAACTTTTAAAAATATAGAATAGATCTTTATATATTAGTATGTACGGTGTGTCTATCCTTTATATAGATCATCTACTGAGGCTTTAAAATGAGGATAAATACAGACTATTTAACTTGTTTATCAGCATATCCGAATTGATTTAAAATGTTTATACAGCTGAAGTCAAAAGTTTACAGACACACCTTGAAGAATCCTCAAAATGTTGATTATTTTACCAAAATAAGGGGGATCACACAAAATGCATATTATTTTTTATTTAGTACTGACCTGAATAACATATTTCACATAAAAGATGCTTACATATAGTCCACAAGAAAAAATTTATAACATTTATAAAACATAACCTTGTTCAAACTTTTACATACTTATTACATTCCCTCACTTTTACATAGTGATAGTTGTTCATGAGTCCTTTGTTTGTCCTGAACAGTTAAACTGTCTGCTGTTCTTCAGAAAAATCCTTCAGGTCCTACAAATTCTTTAGTTTTTCAGCATTTTTGTGTATTTTAACCCTTTCCAACAATGACTGTATGATTTTGAGATCCATCTTTTCAAACTGAGGACAACTGAAGGACTCAAATGCATCTATTACAGAAGGTTAAAATCTCACTGATGCTTCAGAAGGAAACAATGCATTAAGAGCCAGGGGGTGAAAACTTTTGGAATTTGAAGATCAAGGTACATTTAACTTATTCTGTCTTCTGGGACACATGTAAGTATCCTCTGTAGCTCCTGAAGGGCAGTACTAAATGAAAAAAATATTATATTTAGACGAAATAAGAAAAATGTACACATCTTTATTCTGTTCAAAAGTTTTCACCCCCCGGCTCTTAATGCATTATTTTTCCTTTAGGAGAATCAGTGAGCATTTGAACCTTCTGTAATCGGTTCAAAACTATTATTTTCTCTTGTGGACTATATGTAAACATCTTTTATGTGAAATATATTACTCAGGCCAGTACTAAATAAAAATAAAAACAAGCATTTTGTATGATCCCTTTTATTTTTGGTGAAATATTTAACATTTCCACCTAACTTCTCAACCTTTGATGAAGATCTTAAGGTATTCAGGTGTGTAATATAAATACATTTTCATAATACCTGAAAATGCCATGCTGGCATTGTCCTTTGAACCATGTTCTTTGACCTACTGTATCTGTCATCTCTCAGTGTTTAATCGGCCAAAACGTGTAAACTTACAGTCATTAGATAGCATTTCCCCTCAGTAATAGATATGAACTAAAAACTCCCATTCTTATTTCATCTGCTCTTAATTTAGAACTAAACGCTGAAAAGGGTGTATAACAAGCGTTTTTTTTTTTTTTTTACAAAAACTTACTTCGTTTGAACACAGTAATAGTTGGAGTTCCGCTTGGTGGCGGCTGGCAACTGAAAACCAACAACTGCGCTCTCGTGGACATTCCTATCGCGCGGCGAACAGCAGCTGAGCGCGCGTGTCTGTCACTGGTGCTGCTGCCATGACGACCGCGTAAACAAACGCACAAACTGTCAGCTCGAGCTAATGCCTCTGGCGGGTGAAGTTTCAGGAGCTCACGGAAAACTTACCTAGCACGCTGGCATCGGGTCAAACAACCCTCTGCCAGCTGTGTAAATCAAACGGGCCCCACAACAACTATCTGCTTCTGTTGAAGATTTAAGGCCTTTTGAGGTCAATAACGCTACACGAGGGTGTGAGAAAGGATACAAGAGGCAGTACATAAAATCCGCGAGGGAATAATGACCACACATATTAAAATGACAATTCGTTTTATGACATTTACATTGCTTTCTGCACTTTTAAGTGGTGGCGTGTAAAGGTCAATTATATAAATAAACAATTTATTTGTTACCATATAAGGCATTTTTTAAGTTACATGACATAGCATTTTTACTGTATATAAGCCTATAAAAGCAAACTATCATCCTATATATCATGTAGCCTATTTGTTTTGAGTGCATGGAGAGCAAACAAACCAAATGAATGAAATAACATCCATTTAACCTCTTCAACATGCAGTTCTCAACCTATGATGGAACATTCAAAGACTAGGTGATCTTTTTAACAGCCTTTACAAAAGGCAGCTGAGTGGGCCAATAGATTCCTTTAATGTTACTCGTGTACTATTAACATCACTAGACATATAAGTGATTATAATAGTGCACTGACGTGCATGTTCCACCAAATGTGTTTTAAGTTGAGGAGGCTTGATTTATTAAAATTGTACAATTAAATGTATATTCATATAGGCCTAATAGTACCAACATTATTTAAAAAAAACTCCTTCAAAGTACTCAGAAAAATATTTAGCACACTAAGTGCTGTATTTATGTATAAGTACAATGAGTAAGTATCAAAATAAGCATTATAACCATATTGATAGACACCTTTCCATAATTTTTGTAATTATGTTTAATTTTATGTTTGTCTGGGCTGGGTCATATGTTTAAATGATAGAAACTGTATGTATTGGTGGATTTTTTATCATTATATGAAATTTATTAAACTTACACAGCTGGATGTTCTATTTACACTGCAGTTCAAAAGTCTGGATTTGTAATGTTTTTTAAATAAGTTTCTTTTGCTCATCAAGGTTCCATTTATTTAATAAAAAATACTAAATATATATATATGAAATATTATTGCAATTTAAGATCATGGTTTTCTATTTTAATATACTTTAAAATATATTTTTTTCCATGATGCAAATCTGAATTTTCAGCATCATTACTCCAGTATTCAATGTCAAATGATCCTTCAGAAATCATTCTAATAAGCTGATTTATTATCACTGTTGGCAACAGTTGTGCTGCTTAATATTTCTTTTTGGACCTGTGAAACTTTTTTTCAGGATTCTTTGATGAATAAAATCTATTAAAGAACAGCATTTATTCAAAATAGAACTCTTTTTTTAAGAATAGTCTTTGCTATCACTTTTTATCAATTTAACACATCCTTCCTGAATAAAAGTATTAATTTCTTTCAAAAAAGAAAGAATAAAAATTTACTGACCCCAAACTTTTGAACAATAGTGTATATTGATAGAAAAGATTTTTAATTTCAAATAAATGTTGTTCTTTTAAATGTTTTATTCATCAAAGAATCCTGAAAAAAAGTATTAAAAAATAAATAAATAAATAAGCAGAACAACAATTTCCAACACTGATAATAAATCAGATATTACACTGATTTCTGACAAGTAATGATGCTAAAAATTCAACTCTGATCACATGAATAAATTCTATTTTAAAGTATAATGGATTTTTTTTTAATTTGCAACAGTATTTCACAATATTACAATTTTTTCTGTAATTTTAAGAAAAATTTTAGAAAAGACTTAAAAAAACATTAAAAATCTTACTGATTCCAAACTTTTGAACAGCAGTATATATATGCTAGTATTCACATTATTCTCTTTCAGAATACTCAGAAAAATCTTCAGCATACCAAGTTTATATATAAGTAAGTACCATAATGAGTATTAAAATACTCATTATGGTATAAATTATTGTTATTAAGCAGGTTGTAGCATCTTAATTTGTGTTGTGTTGTGACTTAATATTAGAATATGTCTCTAATACCATATAATATTATAAATTATATTTAATTAGTTTTTCTCTGGTCATATTTTTAAGTGGTAGCAACTCTCATGATAAAGCAATATGTGCTGGTTATTTTTTGAGTATTATATGAAATTTTAATAGTTCACCCAAAAATGAAAATTCTGTCATTAATTATTACTATTAATACTATTTTACTAATGTCTTTACTACCTTTCTGGGCCTTGAACATTGCACCATTGCTGTTTATGCAGGGTCAGAAAACTCGGATTTCATCAAAAATATCTTCATTTGTGTTCTGAAGATGAACAAAGATCTTACGGATTTGGAACGACATGAGGGTGAGTAATTAATGACTGAATTTTTATTTTTGGGTGAACTATCCTTTTAACCAATCTTTACGGACTTAATTTGAATATCACATTTATAGTAAGCATATGTAACACTGACAAAAATAACAATGCATTCCTTCTAAAATTGGTACATAGATTGGCCTGCAGATCCATATACCTTTAATATGTGATCAATGTAACAAAAAAGACAAAAAGAAAATGAACAGGGAGGACAGATGATGGAAATGAAGGGTACAACAGAACAGAAGCATAAGGAGCATAATACTGTGAGACAGCAACATGCCTGCACTGCAAACTGAGGTAATTGGCAACATAAGTACAAGATTGAGACAGTTTTTAAATGTACAAGTATTTTCAGTTCAAGCATTATTATTATTATACACTGACATACAGAACTCCCCAATGATCCGTCGCTATTATCATAATTCTCATCACAGTGAGAGGAAACAGACACACATTTACTCCGTCTCTCTCACATACACAACACACAAAATCTTTCTCTATCTCTGTTTCTCTCTCGTTCACACAAGCCATGCTTCACTCAGTCAGAACTTGCTACTACCTACTACAGGTAGGTAAAAAGGAGTCCATAAAAATGTAAAAATACAAACACTTTATACAAAAAAGATAACTTGAAAACTTTGGCTTAATTATGCAGTGCTGGATGAACAATAATAGTTGCCTCAAAAAGTCTACAAACTACATAAACAGCAAATGTTACACATGTTTGTAAAACTGCTTTAAAATGTTTCCTCTTTAGCTTTTGAACATTGCAAAAGTCACAGATCATGAGGCAACACCGGGTAGGAATTGATGAAGACAGATGTGGGAAACTGTGAAACATGTCTGAGGAATTTTTTTTGGGGAGTGGGAGGAGGACACACTCCAACAGACAGACACTGACCATCCTGAGAAGGAAAAGGAAAGAACAGACGAATCAAAGGAACGATAAATATCAAGGATTAATTATATAAATCTAATAGAAAGGCTTAAGTTAGACGTATTTGGGGGTTTCTTTAACCGTGCACATTTTGACCCTATGGACTTTTAGAAAAAAAATATTATTAGTAAGCTTAATTTGTCTATTAATAATGTTCTACTACAAACATTTAGAACTGTATAATTTTTATACATTCTTTTTTTTTATTTCAACCGATATAAATTTCAACATTTTATGTGGTCTTTCTTTCCTAATTTTTTAGAAAATTAAATAATCTTTTGACTTTTCTTTGCATAATATGACAAGGCAAAATTAGAAATGACACAATTTCAGCAAAATCTTTTTACCTTGATTTTTCTATTTAAAAAATGGAAAAACTATTTAAAATTGTTAGTTGTGATGGAAATGAGTGATGTAAAGTAATACTTTGTGCAAAAAATTACATGCTCTTTTTTTTACACAATGACTGTTTATGCTTGTTTCAGCCTTCATATTGATTATTAATATTTTAAAACAGGTTTTTATATTTGAAAATCTGTGTACAGTTTAGAAGAAAGAAAGCAAAACAAAACAAATTTGAAAAGTAATGTTTTTACTGTTAAACCCCTGGCATGCAAGTTCATAATTAGAGAAACACCCACACGTCAGACACTTGCTACTGAAATGCTATCAACACATTTTAAATATACTACTGTACATCATGCAGCATAGCATAAATGGAATGGCATGAAACACAAGCTTAGAGTAAGTCTGAATGACAATTCTTGGTGTCTTTCTGCCACAAACATTAAATATGCAGACCGTATTTCTTTCATCGCTGCAGCCAGTATTGCAGCAGACTGCAGAATCCCTAAAGTTCACATACGAAGGTCCCTCTCACTCCGTCTCTCTCTCTATAAAAAGGTTTGACCCTGCTGCAGCTTGCTGGTCCTCTGATCGGCCCCAGCAGCTGTCATCCTACTGCCTCAGCACAACAAATACTTTACTCGCCTACTGACCTTTCCACACATGTACACACGCTCCAGCTCACACTCACACATGCATACTGTCAAGTGCCAGCAATAGTTGCCAGGGTTTGGTATTTCTATGATTTTGTTGATGTGCATCATGAGAAAAACATGATCTTTGTGACATTCACTTTTTGTGACTTGTGCGTACGTGACTATTAATCAAGCTCATGCAAAAGTCATGCAATCTGAGTGTTGGTTCCTCTGAAGATTTCGGTCTCATCTTACCTAAACATCTTAGAAAGTGTTTTACTTGCCACCCTGGCCTTTATTTTGTTACTCACACTATTCTTTGCTTTGATTTAAACCGAAAAATGTAATCAAATGTGTTACTGGTGATGAATCAACATCAACACATCACACAGATATTGTAAAGCATTAAAAACATGAAAACCTGAAACACATGAAACAAAGTCTCAACTTTTCATTAAGCACATACATGAGTATTATAGACTGCGAAATTCACAACTTCATTCATTCAATCACTGTTTCACTAAATATTGCTCCACATAAACAAACATACAGACACAAAAGCAGAAAAAACATTTTTTTCTGTCGTTATATATGCCCTAGTGAAAAATAAATGTAATATAATGTATTTAAAATACATTTATTTTATGCTAAGTATACTACAAATACATTTACATATTTATGTACTTAAAATACCCTGGAATTGTACTTTTAGTATACTAGACTGGTATACTTAAAGTCTGCTAAATTAGAATAACTAGGCTAATTTTGTCCTTATTGCACTTTGCAATTGTGGAGAAGTAGAGCTGAAGTCCAACTAAAGATATACTTAAGTATATTTGATTGTGCTAAAGTGGAGCTATTGCAAGTATACTTTAGATACACTTCAAATATCTTGCATTTAAAGATTGACATTATTCAAAGGTCATACAATATCAATAGTAATATTAAAACACATTAATATTAATAAATGTGCATTGTGCACAAGTAGTAATCCAAATGAAGCTTGATTATATTTTTTTATATCAGTAAGTCTTATGTCAGTATATATGTTAATAGATTTGAACTATACTTAGTATGAAATAAATATATTACTTTTTTATTAGGGTGTTTTATAACATATGCTAAATATTATTAAAAATTCTTATTATTAAGTGTAAGGAGTGAAACAAGTGCAAATCTGTTTTGTTCAACAACGAAAAAGTATACCATATTTGAAAATGTATGAATTAACCCTAGTAAAAAAGCAATATATTTAAAACACATTTATTTCATACTAAATATAGTTCAAATCTATTAACATATTTACTGAGATATCACTTGAGACGTACTGATATATAAATTATAATTACATTTTATTTGGAGTACTACTTGTGCACAATGCACATTTTTTTAATATTTAGCCTAAAATATTAAAATGTTTAAAATGTTTTAATCTCCTTATTGATGAGGACTGTATGATCTTTGAATGATATCATCTATAAATACACAATATTTAAAGTGTACTTAATGTATACTTGCAATAGTTCTACTTTAGCACAATCAAATATACTTAAGTGCTACTTCTGCACAATATTAAGTACAAAAAATGAGTTTTTCCAATTTAGCAGACTTAGTACAATTGCAAAGTATTTTATTAAGTACATAAATAAATGTATTTGCAGTATACTTAAAATGAAATGTATTTAAAATACATTTTAGTATATTTACCCTAGTGTAAGATAAATATACTAAAATATATTTAAAATACATTTATTTCATGCTAAACACATTTACATATTATGTTCAATGTGCATAAAAATACCCTGCAGTTACACTTTTAGTGTACTAGACTGGTATATTTAAAGTCTGCTAAATTAGAACAACTAATTTTCTACTTAATGCACTTTAATTGTGCAGAAGTAGTGCTGAAGATATACTTAAATATATTTGATTAGAGTAAAGTGGAACTATTGCAGTAGGTACTCTTTAAATATTTTGCATTTAAAGACCGATATTATGTAAAGATCATACAATCTTTTAATTTTAAGAAATGTGTATTGTGCACAAGTAGTACTCCAAATAAAGTTTAATTACAATTTTTATATCAGTAAGTCACAAGCTATATGTCAATAAATACAGTATTTTAATAGACTTCAACTATACTTAGTATACAATAATTGCATTTTAAATCTATTACTTTTTTTACTAGGGTATTTTTCACTAGGGAAGTGCAAATAAATATCAAACTGCATCAGTATCAAATCTAAACAAATGATGTTTAGCCTCTTTTTTAGAATGACTAAAAAAAGGATAAAGGATCAATTATTTTTTACATTTTAGGAACTAAAATGTACTTTTAAAGTACAGAAATGAAATCATTTGAAATGTATTTTTGTAAAACATTTTACTACCCTTTGCCATCCTTTTTTAACAACAAATTGATTACGTTATATTGATTAAGCTCGGAAAGCTTCTAAGATTTTTTTTTTTAAGCAAATGCAACTTTATTTTTGTCGCTCGACTTGAAGACACCCAGGCATTTTTTCCACTGCACACACACATCCATGCATTGTCCACTTACCTTCTGTTACCGATGCTCCACCACAAAGCTCATGGTTGTGCCGTCAAAGGAGGGAGGAGCAACAATACGTGCACCTTGCTGGGATGTAATGCTGATGACCGGTTTGGTGGTGCTACTGGGAACTGCGGTGCCCTGCGGAATCAGATACATACTGCCCGTCTCGACCGTGTCCTCGCCTTCCGAGCAGGTGGATGAGTGGGACTGGGGGACCGGGTGTGGTTGGGGTGGCATCAGGGTCGAGGGGTAGACCAAATAGGTGGGGGGATAAGCTGCCGCAGGACCGAGGGCGACCGGCGAGACGGACACAGGCACTGGGGTGAGTGATAACGGAATGTCCAAGTACTGACCAGTCTCAGGATGGTAAAAGCGCTGGGCGGCTGGCTGCATGGGCACAGGGGTGTCCACTAAGTAGTACTGGCCAGTGGCGGGGTCCAACAGGAGCTTACGCTGGATGTGAGGCGGCGGGAGGTCCGCCGGTGGTGTGAAGCAGAGCAGCTGTGGTTGAGGGGCAGGTACAGCTGGCAGGGGCATGGCGTGATGATATATCGTGGCTGTTTGACTATCAGGAGACCAAGACTCCATTACAATAGGTGAGCGTTGCAAGGGCTGATGGGAAGGCTTTGGGTGTGAGCCTTGTGTCTGTGAGGGTTTCGAATCAGAAGTGTGGGCTTTAACAGGGATAGTTAGGTAATTGTCTGAATCTGTCTGCTGGTGCTCTTTCTGGTGCTTTTCATCACTGTTTGATTTAGAAGGACAGATTTTCAGTGACACAGGAGCTTTGTGAGATTGAAGGGTGGAAAGCATTTGCTGAGTACCATCATTTGTTGGAGTTGTACGTGTAGGTGCTTTGAGGTTACTGCCCTGACTAAAAACGCACTTGTCGTTGAAAGAATCTGCCCTTTGGGTTTCTAATCTAGCTGTGTCTTCCTGACCTGTTGGCATACACATTTTATCCTCATCAACACTGGAGGTTGTGGTCGACTTTTCAGCGTGCAGCTGTGAGCTAGTGTCCGCTTTCCCATATTCGTTCTCAAAGTCTGTTTTGGTCGTGACTCCTTGCTCCTCTCGCGTGATGAGCGACAGCACGTGGCTGTCCGTGATTGGTCGCGGGGCTTGCGTTTTGCGCTTCCATTCGTTCCTATCAAAAACGTACAGTTGCTCCATAGTTTTCACAGCTGCCTTTAACTTTTCAAGAGCTATTTGATTTGAAACCTTCGACTCGGGTTTCTTCTCGCTGCCTTCTGTTGATTTTTCTGGTTTTCGTTTTGCCGCTTTAGCATCGATTTTTAAGCTAAACTCTGGTTGTTCAGTCACGGGTTGCTTAGTGCATGGCACTCTGGGTGCGGTGCGAATGGTTTCACTTTTAGTAGGCCCGTCTGAGAGATTTGGTGATAATCTCGCTGTTTCACCCACAGGCTTGGAGGGTTTTACAGCATTGTTTGTGTTCACAGACTGGCATTTTATGACCATTGGTGTAGGAAATGGTTTCTTGTCAGGTCCCCGATTAACAGGTTTGCTCTCCTCTCGTACCGCTGTGGATGCCATCCCGGAAGCATTTTCTAGCGCTACGAACCGATATGAGCTTTTTACCAATTTGCGCACATCTCTAACCTGATGAATAGGTGTCTGGAACTTACATTTACTATCTCTAATATCCCTCACCATAAAATGCGGCACTTTGTCTGGTATGGTCAACGAATGGCTTTTAGATTCGCTCGTCGCCTTTTTAGCATTGGTGCCATGATGGATGTTAGGCGTTAATAGATTGGTGATATTGAACTGATTGCTTTTGTTTTCTTTAACGCTTCGCAGGCGTATTTTGATTTCGGGGGCTTTTTGACACTGTGAGGTTTGGTCTGTGTCCGCAGGGCTACAGAGCTGGCCAGAGCTCAGTTTTCCGCACCCTCCCCCATCTGACTCGGCAAGATCTCCAGTCACTTTCAGATTATGTAATGAAAGCCCGGCAGCTTCCTTTTCCTTAGGCATAAGCTGCGAGCTAGGGACATACAAGTGAGACATCTTAATCATCTTACTACTCTCGCCCTCAACACTGTCACTGCTTTCCATCAAAGGTCTAATTGAGGTGTCTGGCAGTGGTGACTCCTCCTCCGGTGCACACTGGGATTCTCCATCACCTTGCACTTCCTGTTCTCCATCTTTCCAGGTTTTGAAAGCACTCTTTAGAAAGGGAGGCTTTAGTGGTTCGCTTGGGTCTGATTTAGAGGTCATTTCTGGGTCACAGGGTGACTCGGGTATTTCAGCAGCACAGGGATTCTCTTGCGGCTGGTCTGTTGCATCAACTAGTTCCTCTTGAGAGTGTCCTGAGGCACTGTCTGAAATCTGTCTTTGTAAGCCTTTCACACTCTCTTTGCACACTGATGGGACAGGATACGTATCGGTTATTTCACCTCTCTCCATTTTACGCTCTTGCTCAAACTGCATTTTCTTGGAAATTACGTTTTTCAAAAGACTAGAGGCAAAGATGGCTTTTTTGTGGGCATCTTCAGAAGTTTCACCGAACGTACTTTCCGCTTCACACCCCGCTTTAACTGGCGTGGTGCCCGTAACATCAGCTGTGGAACGTGACATCACGGCATTCAGAGCGCGTTTTGCGCGCCTTTCCCGCGCAGGTATACCAGCGCCGACGTTACAATTGAAGTTCAAGGTTTCAGTAAGTGTGACAGTTTCACCCGGTTTGCTTCGTAACTCAATTTTCTTCGACGCCTGCTGCGAGTTCAAGTTATTTTTCAGCGACACAATTTTAGTTTGAGGGCTAGGTGTGTTGGTTTGAACCACGTCGTTTATGTTTGCACACTCGTTGCTTTTATTTCCCTCCATAATAGGCGTATTGTTTTTGTGCGCCTCACGTGTCAAATTCCCATAATTTAAGTCGACGAAAGCGGACCATTTGTTAATACTCAGCCCGTGTTCTGACACCGAGGATTCACTCGAGCTGCTCAGATTTATGGCATCAAAGTAAGGACAAGCCAAACTCCGGAAGGAACGCGCGGTAAGATTACGCACCTCTTTATCCGCATCATCCAGTTCGCTGACGGAACTGGACGCGCCGCTGGAATATTCGTTGATGTCTTTCCCCCTCAGTTTGCTCGCAAGGTGCTGGCGACCGGGAGGTGGGATAAAGTAGCGGTCAAACAGGGTCTCGCTTTTGGAGTCGGAGCTTTTAAATGAATAATGACTCCGCTCAGCTGCACGTCTGGTGTGAAAACGGACATTCCTCTGTCCTAAAACACCGGCAGGTTCGTTGACCGCCCGCGAGGACGTTTTGATTGACAGGTGAATATGTCCGGACGAATTTCCAGGCTGTCCGGCGCCCTCATCCGAGCTGGCACATTTATCGGATTCGCAAAGTTCACTTTCGGTGCTGACCAGAGCACCTGTGGCGGAAAGCTTCGCCGCGCGTAAAGTGGGAGGAACTTTATTGCTCTTGGACTTGCTTTGGATTCTTCCAAGAGTCGTCTCGTCGCTGTCAAACGATGCGTAGTCAACAAACGAATATACCAGATTGTCATCCTCGAAATCCCAGCAAGATCCCCGACCAAACTCGTAATCCACATCGTGATCTAGCTCCGTCAGCTGAATCTCGTGGGTCGTAATATAGTGCGACTCTACGTCCGCTACGCTTGTGTTGTCCTTTGATTCGCAGCGACTGTTCAAGTACATGTCGGTGTATTGTAACTCCTCAGTTTCATACGACGCAGATTGTAGATTTTCGGTTTTCACGTCCGTTCCCGCGTCCACATAATCATCTATTAGCGGAGCGCGTTTTTCATAAAGTCCCTCAGAATGGCACGATGAAGTTTTGTCCGGTTTTCCAGTCTCCTCACGCTCCCCGGGACTCTTATTCCCGGAGATGGATGTGTCGCCTTTACATTTGAATATTGCCAGTTGGTTCCCTTCGCCTGTGAAAGTGACTTTTACTGTCTTAGTGCTGTCAGACTTCATGTCCGATGGGTTGCCCAGGTCTACATAGTTTGTTTCTCGGTGATCGTCACTTTCGCAGTGCTCTTTCAGTGGCTTTTTTAACGGTCCGGTGTCCTCTCTACTCGCCGTTTTAAGGGTCTCCATCTGGTCTTAACGGCGTCCCGCAAGGAGATCAGTGGTGTTGCCTCTGACACCGGACCGCAGTACGGTTTGTGTGAGTGAGTGAACTGGTCCTGTGCGAGAGGGGCAAGTGACAAGTGAGCGAGGGGAGACACTGCGACGACGATAGAGGGAGGGAAGAAAGAGAGAGACAGAAAGAGAGAGAGAGGTATACTGAGTGTCACTGCACAGGTATGATCCCCTTACCGCTAATCATAGGTCTAGTAACGATAATGACGTAATGCTATAAATGATGATTACATGGCTGACATTAACTTGACATTTTGTTAGGTTGTCCTCTAGGCAAGGAGCAATTAAGGACCTTTTTTTTTTTTACAGAAAAATGCCATGTCACATGTTTTGCTTGCAGAACCAGCCATGAGAAGGATCTAGGTTTATTTAAATATTTACTTAAATATTATATAGGCTATACACTACAAGTCAAAAGATTTTTAATGATTTTTAAAGAATTCTTCTCTGCTCACCAAGCCTGCATTTATTTGATCAAAAAATACAACAAAAGCAGTAATAGTGTGAAATATTTTTACTATTTAAAATAACTGCTTTCTATTTGAAAATATTTTAAAATGTAATTTTATTCCTGTGATCAAAGCTACATTTTCATCATCATTTCTCCAGTCTTCAGTGTCACATGATCCTTTTTTTTTTAAATTAATTGTATAAATTAATACTTGTATTTAGCAAGGATTCTTTAAATTGATCAAAAGTGATGTTTATAAATTTAAAAAATTCTATTTCAGATAAATGCTGTTCTTCTGAACTGTATTCATCAAAGAAAAAAATTCTACTATTCTACTAAAAATAAATGTTAAAATTCAGCTTTAAAATCATAGGAATAAATGTTAAATAATTGTAAAATATTTTCAAATAGAAAGCAGTTATTTTAATAGTAAAAATATTTCAAAATGTTACTGTTTTTGCTGTACTTTGGACCAAATAAATGCAGGCTTGGTGAGCAGAAACATTTTAAATCTTGCAGTTCAAAAACTTTTGACTGGTAGTGTATTTTTTTTTTTTTAAGATCCTTCAATTGACTGAAAAAACCTAAGCATTATAATGCATTACTAGAATCCTCAGAACGGTGTGGAAATGTATTAAATATTACTAGTAGTTGCTGGCAGGATTTCCTTTAGCACCATCCCTTTAAATTTGGTTACCACTGTAAGTTTACTAGTAATTGTAAGCTTTGTAATATTAAGGCTTTCTTTCAAATTCAGGAACTATGACTATAAATTCAACCACTGGCACAATTTACCCCAAAGCTTCTGACACAGTTACTATTTTAGGAAGAATGTCTCATGTAATAATTCAAAGCTAACCTTTAGCCTTTAAAATAAATTGATAATTTAAATAATATTCATGTAGAAAGTTTATTTTGACATGCAAAAGACAATTAAAACAATTCTTCAACAAAATTGTGCATGTCTTAATCAAAGGCAGCTGTATATGTGTCCGTAATAAATCTTAATTCACACGACAAATATTGCAGGCACTTTCCTAGATCAAAGGGACGACACATCACACCCCATTCTCCACTACTCTAACAGGTATTATTAGACATCATGTCATAGTCCGCAAAGCTTAGAGCAAAACACTATGCTCAGAAGAGCCGTTGGCCTGTTGTGGGTGTGCGCCTCCTAGAAGCGCATAACCGCTCGCATAACGCGAGTATAGAAACATTTGTTGTCAACTGAATGTTATCAATGTCCGCCTCTGGGCCACGACAGCTGCATGCCCGTATTAGAGCCAGTGCCTGCTGCCAACCGTGCAGAAAGCAAGTTGGCCCTGGGAAAGAGACATGAGAACCACAACCCAACAAAGAGAGAGAGAGAGAAAAGAACAACTGCAGAGGTGTGAGGGATATGACAGTCTGAAATGATGGCATCCAATAAGAAAGAAGGCAAAACAGACTTTTACAATAAATCTAAGATGGTGACATACAGTCTAATAACAGCACATTCACCTATAAATCCTAATTTTCAAAATGCAACATGAAAGTTTGACCTTGGTAATGCTTTAAAGTAACTAGTGAAAAACTGGGGCTAGTTGTCACATGGGGAAATTTCAGTAAGTAAATTTCTCAGTGAAAAGTCCAGTCATTTTTTGTATGTTGGTTACAAACAAAGTTAAAAACATTTAATCACCTAGTAAATCAGTGTAACTTTTCATTTAGGAGATTTTCTGTTCATTTTATCCTCCAAAATAAAGTTCTAATATTATATTTTTATAATAGAACTTATTTCTGTCAAATTTAAGGAAGCTCATCCAAATATCATTCATAAATCCAAACTGGCATTGACTTTACTGCGTAGAGAGCCGCTACTCTATATATCATGAAATGTCCTACCTTATATGTTACCTAGAAAATGACCTTAAAAAATAAACCTATCCAGAAAAATGTTATAAAGTAAAAAGTGTGACAATAGGCTTCATAATAAATCAATAACAAAACTGACATTTAAATACTATGCCAACATTTAGAAATGCTAACATTTTGTCAAAGAGCAATCAATTTTTTTAAAGGGCTGTCAAATCGATTAATCACAATTAATCGCATGCAAAATAAAAGTATGTTTTTTCATATTTATATATGATTTACATTATATATAAATATATGTCACTTAAATTTCTTAAATATTTACATTTACATATAAATATACACAGTGCACACAAACATATTAATTATGTAAACAAACTTTTATTTTGAATGCAATTAATCGATTTCATGGCTATTTACAGTAAGGTTTAACTTTTTTTAACATTAGTTAATTATCAAACTAACAATGAACAACTTCAACAATGTTCATTTATAAACATTGTACTGTTAAATTTTAAATAATTTGCATTCATAATGAAATAACTAATGTTAGTATATATAAATATATACAGTACACACACATATTAATTATGTAAATGCAAACTTTTGAATGCGATTAATCACAATTAATCACTTTGACAGCTATTTAGAGTAAGGTTTAACTTTTTTTAACATTAGTTAAATTTTTTAAATAATTTGCATTCATAATAACTAATGTTAATTTATTTATCTAACTAACTGAAATGGTAAACATGTATGAGTATGTGCAGAAATGAACATTAACCAAGATTAAGTGCTATCAAATATTGTTTATTCATATTTCATATTAACTACTGCATTAATAAAAAATATATATATAGAACTTCATTGAAAAGTGTTACCAACTACTGAATGTACTTGAATTATTAAGCATTTTACAGCGTTTATCAATTTTATTGATTAAGAATGTTGTTATAAAGTGTTAAATATAACTTTTAATTCCATTAAACACCAAATAAAATATAAACTTTTGCAATAATTGTGGAGTTTTATTTATTTTGTAAATTTTTTTAGTAGACAATTTGATTGAAAAATGTATCAAAAATAAAAAAAAAAGATGCCAGGCTGCACGTACCCCTCCCTGGCAGTGGTTAATCTATCCTCCAGAGCCGTGGAGGAGCCGGGTACGAGGCTATTTAGGACACCTGCTAACAGTATGTAAAGCATTTGCATATAGAGTAAATGGGCCCGCACACATCTCATGTAATACCATCACGTGTGAGAAAGGGTAAAAGATGGATCCGCTATGACAGCTGTATATATAACAGACTACGTCGAGCGGTTTCAGAGCAGTCGCTTTCACACCAGAACGCGAGCTGCTTAAAAACTTGTCGGTGTCTGAATTTTTAACGACCTCCACAAAGCTGTTAAATTTAGGCAGCTATTTAAAATGCGGACGCCACGCATGCGAGCACTTCGAGATCAGTTACTCACAGAGGGCCATATAAAACAGCAGGTGGCAAATCATGAGTGCCATTAATCAAAGCACAGGCATTAGCGTGGTATGTCCTTCTCTCTTTCTCTCTCACTCTGGTGTGCTTTGCTGGTCTTTCGGCCTTACATTGACCCCAAAGGTCAGCAGAGGTTAAAGGACATCAGCAGCAGCGCAAAGACAATGGGCAATCTATACAATTTAGAGCTCTTCTGTAGTTAATGTTCAAGCTCAAATTAGGCTCTACTATATATTATTAATGATATGTTTTCAACTGTAACTATCAACAAACAGCCCTCCAGATCTATTATTACAATACTTGTGCGACTGCAGGTGGACAGTTTAGCAGGCAGCTCATCTCATGCCCCTGTGTGCATTAGTTGAGTCAGTGTGAATGATGATAAAAGCGTGGAGGGTTTTAAATTTCAGAACTGCTATGCTGAGACTTCACAATTAGGTCATAAGAACGCACCAGGCATGAGAACAGAAATAAAAATGCCCCACTAAAGTTGACAGTTAACACTGTCAAATAATTTTGCGTCTGTAGTATGTCCATAGTTTACATGAGTTTTGACATAGCCTGACAAAATGAATATGCATGCCATTAAATCAATAGGAGGACAATTTACGGTTTGAGGCCTCGAACACGTGGCTTCTAAATTATTGTAACGGCTAGCGAGAAAGAGCTAACAGAAAACTAACCCACAAGCTCTGCTCTTAACTGTTTTCAATATTTAGAATAACAATAAATGTTTCTTGAACAAAACTGGAGTAATGATGCTGAAAATTCAGCTTTGCCATCACAGAAATAAATTACATTTTAAAACAGAAAAGTTATTTTCAATTAAAAAAAAAAAAAAATTACTGTATTTTTTTTAATTAAAATAAATGCATCCCGTGTGAAAAACTCCTGTTAGAGACTGAAAAATAAAAAAAATGTGTAATTTGTTAACATTAGTTAACTTGAATAATGAACAATACATTTATTACAGTATTTATTAATCTTTATTAATGTTAGCTAATAAAAATACAGTTGTTGATTTTTTTGTTAGTGCATTAGTGCATTAACTAATGTTAACAAACACAACTTTTAAAAACTTATTTTTATAATACATTAGTAAATGCTGAAATGTAACATTAACTAAGATTAATAAATGCTGTAATTAGTGCTGTCAAATCGATTAATCACATTCAAAATAAAAGTTTGTTTACATAAAATGTGTTTGTACGGTTTATTTATTATGTATATACAAATACACCCACATACATGTATATATTTAGGAAATATATGTAATATATATTTATATATAATAAATCATATGTATATATATATATATATATATTTTTTTTTTAATATATTCATGTATGTGTATGTATTTATATACACATTATAACTATACACAGTACACACACATATATTATGTAAACACAAACTTTTATTTTGGATACGATTAATCACAATTGATCGATTTGCATTAGCTGTAACTAATAAACCTTATTGAAAGTGTTACCAAAAAATCTGTAAAAATATTGTTGTACAGTAGTATAAAATACATATATCACATTAACTACTTTAGTATTTTAGTAGAGACAAACAAAATTTTTCTTGTTATAACAATTGTTTTTTTGGCAATACTGACTTCAGGAGTGACATTTCAGGACATTACTAGAGTTGTCCTTCATTTGGTCATATTCTACAGTGGCCCAAAGGGGCCAAAGACTAAAAAGCTAACAAGATATAGGCGAACACCAATAATGACAGCAATGCAAGGCATGTGTAACCCTGCCTTAGTGGACACCATGACAAAAGGAACGTTCACACGTTCACGCTCTTACTCACATACGCAAGCTTCGCCATGATAAAAGTGGGCATGTGGTTCAATCATATAGTGTCCCTGAAGAATAATAAAATGCATGTTTGTGGTCATTGAGACATCAGATAATAAAAGCTGATAATGGGCAACGTAAACACCAAATGAAGAAACATTTCTAATATGTGCAAAAAAACATTTATTACAAACAAAGAAATCTTTTTAAACAAATATTTCATAGACTAAATTTATCATTTCTAATACAGCATAAAGTATCTAGCCAACATTGGCTTCAAATGTGAAGAAAAAAAGTGGTCATTAAGGAATGAATGCATTCGTGCTTCTTGTGAATTAGGAAGCCTTTCAATAGTCACACAGACAGACTGAAACACAACACCGTGAGAGAATAGCTTAGTCTACGTATGGAATTATCAATATCTCTCACCGAACAAACAGGCACTGGACTTTACGAGGTAGGAGAGTGATAAACGAGATCCTGTTACTAATTCAGCTTTGGACCAGTTTGGTGCTTCTGCCTTGTCATTATGATACACAGAAATAATAATATCACAGTTGTTTGGTAGTCACATCCTAAATATTAAATAAAAACTTGACTGGGATGTAATATTTTAATATTTTGTATCATCATTTGTATTCTCTTCTCCATTTCATAGATTTAGAGTATGTTCAACAGTGTGCTCAACCCAAAAATAACAAAGAACTCAACCTTCCATCATCTATCATTTTGATCTTCCAATTTTGACAATAGCAGCTCTATAGTGCCCTCTTGTGATCAAATCTAGTGCGACATACTCTAATCCTAAAGGGATAATTCAACCAAAAATGAAAATTCTGTCATTAATTACTCACCCTCTTGTCATCCCAAATCTGTAAGACCTTCGTTCATCTTCAGAACACAAATTAAGATATTTTTGATGAAATCCGAGAGCTTTGTGGTCCTGCATAGAGTGATATCAGCTGACGTTCAAGGTAGTAAGGACATAAAATAGTCCATGTTACATCAGTGGTTCAACATATGAAGCTACGAGAATACTTTTTGTGCACAAAGAAAACAAAAATAATGACTTTATTCAACATGTCAGGCTTCGCTGTGCATTCATGAGAGTAATGTGCTTTTCTTTGTGCGCAGAAAGTATTCTCGTAGCTTCATAAAATTGCAGTTGAACCACTGATGTCACATGGATTATTTTAACAATGTCCTTACTACCTTTCTGGGCCTTGAACGTGTCAGTTGCATTGCTGTCTATGCATGGTCAGAAAGCTCTCAGATTTCATCAAAAATATCTCAATTTGTGTTCCGAAGACGAACAAAGGTCTTACGTGTTTAGAACGACATGATGGTGAGTAATTAATGACAGACTTTTCATTTTTGGGTGAACTATCCCTTTAATGCTGACATTTCTAAACATCAGAAGGCATAAACACACACATAAAGAGCACCACTATGCTGGTTAGGAGTTTCAGATACTCCGAATTGGTTCAAGTAAAAACTGATGCACACCTGTTTTGGTACCTGGACTGTGAGGCAATGGAGCGTGTCGAGGACCAGAAACAAGATCAGGATTACTCTTTGCTGACCTGGATCCGGACCCTGCTTCTTCCCTGTACAGTAGCCACAGCAGTGAGACCTCAAAGATGTATTTACATTTTCTCAAAAGTGAGTTCGTGTCCACAGGTTTGACACACTTTCCTGTAGAGATCTTCCTCTGCGTCTAGCAGCTCCTCAGGCCCGTAAACATGCTGATGACTGCTGGTATCTTTCTTAAACATACTGCTCCTGACTGCCCGCCTCAACTCTGAAACCAGATTAAGATGAAAGCAATGTATGAATACACACTGGGACCAAAAGTAGTTGTATTAGTTTTACTTTGTCTAATTTGTCTAATTGATTACTATTCACTTTTCTAAACGTACAACCTTTTCAAGTGGAGAAAGATTTTAGTGTATATTTAAAATCTGGCAGTCAAAGAGTAACTGCACCAGACTGGTCAGCTTTCATACCTTTAACCTTTTTATTAAAGCGTTTCTGCTTTTGCACCTCCCTGTTCTCCTCTCTGTTCTCCTTGGCCTCCTCCAGAGCCTCCTCACTGCCCCACACTTCCAGAGAGCGCTTTACCACCTAAAAGTTAATAAAAATGAATAAAAAATTATTAGTATGCACATTTGTGTCTGTAATACTTTTATTCACAAAAGAACACATTTAATTAATAAAGAGACATTTAAAATATTACAAAATAATTGTTTTTCAAACAAATGCCATTCTTTAGAACTTTGATCTTTGTTTAAAATATTTTGAATCTTAAACAAAAAATTAAGCACAAGAATATTAAGCAGCATGCCTTTTTACAACACTAATATTATAAAGAAATGTTTCTTACACAACAAGTTATCATATTACAATGATTTCTGAAGGATCATGTGACACTGACTGGAGTAATGATGGAATGAATCACAGGAATAAATTCTATTTTAAAATTTATTCAAATAGTAAACAGTTATTTTAAATTTTAATAAAATGTCTTATTGTTGAACCTACCTGTGACCTTAAATAGAGTTTCATGTCTCCCCAGCGTGGATTGTGAGGATTTTTCCTCAGAATAAATCGCAGCGGTGGCTCCCTCTTATCCAGATCACAATCCTTCAGGAGGAAATTCTGTTTTGCTTCCGTTCGAGATATTAGCTTGTGCTTGACTTCGTTGTCTCTATGCAAACATATGCAATTATAAAATGAAATACGCATACACGTTACAGTGCTTGCTTTGAGCAGATGTTGAACTGCAGGTGCACAGGAAACACAACAAAGTTGTGAAACTGAAATACTGAGATAAATAATGAGATAAATACAGTACCAACTGCTCCAGCTGGTAAACTCAGTTGGCTCTGTAACACAATATATTTTAACCCATTATGAATGGATGCCATTTACCTGCACATACCTGCATTTATCACACACAGACAGATCAAAACTGTTGCTGAGATAAGAGTCCATGAATGGTTTTAGACACTCCTCACACATTAGATAATCGGGCTCCATCACTGGGGCTGAAACATATACAGTTTTCCACATCAGCTAAAAACAAGTTTAAAAAACATGCATATATTGGTCAGTGATGTAATTTTTGATCACCTGGTTGCTCAACCACTTTTTTGTCCTGCTGCTCATCCTCTGTTGTCTCCTCTTCAATAAAAAACCCTGCACCTGAGTCTATAGTTTTTGCAACTTTAGCACATGTAGCTCCTGAGGGAACACAGACTGTTATACACAGTAGTGTGTGATAAAGTGAAATTTGTGCAAATTCATGTACGTGTTAACAAATGACGAACCTTCTGGAGCTGAAGACGGTCTACTAGCGAGCCTGGCTTGCCTGAGCATCAATGCCCGTTGTCTATTCCGTTCAATCTTGGCCAACATGTGGGGTGTTAAGGACACACTGGAATCGCTTGAAGAGTTTGCAGCATCTGGCAGTGCATCTTGAGAATGACTGGCTTCTGGGACATCCATGATGAGTCTATAAATGTACAACACCAGTTTGGACACATTTAGTCATTCATTCATTTTCAAGTCACAATAATAATCAGCAATTACAACAAGCAACATTTAACCATAATCATGAAGATAAATATAAATGCATGAAGTAATAAATAAATTAGAGAAATACATACAGTAATAATAATGTATAACATCTCCCAAGGTTGGCAATTAAGTAGTGACCAAAAATCAAAACCTTTTAAGCATTTAACCACAAATCCAATGAATGAATGAATGAATGAATGAATACATTCATAAAATATTAAAGAAACCCCAAATCAAATTTAACATATTATAAATGTACAACGGTAACAATACATGCTCATAGGATAACCTTTAAGTTGGTTACTACAATCCATACGATCAATATGAATCAATCACTAAATAAATATATAATATATTAGATAGATTCCTAATCAAATATAATATATTATATATTTACAGTGGTAATAATAGCATGTTTACAGCAGAAACTATAGTTGGTTACTATATTACATAAAGCAAAGAGCTCGAGACCGACAAGGACTCTATAAGACGATGTCTTACCGGAAACTTTGTTTTCTCTTTTTATAGTTGGTCCGAAGAGAACTTAAATGAAAAATGTAAAATACCAGTCCAGTGTAACAGTTCAATGTTTACGAGTGTGGTCTAATGAACTACTGAATGTTGTGAATTCCTTCTCCTCTTTGGATATTTTGCATCAAAAGACCAACATCGCCATCTATTGGCTCTTTTGTGGAACTACGTTGAGAAAGAACGCGTTACAGTCATTACTTTTATCTTAACCATGACTTCCATAAATACCAGCAAAAAAATTAGTTTATAGCAATATTTAGAAACTTTTTTTTCACTTTATTTTTTGATACAATAACAATATTTTATTATATTTTGTTATTTAATTTTTGTTATATTTCATTCTATTTTAATACAACAGCAATATTTTTATTTTATAGACAAGCATTTTTATATTATGATACAACAGCAATGTTTTTATTTTATAGACACAAGCAAAAAAAAAAAAAAGGTTGATGCAACAGCAGTATTTAAAAATATAAATTTAATTATATAAATATACATTTTAAAAATGTATTTTATTTTATTAGTTTAAGCCACACAACCTCAGCTTCTAGTGCCATTGTGTATACATTCTAAATTCTATATTCTACATTCTACATTCTAATGCTAATTCATACACATTCTAAACTAGATTTTGATTTTTTAAATTTTTTTTTTAAATGTTTGTTAATTCCTGTTGTTCTTTCAGTGAAGAAATCAGGTGCTTAATCTACTCAAGAGTCTGAATTTTTGGGAAGTAAAACTCCAAAGCCTGATATAATAACTAAGAATGAGGTGCTTGGATCAAGCTCTTAATTTAAATACTTTATATAAATACTTTATATATTTATATATATATATATATATATAAAGCAGTATTTTTATTTTATAGACAAAACACGCAACAGCAATATTTTATTTTATTTTATTTTAAGCCACACAACCTCAACTTCTAGTGCCATTTTGTATACATTCTAAATTCTACATTCTCAATTCTAATCCTAATACATACACATTCTGAACCGGATTGTGAATTTAAAAATGTATATTTTGTGATACTTATGTCCAGTAGGTGGCGGAGATGCACCCCAAGTCAGCTTGCCAAACTCCATTCAATAGAAAAGTGGTAGAAGAAGAACTTTGCTCATTTATCAACAAGAATCTGATGCTTTCGCCGACGTGTAACCTGATTTGATAGTACCTATTTATTATTAACTGCTTCTATTAGTAATAACTGCCGTATTATAACAGATCTATTTAAGCATGTAGGTTCTCTTTTTGCAAAGATGAACTAAAAAAAACCCTTATTAGTTGTTAGCCTGTAAAGTGGGATTTGTTGAACTATGCCCTGCTTTCGTGTCATGTGCGTTACACTGCTGCTCTCTGTGGGGACACTGATTCAAGTGATTAACGCCGATGAGTTTACTGAAGAAATAAAGCCTCCAGACTGGAGAAAGACCTTAAAATCCATCCGGAACGGACTAAACTATGTAGACAAATACCTTAACATGGCTTTGGATTTGATCGGAGGTTCTGACGGACGGTGTATTTTCAAGTGCAATGACGGTAGGTCAGCTTAAGGGTTGGACATCAGTAACTGGTACATTAAGTATTTTTTATGAATCTTCTGATGGGATTTGGCGCTTTATAGGGTACACACCAGTTCCTCGTCCCAACTACAGATCACCTCCGCCCAACGGATGCGGCTCTCCACTGTTTGGATTTCAGGTGATGAGGGAAAAGCTGATATTTCTGTATTATGGTTTACTCTAATATGTAGTGGGAGAGATAATTAAGTGCTTCTCTAAATTGAATATTGCTTACTTTTTTAATGTTCTGTCTGCCTCTGACTTGTGGTTGACTGCAGTTTGATATTGGGATCCCATCTATGACCAGATGCTGTAATGAGCATGACATATGCTATGATACTTGTGGGAGAGTGAAAAATGACTGTGATGATCAATTCCAAGCCTGTCTGGAGTCTATCTGTAGTAATTTACAAATGACACTGGGCTTGTCCCAAAGTGTTCAAAGTAAGTTAAAACAAACTTTCATGTATTTCACTAAAACAGATTATATTTTAACTTGACAGTCTTGCTAACATTGTATATTTAATGTCATTTATCATTTGCATATCATACTGTATTTCTTGTACATTTTGCTGATGTGGAACCTTACTCATATTTGATTTCACAGCCTGTGAATCAGCAGTGACTTTGCTCTTTGATACTGTCATGCACTTGGGATGTAAGCCTTACCTGGATAGCCAAAGATCGTCCTGCATTTGTCGCTATGAGGAGAAGGCTGATCTGTGAAGAGTTAATATTTATATGTTGACGTTTTGTTTGTTATTGTCTCAGGGTACAGCAAAACGCAGTACAGTTTGTTTCTTTGCTTTGTATGCGTTTATTGCAATGTCATAGTGAACTGTGAAATGATTTAATATGATTGTAAATATATATACTGATGTGCCTTTATATATATATATATATATATATATATATACACACACAAAATATTTAATATATAAAATATACACACTACAATATACACACTACTATCAGCAGTTGTGGGATGTACTATGGTAAATTTAAAATGGACAAAGTCACCCAAGGTGAATTAGTTATAATATAGCAAATTGTGATGGGGTTTGTAATATTTTCACATTAAATGGGATAAAATAAAGATTTTAAACCCAAAAGGATAAAAAAAATGTACATTACATTGCAGTGATGAGTCATTATGTGGAGTTCATACACTTCCAGTCAAAAGCGATTTTTAATGTTTTTTAAATAAGTCTCTTCTGCTCACCAAGCCTGCATTTATTTGATCCAAAGCACAGCAAAAACAGTAAAACTGTGAAATATTTTTAGTATTTAAAATAACTTTCTATTTGAATATATTTTAAAAATGTAATTTATTCCTGTGATCAAAGCTACATTTTCATCATCATTACTTCAGTCTTCAGTGTCACATGATCCTTCAGAAATTATAGAAATTAGTACTTTTATTTATAATGTGACAAGATTTCTATTTCAGATAAATGCTGTTCTTCTTAACTTTCTATCAATAAAAAAACTGAAAAAAAAAAAAATCTACTTAGCTGTTTTCAACATAATAATAATAAAAATATGTTGTTTTTTTTGAGCAGCAAACCAGAATATTAGAATGATTTCTGATGGATCATGTGACTGGAGTAATGATGCTAAAAAAACACTTTGAAATCACATAAATAAATTACATTTTAAATGTATTCAAAAAGAAAGCAGTTAGTTTGAATAGTACAAAAATTTAAAATTTTGCTGTGAGCAGAAGAGAATTCTTTAAAAAAAAATCAATAATCTTACTGTTCAAAAACTTTTGACTGGTAGTGTACATGATAATTTAATAGAGACAAACATTAAAAGATCTGTACACAATTGTTAACATACAAACATCACCCTGACTATAATATTTGTATATAATCAACTAGGAATGGCAAAGAATAGTCATAGCAAAAAGAGCTTTACCAAATCAGAATTTTAATATAAAAAGCAATGAGTAATTGAGCCATTGGACACCTTATGCACAAATGAGTTTGCATGCACAACAGTCAATGGCCTAGGAACTTTATCATAGTATATCTTAGATATGTCCAGTAACACCTAATCTCTAATACACCACACTCACCAAAAAGAAAATAAACTTTACACAATTTAGATTTGTATCTTTTCTTCATCATTATTAATGAAGTCAACATGAAATTCTATTTGGAATTTTACTTTCATATTTCTGCATGAGATGACAAACTATGCAAGAACCTGTTCATTGGCATTGTTTATACCAGAACACAACCAGAGCTGAATCTCATGGCTCCCAAGAAATAATTTAATAGAAGACATTTTTTCTTTGGAATATTATTGGTGAATCATTGCAGAATAAGGCCAGGAACTTGCATTAAGAAAGTAAATAGGGTCTATTTTGATTCAGTGTTGAATTTAAATATTTACAGAAATATATTTATATAGAAAATAAAGATATCTAGAATTTAAAACATCTAAATAACAGTTTCTTTTCAGAAGAAATTGCATTAAACACTTCATAAATAGTAGGATCAGTTTGGATATGTTGTTGCTTTCTGAACCCATTGTGAAGCCCATAATGAAAGAAGGCAGGTTGTTTTAAAAGAACAGCCACAGACCAATCAAAGCAATGCTATGCTACATCTAGTTTAGCAAAGTCTGAACAGTAGTATGAATAAGAAGTTGCAATTCCTTGTAATATGTCTGCTGATCATGTCCAATCTGAGAATCTGAGGTTGTTCAATCATCTTCTTTTAGTTCCTCCAAAACCTGCACCAGAAAACACTGTAAATAGATCTGATCTCCAAAACACATCTAACTGACTTCTAATGGCTAACTTTAAAATAAACACAAAAGCACATCTGACATTTATAACTAAATTTGTCGTAGTTTACCTGAGGCGGTCCGTGTTCCTGAGCTTGTTTTTGGTGCTGGAGAAGGTTGGTGGGTGTAAGATGGTCCTGCGAAGCCCATGGGTGGCTGGCGTCTAACATCAACAATAAAGTTGTTATTTTTATTTTCTTGTGCACAAAAAGTATTCTCATGGCTTCATAACATTACAGTTGAACAACGTTCCAGCTGCGTTGCTGTCTATGCAGGGTCAGAAAGCTCTTGGATTGGTTTAGAATGACACAAGGGTGAATAATTAATGTCAGAATTTTCATTTTTGGGTGAACTATCCCTTTAAGTGAGTTGTACATGCTGTAGTAGAGAGACTATGAATGATCAAGTTAAATTTTTTGGGGAAATATGGAAGCCTGTATCAGAGCACATGAGAATATGATTACCTACTTATGCACTATATCTTATTTTTGTAAATTTTTATTTATCTTTATGTCTTTGTGAATGTAACCAGTGTGATCTTTTGGCTGACTACCCTTCTAATATTTTACATATCAGGGATGTTTATTACATTATTTTGTTTCCACTTATTTATTTTGGACCTCACATCTGTTTGAGTGTATGCCTAATCAGAAAACTAAATAAAGTTTATAAAAAAAAAAGTAGTTGCTTGCTTACCTCTGATTCCCAAACAAATATCCCAGAAGTCCACCTGTGCCCATTCCAGTCCAGAATCCACCCCCACCACGTCGACCAGTGTTTCCACCACTGAAACCAGTGAAAGCACTCTGAGGTCTGGTGTACGCATCAGAAAAGCCGTATCCGGGCCTTGAGCTGGATTGGTCTGCTGAAAGAACCCACAAAACATTATTACAATATAAAGATCAATAATATACAATAATGATTTTTGTCATAATATTGCAGCCCCATGAGCTTCTACATGTATAATTAAGATACAATTTTAAGCAATCTATTGTTATTGACAACAGTTTAAAACACGGATTAAAGTATTTGCATTAAAGACTACATATGGTTTTTCCACACAAATGTAAAAAAAATGCCCTTGGAAATCATTTCCAGTGGGCAAATATTGCCCCTTACTGGAAGTGTTAACTTCTGATCCTGCTCTCCATAAATAAATATACAAATATTATGCATATTTGGTTGCACTTTCAATGTCATCACTCACCCTCATGTCTTTCAAAACCTGTATGACTTATTTTCTTCTGTAGAACACAAAAGAAGGTATTTAGAAGAATGCTGGTAACCAAACAGTTTTGGTTCCCATTGATCATACAATAGATGTCAATAAAAAGCAAAACTGTTTGGTTACCAACATTTTTGCAAATATAATTTGTGTTCCACAAAAACAAGAAAGTCTTACAGGTTTGGAACGACATGAGTGTGAGCAATTTTCATTTTTGGGTGAACGATCCCTTTAAGTCTGTATTAATAATGGGAAATGAGTCAAACTGAAACTTAACACACTGCACATAGTCACACTTACTGCTTCAAAACTACATTTAGACAGATAGATAGATAGATTCATTGATTCACTGATTGATTACCTGAGTAATAATCTGGTTTAAATCCAGGTGGTGGCGGCTCCGTGCCATGGCTGTTATCCCAGGTCCCGCTGTATCCCTGGGATCCATCTCCACTGAAACCTTGGTGACCGTGAGTGGGATTGCACAGAAACATCTTGTATACAGCGTATGCCACCAGCAAAAGGAAAGCTATTACTATAAGCCCACCCGCCCCATCACCAGACGGGCCGTTCTGGTAGGAATGATGGCTGTTAGACTGCTGATAGTGGCCTCCTCTCTGCTGCTGCTTTTGATTGGAAAAGCCTTGGAAGAAGTTCGAGGCGAAGTCCGAGAAGCCAGAAGAGCCCCAGGAGCCATGCGTGTTCTGCTGCTTCCCTTCTGCCGTGAGCTCCATCGTGTACTCCAGACCGCATGAGCCTCTCAGCACATACGCGTCATTGGGACTGTTATAGCCCTCGCAGGAAACTTCCACGCGGCCGAATCTGTATGTGTTGTCCATGTCAGCCTTGCATTCCCACTATAAAAGAGAGAGAGAGTAAGACCATGAATAGTTTAGCCTAGAGATTTATTGTATGCAAGAGGTCATTTTGGAGCTTTACCTGTGTGTCTATGCCATCTGATCCTCTGTTGTAACACTGGACCACCTCAGGAACAAATGCTCCGCAGCCAGCTGATCCTCCGACACACTGCAGCTGGGGAACGGGACTGGAGCGTCGTGCAGTGGTGTAGCGTCCTCTGTGGAGGGTGAGCACCTGAACATCACGCAGTAAAACAGCCTCTGTTGCAGGAAAAAAAGTATGATTATTTCTTTAATCTATCTATCTATCTATTTTAATTATATGTAATATTTATAATATTTTTCTTTCTGGTTTGTATTATTTACTGTATATTTATACTTTTATTGTCTTATGTAACATTTTTATTATCATTTTCATCACACACATACAAAATTTTGTATCCCATAAAAGCACCTCTTTAAGATAAATACATTACAAAAATTTGCATACTTAATTTTTATTTTTCCTCTTTCTCCATATTATTATTATTATTATTATTATTATTATGTAATATCAAGAAAAATATCAAAACACATACTTGTATTATCATATTGGCCACATCCCCCAAATTTTGCATCATATAAAAGTACCAACTTGTCCTTTTTTAGATACATTACAAAATAATAATAATAATAATAATTAAATTAATTAATTAATAAAAAAAATTAATTATTTAAAAGCCCTAATTGTTTTTATACATATATTACAAACATTTCATATTTAATTTATATTTTCTAATATCATCACACATTTATATTATCATATTTACCACACCTCCAAACTAATTTTGTATTACAGAATTTATATTATAATTATTAGTATTTTAGTATATACTGTAATATTATCACATAAAAACACAGATTGTCCATTTTAAGATAAATACATTACAAAAATGTGCATACTTAATTTTTATTCTTCCTCTTTCTCCATATTATTATTATTATTATTATTAATTATCATTATTATTATTTAACATAAAGAAAAATACCAAAACACATACTTATATTATCATACTGGCCACATCCCAACAATTTTGATATACAATTTAGATATATTACAAAAAAATATTTAATGTATATTTTCCACTTAGAATTTTTGTCTTATTATTAATCATTATTATAATATACATTATATATTAATATCAGTTTTATATAAATTAAAAACCCCAACTGTTTATATTCTCCTTTTACGTCTTCTTGTACAATCCTAATGAAATATCATCACATATTAATATATTCATTTTTGCCACACCCCCAAACTAATTTTGTATTACATAATTTATAGTATAATTCTTAGTATATTATTATGAAGTATAATATTATCACATAAAAGCACCAAATGAGAAATACATTACATTTACATACTTATTATTATAATATATATTAATATACATTTTTTATCAGTTAAAAGTCCTAACTGTCCTCTTTATACATATATTACAAACATGTTTCATTTATATTTTCCTTCTTCTTTGACTACTTATATTTATATTATCATATTTGCCACACCCCCAAACTATTTTTGTATGACATAACCTATAGTACAATTATCAGTATATTAGTATATAATATAATATTATCACATACATTTATATGTTCATATTGGACACACCTACAGAACAATTAGCATAAAAACGTAAAAGTAACTTAGGATTGAAATGCACAAAAGTAACTTCCTGAGTTTTAGCAGGGTAACAACATCCACTAAAGCTGCGCATTAAAAGTGAAACATCAATGCAAATACTGTGTGAAGTATGTCTATTATCTGACCCATTTATCTTCTTTGATATCCTTGATTGTTTATTTAGCTGTAAGGTTCTCATAAAAGCTTCTTTACCATCATTCCAGCAGCTGATATGAGGCACAATCAACAGCAAAACGTGCAGAAACAAAACTCCAGAGCTCCTCATTTCTCCCGTCTTCTTTATCCTTGAGTTAGATGGACTGAAATACCCCACTCTAAACCAGTACGTGGCTTTTACCAGTAAGTGAAAATAAAGTCTGATGTAAACAAATGTAATTGACAGCTTAGTACAACATCATTCTTATCACACTTCCGCTTCCGTGTTTCTGGTAAAGTTATGCAGATAATGCCGATATGCTCATTAGTGCCATCTACTGACAGTTGCCTTGAATTACATGCCTCTAATAATAAAATGAGAACGTTTTTAGACTGACAAAAGTTTGAGAAAGTGCAAGTCGGAACGTTAGTATCCTCACTAAAAGTATTATTTACCACTTGTTATTTATTACTTGTTAGCAATGAACCCAGCTGTTATCTTACTTTATAACTACCTTTTTAATTACTTCATAAGATGAATATAACCATTAGAGATGACTATATGTATCTTTATTTAATATTATATAATATAAAATCATGTAATATCTGCTGACATTTTTTTTAGCAAAATTTCAAGTAAGCATTTTATTGTCCCTACCACGTTAAAATGTGAATGTCTGAAAAATTACAATGCAATGTACAACTTTATGACTTTGTACATCAATAATGATTGTTGTAATGGCATTGCAAGCTTGAGCTTGTTTTTGTATTTGTAGATTTACATCAAAGACTGTATCATCATCTCAAATTTAACTGATATTTTCCTCTTTTTCTTATGGACAGTACTAGTCAAAAGTTTTTGAACAGTAAGTTTTGTGTGTGTGTGTGTGTGTGTGTGTTTTTAAAGTCTCTTGTGCTCACAAAGCCTGCATATATTTGATCCAAACTACAGCAAAAGCAGTAATGTTGTGAAAAGCCTTTACTATTTAAGAGAACTGTTTCTATTTGAATAGATTTTAAAATGAAATTTATTCCATTGATCAAAGCTAAAATTGTAAGCATCATGATCCTTCAGAAATCATTCTAATATGCTGATTTGCTGTTCATGAAACATTATTATTTTTTAGTTTATTATTATTATTATTACACTATATGATTATATATATATATATATATATATAATGATGATGATAAAGACATTTATAATGCTACAAAAGATTTCTATTTCAGATAAATGTTGTTCTTCTGAACTTTTTATTCATCAAAGAAACCTAAAAAAAAATGTACTCATCTGTTTTCAACATAATAATAATAATAAATGTTTTTTAGAGCAGCAAATCAGAATATTAGAATGATTTCTGAAGGATCATGTGACTGGAGTAATGATGCTAAAACTTCAGCTTTGAAATCACAGGAAAAAATGACATTTTTAAATATATTCAAACAGAAATCAGTTATTTTAAATAGTAAAAATATTTACTGTTTTTGCCGTATTTTGGATCAAATAAATGCAGGCTTGGTGAGCAGAAGAGACTTCTTTAAAAAACTTAAAAAATCTTACTTTTGAATGGTACTGTATATTTATATTACAAAAAATTGTATCGCATAAAAGTATTATTACTAAGATCTGGAGACAAAAGTTTTAATGAATTTCTTAAATGGTTGTTTCACATCTCAAAATTTAGGCATTTAAGATTAAAATGAAAATTTCAAAGGAATCCACCCCCAAACTTCATAAATGCAAATACTTCAAGCAAAACTGCTTTAGTATAAGTTT
The DNA here is from genome assembly GCA_012976165.1 of Labeo catla. NCBI lineage: Eukaryota > Metazoa > Chordata > Actinopteri > Cypriniformes > Cyprinidae > Labeo > Labeo catla. The sequence goes on from VONZ01000016.1 coordinate 2,998,532, forward strand.
AGAAATAATTTTATTTTGTCCATCACATATGTAAATACACAGAAATTATGAATGGATAGATACATATGTATTTAACTAAGAATAACGGTCAACTGCAAAGCTGCTGGGTGCTCCATACCTTCAGTACTTTCACTTCCAAATTTCCTCCCACCATCTGAAATGATTTAAGACAGGAAAGAGATACAGGCAGGGATGAATGATCGGTAAAGAGTTCTGCAAATGCGCTGAACTCTCTCATACGTCTACTCACATTGCTCGCAGCTTTGATAACTGTAAAAGTTTATGACTAGACAGATGATGGTGATGATGATGAAGACGATGATGATGATGAATACACCCTACAGCACAAGTAATTGAAGCTGATTGTGAAAAGAGAACGATAACTGGTTCTCCTCTATAAGCAGAGAATGTCAATTCATTCATTCATTCATTGGATTTCGCCAAACAAATCACACCAAATTAAACATCAGTCTCAGAGAATAAACATATAAAATATCGCATTTACAAATTATATAATGTGGTTAATTATATTCAGTAGTACAACGAGCACTCCAAATCTTTGAGTTGGATACTGATTATCTGCAGTTCTACATTTAAAAAAAATACTGGGGCTAAATTTAAGATTTATGCATTTAAATTGCATATAACATTTCCATCCATTTGGATTACACATAAACTATTAAGCTTACTGTAATGCATATTTGTGACCCTGGACCACAAAACCAGTCATGGGAGTACATTTTTTTTGGAATTGCAATTTATACATCATCTAAAAGTTGAAAAAATAAGCTTTCCATTGATGTATGGTTTGTTAGGATAGGAATATTTGGCCGAGATACAACTATCTGATAATCTGGAATCTGAGGGTGAAAAAAATAAAATAAAAAAATTACCTTTAAATTTGTCCAAATTAAGTTCTTAGCATTGCATATTACTAATCAAAAATTAAGTTTTGATTTATTTACGTTAGGAATTTTACAAGATATTTTAATGAAACATGATCTTTACTTAATATCCTAATGATTTTTGGCATAAAAGAAAAAATAATTTTGACCCATACAATGTATTGTTGGTATTGCTACAAGTATACCTGTGCTACTTAAGACTGGTTTTGTGGTCCAGGGTCACATTTGTCAGTCATACATAAATGAAAGAAACAAGTTAGATTTCTGCATATAAAAAATGAAAAAAAAAAAATTGCATAGCTATTATTAAATATTTGCACTTTTTTTGTATAATCATTTTTAAAATGCATTTACTCAAATTCAGTTTACTTAAGTATGGACATGGTTAAAATATAAAAGCAATATTCAGTTAGTTAAAATACATGAGATTGGATTGGATTGATTGATATATAAACCTTATATATTAATTCATAATATATATATATATATATATATATATATATATTACTTCATATATATTAATTAATTAATTAAAAAAAATAATTGAATGTAAAATTATTTATTATTTATTAATTATATATTATTATTTATTATTTATATCATTTTTAAAGTTTTAGTAATATTGTTTTTTTTAAGTCTATATAATTTTACATTTTTATTTAAATTTTAGTTTCAGATTTCAATGAGAAAAAGCTAGCTATGCTTTTTATTTTTTATTTTATTTCAGTTAACGTTTAAGTAGTTTTATAACTTTATAATCCAAAGGATGGAAATTTTTATATGCAACTTAAAAACAATTCTTAAATTCCAGTGCTAAATATTTTTTGCTGAGAATAGACGTCTGAAGACTATGTCTACAAGTCTATTCAATAAATGATATGATATACTCAGAATGAAAATGCTCAAGTAACAATCAGAAAGGACCAGCGTTCAGACAAAGCAAATATGGAGCTTTGTTTCCTCCTCCTTTTAAAGTTATTGTGCAACACAAGGCTTATGATATCATGATCTTTAAAGCACAGTACCAGGATCTTGTTTTATGAATGATTTCATATTTGCACCAAAGGTCCTTTCCTGAGTCTGTAGACATTCCCCGTAGACGTCCGCCTGCTCATCGGAAGTGGTGTCTCCTTGCTCTTCATATTAAATAGTCCATCCTCTTCATATTAAAAATGACTAAGATCTACAGTACATCAAGTCTCTATGTACTGCTTTGGAGAGTGCATGCAGAATATTGCACTACTTTCCCATAACAAACTACTGCTTGGAAAGCCCTGCTACTTAGACTTCGGCGGATATAAAGATGCAGCGCCACAGCGCAGCTGCGGTCGAGCTCCCACATTATCATTCGGGAATGCCTTCGGAGCAATAAATAAGGGTCTGTTCCCAGAAAAAGAACATTCCTGGCATGGCAAAGGAATCAAATGGAGACCGGGCAGATGAGGATCTTGTCCTCCAGCATTACGCTGACCACCAGGAACACAAAGTAGAGCAGGAACATGAGGAAACCCAGCAGCTTGCTCATCCTCCACTTGCACACAGCGATGGAGATAATGACGAAGAGAAGCATGAGGAAGAGCAGAACGATGGCGCAGAACAGGCCGTTGCTGCTGACGGCCACTGGAGTCAGTTCGTTCAGGAGTGAAAAGAGCAGCCATGGAAAAGGCAGGCTGGGGACAGAAAACAGAAGTATTAAAAGGCTGTTTTACAGTACAGTAGGTAGTCAGTTACATGATGATTATTGTGTTAATGATGATCTCTCACCCCACAGTGATGTCAAATATGTTGGAGCCGACTGAGCTGGAGACGGCCATGTCGCCGAGACCCTTCCGGGCGACAATAACACTGGTGATGAGATCAGGAATGGAGGTACCAGCCGCTAGAATAGTCAAACCCATGATCTCCTCTGTGATTCCAATAGTCTCGCCAACCTGTGGGAGAAATTTTATTGGGTGTTTAATGTAAATAAAAAATAATCACAGCTTACGCTAAAAATCTGTTCGAAAATCTTAATTGATTTATGATTTTACTCTAGTAGCACTACAGGTAACTGTAGTGATTTTGCTGTTGTGGTGGGAATTGTGGTTTTCATATTATATCTTTGTAAGGTAAGGTAAGATCACATTGCTTAGGTCAGATCACATCTGTACTTTGTGGAAAATTTAATCCCAGAAAGCACTGCCACACTTTGTGAAAAAACCCATCTGAGATGTCACAGAGATGGATGAAGATAGAGAAAATAAATCCTAAATTCAGTGTATATTTTATGCTTTTTTATTATTAATATTTTAAAGTAGTTTTTATTTTTAAGTAGTTTTCAATTTTCATTTTAAGTTTTAGTACTTCTGTTAGGTGCTTTTGGCATTTTTATTCTTTTTTTATATATATATTTCTACTTATTTTTATTTAAAGGAACACTCCACATTTTTTGAAAATAGGCTCATTTTCCAACTCCCCTAGAGTTAAACAGTTGAGTTTTACCGTTTTCGAATCCATTCAGCCGATCTCCGGGTCTGGCAGTAGCACTTTTAGCATAGCTTACCATAGATCATTGAATCTGATTAGACCGTTAGCATCTTGCTCAAAAATGACCAAAGAGTTTAGATATTTTTCCTATTTAAAAGTTGACTCTTCTGTAGTTACATTGTGTACAAAGATGGACAAAAAATGTAAAGTTGCGATTTTCGATATGGCTAGGAACTACTCTCATTTCGGCGTAGCAGGCGCAATGATATTACGCAGTTTAACTCTAGGGGAGTTGGACAATGAGCCTATTTTCAGGTGAACACTCAAGTGGAGTGTTCCTTTAAGTTTTTCTTTTTTAGTTTTTCATTTATTTTTTTATTATTAATTCAACTTTGATTAACAAAATAACATTTTAAAAGTGCTTTTAGTTTTAGGTAACAATAACAACACTGAAAAACTGTTTACTGAAAAATGGTAAACCTAACAATGGTAACACCTAAAATAACTGGTTTTGCTCAAGTATATTCAAAATATATTACTGTACCAATTTCCATATCAATTTATACCAACAACACTCATACCAACCAAATTCATTTTAAATCAATTTATACCAATGAAACTTTAATTTTTAAATAAATTTATACCCACAAAACTTACATTTGTGTTAAATCAGGTATAGACCTTTAAGGTTATAATTGCAGGGTAAAATATTAAAGAGTGTTATAAATCCCCACAATATTTGAAATGGTAAAACGATTAGAGTATATAGACTTTTGATCAATTAAAGCATCCTTGCTATACAATATATTTAATTTAATTACAAAAGCTTTTTATTTCAGATAAATGCTGATCTTTGGATCTTTCTATTCATCAAAGAATCCTGAAAAAAATGCACTTAACTGTTTTAAATATTGATAATAATAATAATAATAATAATAAATGTTTCTTGAACAAATCAGCATATTAGAATGATTTCTGAAGGATCATGTGACTGAAGACTGAAGTAATGATGCTGAAAATTTAGCTTTGATCACAAGAATGAATTACATTTTGAAATATATTCAAACAGAAAGATTTTATTTTAAATAGTACAAATATTTCACAATATTACTGCTTTTGCTGTATTTTCAATCAAATAAATGCAGGCTTGGTGAGCGGAAGAGTCTTCTTTAAAAAAACGCTTAAAATCTTAACGTTCAAAAACTTTTGACTGGTAGTGTAAATGCAATCATACACTATTAATAGGGTTATGTCACAGTACCATGGCTGCACCTTATTGCGAGGACCTCACATCCATCTCATCTTTCTTTGTATCTTATTATTGATATAACCCATTAAAAATGATTCAAACTACAGTAGGTCCAGCACAACCCTAAAGGTTGAAGCATGAGGAAGAGAAGCCCCCTCATTGTCCAATACAGTATTTCAAAGCCTCACTCCATAGATATTTTTAGCATTTCTCCTATAATCATGTTTCAAACCTTTTTATTAACAGAAACTGAGAGTACAGATTTATTACGTTAAGTAACCACAATTGATTTAGTTGTTTCTTGGTAGAGAACAACTGCAACAGCTGATTCTAGTCTCGCTGTAAAACCCTAAAACATCTGACAGCAATGAGTTTAGATGAGTTTCTACAGAGGGAGCTAAAGCAGAGCTAATGAACAGTTGCCTCTAAGGGAAACGACAAGAATAGCTTATTGGCTTTAGGATTTGGCTGGTTTTTAATGTGCGGCTCTGAGTTACAGATTTACAGCAGTGTTATAAGGACCTTCACCTCACTTTGCAGATAACACTCCTCATTCTTTCGCAGTTCATACAGTATGCCAGAGCATTACTAACAGCAATATGAAAACACAGGTAAAAGAAACAGAAAAAAGGATGTGTGAAACTGGTTGAGTGTGTGCTGTTGGTGAAGTAGAGGTACCTGATGAGCCCACCACACCATCAGGTATGAGAAAACAGCAATCCAAGAAATCGATCCCAGAAATGTGAGCGGAAAGAACTTTTTTGATGTCTGTGGAACACGAGAGGATAGAAGGACAAGTAAGGAAGGGACATGATGCTATTTAAATATTTAAAAAACAGCAGTATGTTTCAGCAGCTCAACAATGTGGTTTAGAAGACAATTTATATTTAGATATATTATCTACAGTGGCATGCGAAAGTTTGGGAACCCCTTGCACAATCTCTGAAAATGTGAATAATTTTAACAAAATAAGAAAGATCATACAAAATGTTGTTTTTGTTAGTGATGGTTGTTCATGAGTCCCTTGTTTGTTCTGAACAGTTAATCTGGCCACTGTTCTTTAGAAAAATCCTCCATGTCCTGTAGATTCTTCGTTTTTTCAGCATCTTTTGCATATCTGAACTCTTTCCAGCAGTGACTATATGATTTTGAGATCCATCTTTTCACACTGAGAACAACTGAGGGACTCAAACAAAACTATTAGGAAAGGTTCAAACATTTACTGATGTTCCAGAAGGAAACACGTTGCATTAAGAGCAAGGGGATGAAAACTTTTGAACAGGATGAAGATGTCTAAATTTTTCTTATTTTGTTGAAATATCATTTTTTTCCATTTAGTACTGCCCTTCAGAAGCAACAGAAGATAACTGCATGTATCCTGGAAGACAAATTAAGTACAATTTACTTTGATCTTCAAATTCAAAAAGTTTTCACCCCCCAGCTCTTAGTGCATCTTGTTTCCTTCTGGAGCATCAGTGAATGTTTGAACTGTTTTTAATAGTCCCTCAATTGAATCCCTCAGTGTAAAAAAATGTATCTCAAATGTATACCGTCACTGCTGGAAAGGGTTCATATATGCAAAAGATGCTGGAAAACTAAAGAATCTGCAGGACCTGGAGGATTTTTCTGAAGAACAGTGCTCAGTTTAACTATTCAGAACAAACAAGGGACTCATGAACAACCATCACGAAACTTTTGAGGGGGATTATTTTAATAATTTTTTTTGTCTTGTGGACTATATGTAAACATCTTTTATGTAAAATATCTTACTCGGGAAAGTACTAAATAAAAAATAACATGCATTTTGTACAGTCTCTCTAATTTTGTTAAAGTTATTCACATTTTCACAGATTCTGCAAGAGGTTCCCAAACTTTCACATGCCACTGTATCTATTACTGACACTGTCAGATGAGAACAAAACTTGAAATGACCTGAGCTGGAAGAAGAAACTAACATTTTCTTTAGAGCGGCTTTATAGCTGAATCACATTCATTAATTTTACATTAAATAGAACGTACGTCTCTGCGGACATCTGGCAGCGACAGCCACAATGGAAAGACGATGGGAAAGATGAAGAGGTATGTTGCCTGCTTCCTCGGTGTGTCTGGCCATGCCAAGCTCAGAGGCTGGTCCTCATCTTCCTCCTCCTCACCCTTTAAAATTAGAACCACAAAAACATGATGTCAGTCAACTGCCTGTGATATTTTAATAAAAGAGTCTAATATATTTGCATATATCAAGATGATCTTGACATCACCTCAGCTCCAACACTACCATTCATGGGCGGAGTGACTTCTACCTCCACATTACTGCTGTTGGGAAGATTCTTGTCGACTAGAAAATAAAACAACAGAAATCTGAATTTAATTACTTTCAAATGATATTTCAATATTATAATATACAAATCCCCAGAAACCCTTGCTTATGATAGAAATAAATATTATGTGGCTGTAGGCTATGGAAAAAAAATGTCACAGCTGTTACTGTGTATTGCAAATTTCCTAAGAAGAAAGTTTGTCTTTATAATTTTCTTTTTAGAGGTCCCCCATCAGAAAATGACGAAGACCAATCTTACCAAATTACTTTACTTTTCCTATACTTTTGCAAACAAAGTTAGTATGGAAAGGCCACTTTTCAGTGGATAAAAATTCCAGCCCTTCCGTGATTATGCTGATTTTATGCAAAAATATATCACATTTAATTAAGGAATGTTGTTACGCAAGTTACTAAAACTTACCAACACCATTTGGCTCATCTTGCCCCTTTTTTCTTGCAATCTTGTGTAGAATCGATGCCTTCTCCTTGAACCTTCCTAGAATGTGTCACATATTTTATTAAACCTTAACATTTTTAAATGCAAGTCAATCTTGATGTATTTGCAAATCTGGAGTGTTTGTATTTGCACGAGTGTTGCCAAGTCTGTCTTTTCCCACAGAATTAGGCTACTTTTAAAACTTATGCTGCGGGTTGTTTTTCATGTCCGCAGGTTAAAGCGACCTCAAAAATGTGATATTTAGCCCCTGGAATGCGAATTTTACCAGGGAAAAGTGTTGAGTAGCAATTGGCCAGGTTTTGTTGTGAAAACCTGGCAACCCTGATTTGCATATTACCTTCACTGAGAGGATCAAGTGTGTGAATCATTAGCTGGAAGATGCTGTTTCTCATGAGAGTGTTGTGGAGGGAGGCGGAGCTTCCTCCTCTCTGGAGGCGGGGTTTAGCCTATAGGGGAAAAAAGAAGAAATGCCTTCAGATATCTAAATGCACTGTATTATATGTATGTTATGCTGATAGGGTCCTGATGATGATGCTTACTGAGAGTTTATTTTCATCATCTCCTGCACTGACAACCTAGAGAAAAAAGAGAGACAGAATTCAGTAAATTCTGTGAAAATTCCTGACATAAAATAAAGTTTGGAATATGCTTTAAACAACCCCACACTTTAATACAGAACTTCTAAAAGGCATTTTCAGAGAAGCCCAAAAAGTACAGGAAATGATAAATGATTATTCATATATAAGCAGCATATATATTTTTGTTTTCACAGAAACAGCACACTTGATTTCAAAAGCATAAATCAGTCATCTAATTCCAATGACTTTGAGTTTCACCTAGTGGTTAGAAAACATCCACCTTATTTTTCAATGTGCAAATAAGCTGTTTTCTGGTAATGGGTGAGACTTCTGGTTCATAAGCCGTTGTAGGGAAATAACGAGAAGAATAATGAAATGCAGCAAACAGTGTTCATAATTAAGATAATACATCAAAATAATATGGAAAGACACACCAGTTTGCTATATCAAGCAGCAAAACGAGCTGTTTTGTACAGCTAAAAACGGCTGGAAGTGGATGAGACCGGAAGCCAGACCCACAAAAAAATAAGGTGGATAGGCTGCAAGTTTTCAACCAATTAAGAGAATTGTTTTATTACCACTGAAGTGCCTGTTTATTTTATGTTTTGAAATTAATCTCTTATGGTTACCAGGACTGCAATTATTTCATCACAAATACAGTAATAATGTATGGTTGTGTGTGTTTGCAGATACACACACTACTATACAAAACGATAAGAGATACACCACAGCATAAGCATAAAATGCAGAGATTTTTAGTCAAAATCACCATGGGGTGTGGTAAATATATATAAACCTAATTTATACTTCTGCATTAACAAAGATTTGACTCCCTTTAATTCCTATAAATACAAGAAATAGCAAGAAAGAATGGGAATGCCAGTTTAACAAAGAGGACATTCAAGGCCAGCTTTAAAAAGATCGGATCAGTCTATCCCTAACATGCAGGTAACCAAGAACATGTTAAGCTGTTACACAGCACAGCTAAAAACAGCTAAGACCTACTGTTGTTCTGTTCTTCTACTTCTCAATGCCCCTAAATAGCACTTCTTGAGTACTGAATATGAAGACCAATCACAGAGTTTTGATCCATCTTTCAAAAACCATCAATAAATGTTTCTAAGAAACCACAGAAACGAAAAGATAAAAATCAATCCTTACAAAATCCGCCCTCAAAATCTCATTCAAATGTCTTTACTCACTGCATAGTATCTTTTGTATGATCGCTGTATGGAAGATGTTAAAAAAAATGTTAAACAAAAAGCTATTGTACTGCATTTAACTGCATATCCAATAAATAAATCCATAAATCCAGTAAATCGACCATATCATTCTAAACTAAAACTAATGTAAAATGGTTATGATTTGAAACCATCATTAATTTTTCATCTGACATTACATATACAGTATGTAAATATAATTTATATATTTAAATTATTATTCACATGTAAAATACATTTTTAGAGTAAAAAATCCTGAAATGTAATTCATTTTTAGAGGAAGGTGCATAAAATTTGATTTGAATCAATTATTATTGTCTAATATCATTTGAATTAATATTTAATATATACATTTTAGAATGAAACAACACAAGTCAAATTTCAGGGAACTATTTCACAAAAGTGAACAACATTTCAAATTGTTTATAGCTCTGCTCCTAAATAGTTCAAATAAGCTCTTTTCAAATGAGCTCTTTCCAGTGAGGTGGCAGCACCAGCAGTGTCCTCATGAGAAAACTGGTTGGCTCAGCAGAGACACACGAGCAGCCTTAATTAAGCCTAATCAGCCCAGTAGCGCATAGAGGGCTTAAGCACGTTTCCTTCCTGATTAGCGGGCACTGCCATTTGCTCTCCGTTCACGTTCCTTCCTGCCCAGCTTTGGTCTTTCTGCAGGTGGAAGATAAGCTCTGGCCTATGGCCAGCGATGCCTGTGGAAACAGAGCTGAGCTCTGTGTGCTCAACGAGCTTTAAAGCAGAGGTCAGCCAACCGGAGACCAGCTCGCTGAAGTTGTCTGATATTAACGAACGTCCTGCTGCTAGGCCAACAATCTTAAACGTCTGAGTTAAGGCCCTCGCACTAAGAATGAAAACATTAGCATCCAGACAAATGGATGATAACCTTCTAATTACCATCAATTAAAGTAGGATGGATTCTGATTGCTTGTTGATGTTTTTATCATTCATAATCTAAAAAAAAATGTCATTACTGTTATACTTTGTTACTGTTACAGTACTGTTCTCTATTAATTTATTTTAAACTTTTTAGTTAGAGAAATTACAAAGATGAAAAAATGATGTTTCCAGTAAATTTCACAATTAATTACAAAGAAACAAACATGAAATTTTCAAGTAGCAAGACTGAAATAGTACTTTCTTTTAAAACATTCTCCAATTATCTTTGTTTATTTACAACTTAAAAAAAAATAAATGTTATATTAAAGCAATAAGCCCCAAGAAGCTATGGTTCACAGTGAATTTATAACAGCTAACGGTCTGTTATAAATTCACTGTAAACCACGGCTTCACAGGGCTTATTGCTTTTATAAAATGGTTATTCCATATACACAGTAAGGTTTCACAAAACAAAACGGAGCAAATAATGTGTAATGATATTAATAAAAACAGTATTCTTCCGCCAAACAATGTAGTTCCTCTGAAACGGTTGTGGTTGCAACAAAGTAGTTGCCGAGCAACACACAAACGTAAACAAAGCGGTACGTTTGTAGAGTCATTTAGAATGTGGCTTAACCAATCAGAATCAAGGACTGGAACTATCCGTTTTATAATGTACTACCATTGGTGTTTTAGTACAAATGCAACTATACTTGCACGTTACAGAAATCATTTCATGGCAATCATGTGAACATACAACTTTAAGCACCAAACGGTCAAAATTCTGACGCCATGAGACCTAAGACAAGACCCAAAACCTTAAAACGAGACTTCCAACTAAATCCTGCATCAAGATCAATTACTAATGTTTCAAGTTTCAACCAAGATAAAAGAACTGAGATGAATAGTGGTTTTAAATGATGCAATGCCTTTTGTACTGCATTTCTTTGACAACATAGCACAGGTATTCCAGGGACTGTCCCATTCTGAGCATCCCATTCATCACATCTTTTCCCACACTTTTTGAATCAATCACCTGATCCATTACTGATAGGCTGATGGCAACACACCACTCTGACTAATGACTAGTTGATGCAAAAGTTAGCAGACATGAAAAAAACAGTCCATTTTACACTTTTCAGAGCCCTACAGAAAATATATGGTCACTAGTAAAACATCTACCATAATATAATGAAATATTAGCTATGTACAGTATATGCAGCATACAGAATAGCTTACTCGAGGGCACACTGGTGATTTGAACATGGAACTGATCATTTCATTTTTCATAAACTGAAGCCAAAAGACCCAGAAAAAGATCAGCTGCAAGATTAGGACTGACCTTGTTTTGGCCTTCAGCTGTCTGGACTCTTTGCATTAAAAAAAAAGAAAATTCTTACAGATGTTACACAAGGTATGCACACACTACCCAACAGCTTAAATTCTAACCTGTCGCCATTATGTGAAAATGCTAGAAAATAAACAACTGACCTTGTGAAACCTTACATTTAAAACTTTACGCATGACTAAAAAATGATTGTGGAAGAAAAAAACTACAGAAATGTTTTCCAGCATTGCAAAGCCACAGCATACTTAATCTTACATAACTATGTCATCGGATTTGACGTACTTTTTCAATACAGATGCTGAAAAGGAAGTCAGGGGGATCAAGGACAGTCTTTCTAGAGAGCAGCTAATGAACTTTGCCAAGTAACAGTTTAGCAATTGAATGGACTAATTAGCAATGCCACCATTACAGTATTATAGAATGGAAAGAACATGGATATATCCACCTTAATTTTCCCGTAAGAGCAGGCTTGGCTATTGGTACATTTTTTGGGTCTGGCTTCCGGTGTCATTCACTTCCAGCAATTTTGAGCTGTACAAAACAGCTTGTTTTGCTGCTTGATATTGCAAACTAGTGTGTCGTACCATGTTATTTTAATGCATTATCTTAATTATGAACACAGTGGTTTGTAGTGCAAGCAGTTTTACCGTTTACTGGACTTTGGACTTTGTTATTCTTCTCATTAATTCCCTAGAGTGGCTAATGAACCAGATGTCTGACTGCTTACTTTCATGTAGAAAAATAAGGTAGATAGGAACTTCCACATTGTGAAATTACTTTTTTTTAAGCAGAGATGCAAAAGTCACAATTTCAGCTTGGACATTCATACGTTCACTTTCAATTAAATCCTTTCAATTAACATTTACAAAGTAACACACTAAACTTAACCGTAAGCAGCAAACTCAATCAGTCTACTGTATATCAATCAGTATAACATTAGATAATTTGACTGCCTGTTACATCACAAAAGCATCAGAGCGTATAAGACGGAACAAAGTTCCTGTTAGTCTCCTGGCCAGATGCCTTAACTAATGAAGATAATTCAGTATGATGTAACAAAGGCTGAGATGCTGAATCACCTTTGTTTTAAATGAATCCAACTGAACATCAAGCTCAGTTTTGCAACAACTGTATTTGCACACCATCTGTGCAAAACAGACAGACAGTTTAAAAAAACTCCTACATCCTGTGGACTTCGTTCCAGGTTTAATCATATGGGTCATCTGGGAACTTGAATCGCCTCTACAGTGTCTCTAAGCAAGGGTCCTGTAGTTAACTAGAGAAGGCAGGCGAGCACACTAAAGAGGCTTAAGGTGACAGGTAACCAATTTTAGAGACAGAGGCATTTAAGGATTCGCAAATTAACTCACACAACACATGATGCCAGGTTCTCACACTCTCCCCTCTTTTTTAAATATCGTTTCTGAATAAAGGTTTAAATATGTGACCCTGGACCACAAAACCAATGATAAGGGTCTGAAAGCAACTGAAAGCTGAATAAATAAGTTTCCATTGATTCCATTAATGTTAGGACAATCGCCTTTAAAATTGTCCAAATCAAGTTCTTAGCAATGCATATAACTAATCAATTTGTTAATCAATTAACTTTTGATATATTTACAGTAGGAAACTGACAAAATATCTTCGTGGAACATGATCCTAATGATTTTTGGCATAAAAGAAAAATCAATCATTCTGACCCATACAATGTATTTTTGGCTATTGTTACAAATATACCTCTGCTACATAAGACTGGTTTTGTGGTCCAGGGTCACATATTATCTAACTATAGAGTCTACAAGGGCACAGAATACTATCCAGTACTGCAAAATAATTTTCATAATTCAATGACCTTTGATAGGTGTTTTTTATAATAATCACTCAGATACATCATACACTGTAAAAATAAAAAAACACAAATTGTTGAGACAGCTGAAAATAATGTGTTACCCTGCTGCCTTAAAATTTTAAGTTCAGTCAACTCAAATAAGTTTAGTCAACTTGAAATGTTAAGTTGTACTAAGTAACAACTTAGATATTTGTGTTTGCTAAACTTAACAGATGGGTAACCCAGCTGCCTTAAAATTTTAAGTTGAATCAACTAAAATATCTAAGTTGTCACTTAGTATAATTTAACATTTCAAGCTGAATAAACTTTTTTTGAGTTGACTGAACTTAAAATTTTAAGGCAACCAGGTAACAAATTATTTTAAGTTGACTCAACAAATTGTTTTTTACAGTGTAATACAGAAGAAAAGATCAGATGCTACTTCCTTTATATCGCAACTTTAAGTACACTTTGCTATGTAACTTATCTTCCAATTACTTCTTCCAGCAATCAGGCTGGATTTTCTTCAGGTTCTTCATATTTTCTTTAGAAAATGTAAAAACCTACAGTAGTTTATAATATTAAAAGTGCTCAAAATTAATTTACTTTTACTTATTTACTAGTTTTACACCTAAAAAAGTAAATAACACATTTTTAAAATGATGTACATTATTATAAGAGAAAAACACCATAGAGAAGCTTTATGTTAAGGACCAATTCTCACTATTAACTAGTATGTGTATTACTAATAAATTGGCTGTTTATTAGTACTTATAAAACATGCCTTATTCTTAAAACCATATTTTAGATCCCATAATCCTTCCCCATCCTACTAATCCTACTACATTACTAACTATTAATAAGCAGCAAATTAGAAGTTAATAGAGGCAAAAGTCTTTTAACAGTGAGAATTGGACCTTAAAATAAAATATGACTGGATTTATGAACAGCTGCTTTATCACTTAAAATTCACATCCAAATTTGCTGCCAATTTTGCATGAAAATCATGTCTTTGTTTCACAATATCCATAGTGAGCAGCAATGTGTAATTCATAATTCAAAAATGTCTCATAGGAAATTGTCTATCGTAGTACAGGTAGTGAAAAGGGTTGCTGTAATGTTCGATATTCCCTCAAAAGTCTTCTTCAGAAGGCAGATCACTCCCCCTAAGCGCTAAGAGTCTTTTTACTTTGGTTGGCGTCACCTCTTCTAAGCAGTTGATTTGGGATTACGAAGGATTTCAGGTGAGGAGTCATAAACCACAAGCAGAAATGCATTTATCCACCACGTTTCTGAGCCCTACACATCAAACACTAACTGACACAAAGGTCTTCCCGCTAAAACAAATCTGACAACGTGATTCAAAAACCTGAAGAGTTTCTCACAATACTCCATATCTGACCACAGTTTAAAAAAGAACAGGACACCTGTCTATACTTAGAGGTACTAAAAGGATCACATCTTATTGGATTAGCCCGAGCTTTGGCTAAAGGAGCAAAGAGCACATGTACCAACCGCCCTACACCATACACTATTCATTTTAATTTTAGCAGTCTTAAACATCCCAAACACCTCTAAACCAAAGACGTTTTTCATTCCGATCCAGAAAAGTGCTCTATAATGTCTTCTTCTACACCTGTCTGCGTTAAAAGGATATCTAGTCGTGTTAAATCAATTCTGAATGAAACGTGTGACATTTATGGTACTGAGGTGACAATCCTACATTCAAAAAGCAATCTACCAGCAAAGAGCAATCTAAGACTAATGAAATGTGGGTTTATATAGATAACATGCTACTAATGGTTCTCAAAATTAATGTACATGCCCCTGGTGCATCACTAAGAAGCCTATCAAAACATCAAGTTCAGCTGATTCACCTGTGTTCCATATGTGGGACAAACTGCATCTGCAAACAACAAATCCGACTCCAGCTGTTTGAACGAAACACAGCAGGTTGAAGAGGTTTTACTGGCTTCATATGGGCCTCTTGAACTATCAATAATACATATTACCACTAAACTGACATCCAGATTCAAGTTAATTTAACATATAGTCATATCACCTCCAGCAATGGGTCAATATACAGTGGCCCCACAAAAGACACTTTTGGGCATAACTGCATTAGTGGCTTCTGCAAATGATTATTGTTATTATTTAACAATTAATTATTAAATTATTGTTATTATTTTGGCTTTTATTAATGTCTGACAACCAGAAAGTGTCTAAATAATACTTCATTTCTTTATTTTTGAATGCTATATATTGTTGTAGAATTTTAAACCGAAATTGTTTTTGAAATGTTTTGAATGAATAGTGTGTCTCTTTGTTTTGATATTTTGTATATTTTTTGTTGATTATCTAATGCAATGACATTCATACATGTGGCTAATTTGTCAAAATTATATTTTGGGGGCCACTGTAAGTTCTTATCAAACTTATCAAACAAAAAAAAAAGAGAAAAAAAGAAAACCAAGAGCTATTGGAAATATAAAAGTCAGCTGCATGTAATGTACATTTGTGTTTCTTGTGCCTGTCAGATTTATGCATATTAATAACACTTTGTTTGACTTTTAAAATTGAACCCAGTTGTTGTTTTATGTGTTTGTCCTATAACAGACACACACACAAACATTAAGATTTTTGCACTTCTTAATCAGTATTTTTCTATTGTTTCCCAGTAAAAATATGCAAACATCTCTAAAACAAGATTGCAAAACTATTAATATATCTTGAATCTTAGTTTATTGTTCTTACCCTCCTGACAAATTTATGTTTTAAACATAAATGTAATAAAATTTAGTATAACAATATATCTTTTCCTTTTCAATAATTTAGAAATATTATGCAATTTTGCTTCCAAACTAAATTTATTCAGTTAGAAATAAATATTTGGCAACACTTTACAATAAGGTGTCATTTGTCAACATTAGTTAATGTATTAACTAACATGAACAATACATTTATTACACTATTTATTAATCTTTGTTGATGTTAGTTAATAAAAATAGAGTCGTTCATTGTTTGTTCATGTTAGTTCACAGTGCATTAAATACTAATGTAGTTAATGTAGTTAACTAATGTTAACTAAAGAACCTTATTGTAAAGTGTTACCAAATATTTTTACTGGGAAACAAGACAAAATACTGGTTAAGACTTAGAAATGGACAATTTAAACATAAAAGCTAATTGTGCCAGGAAAAGACAAAAATAGATATATATGCCTCTTGAGATGTCTGGATGATAAAACACAGGTTTTAGCAAAAAGGAAAGTAAAAGCTTTTAACAACTTTTATAACTCCTTATTGCCTCATCTCCTGTCTCTTTCTGCTGTCTATACAGCAGGGGTTCTGGTCTTACTCAGCTGATTGTGTAGTCAAAGCAGTGTTGTCTGCTCTGTCCAGGTGACACCTGATATAATGCCTAATCCGGCTCAGAGAGGTGATAAAACTGTCTGGGTTCTTTTCATTGGGAACATTGATTCTCAGCCAACAGTCAGGTTCCGCTCCCACTGCTTCCTGCTGTTGCAATCAGCTTCCTTGTTCTGTTGTAAGTGCTCAAAATCCGTAGAAATGTCCAAAATGCATCATAAAAGCCAGTGAACGTTGGCTGCTCACTATATTCACATGGCAAAAATGTCGTCATGTTCTAAGTCATCAGAGCATGAGCACAAATGCAAATGCGCTTTATTTTCAGTCCTTTCAGTCTGTTTTGACGCATTCCTGCTCACATTTTGGAATTTTAGTTGTTAAAGCATAATTTTCTTTTGAATGCCATTATGAATGCACATAATGTATTGCGTTTCCCTGAGAAAACTTGAAAAGCAGTTCTCTTGAAAAGCAATGAAAAGCACCTATATTATTTCTATCAAAAAAAAAAAACAATTGCAAAGAACACAAAAAAATATTTTGGTAACACTTTACAATAAGGTGTCATTTGATAACTTTAGTTAATGTATTAACTAACATGAACGAACAATGAACAATACATTTATTACACTATCTATTAATCTGTCTGTAAATGTATTAGTTTGTTAATTGTTAATGTTAGTTAATAAAAACACTCGTTCATTGTCTGTCCATGTTAGTTCACAGTGCATTAACTAATGTTAACAAACACAACTTGATTTTAATAATGCATTACAAAATGTTAAAATTAACATTAACTAAGATTAATAAATGCTGTAGAAGCATTGCTCATTCTTAGTTCATATTAACTAATGTAGTTAACTAATGTTAACTAAAGAACCCATTGTAAAGTGTTACCAATATTTTATTGGGTGAAAGCAAAAGCCCCCCACTGTCCAACACAATATTTTAAGTGCCAAATATTAGTTAATAATATACTATAAAATAACAATATTAACAGATCTATAACTACACTATATCTGATTTCATTTTGATTCGTGTTGATTTCATTTTACATATTCATTTTTTTTTTTTTTTTAGAATTTTAAATATTAAAAATAATTAATAATAACAACAATTAATTATTATTTAATAGTAAAAATGACTTATATAATAATAATTATATTGATTATATTATATTATATTATATTATATTATATAATTTTATTTTATTATACGTAACCCTGGACCACAAAACCAGTCGTAAATAGGATGGGTATATTTGTAGCAATAGCCAACAATTGGCAATTTTGGATGGGCCAAAACTGTATTATATTATATTATATTATATTATATAATTTCATTTTATTATACGTAACCCTGGACCACAAAACCAGTCGTAAATAGGATGGGTATTTTTTTAGCAATAGCCAACAATTGGCAATTTTGGATGGGCCAAAATTGTGGATTTCTCTTTTATGACAAAAATCATTAGGTTATTAAGAAAAGATCATGTTCAATGAGGACATTTTATACATTTCCTACTGTAAATATATCAAAACTTAATTTTTAATTAGGAATATGCATTGCTAAGAACTTCATTTGGACAACTTTAAAGGTGATTTTCTCAATATTTAGATTTTTTTGCAAACTCAGATTTTTCTAACAAACCATACATCAATGGAAAGCTTATTTATTCAGCTTTCATATGATGTATACATCTCAATTTTGAAAAATTTACCCTTATGACTGGTTTTGTGGTCCAAGGTCACATATTGTGAAAGTCATCCTGTGTCATCACTGGAAAATTTGCTGAGGGCTCCCTAGTGGGCCGCAGCACCCTGGTTGAGAACCACTTTGATATACTGATTCCTAACAGGAGTGGAAGGAGACTTGAAGGAGAACCACCTGTAATCTGGGAAGCAGATAATTCACCTGTATATAATCTGACTCACCTTAGGAGGAGCTTCAATGTCGTCCACTTGATTCCTAAGCAATGTAGTCTTGATTATATTCTCTACAGTCACGTTATACTTCATAAAAGTGACGTAGCTAGCGTAACAGAGTAGCAGTCCAACACTCTCAACATAGGTGATATAGTTATCCAGGAAGAAGATGATGAGCATAATTAGTCCAATGATATAAAAGGTGACATCTCTGAACAGAGGCCACCAGGTGAGGTTGAGAATCTCACGTGAAAAGAGAGCGCACATCCCGATCACAAACAAGATGTTGAAGACAGCAGAACCCACGATGGTCCCGATGCCAACATTGCTGTGTGAGATGAACACACCGATCACAGAAGTGAAGAGCTCGGGAGCGGAGCCTCCAGCGGCCATGAAGGTGGCGCCCGCCACATCATCTGAGATTTCGAGTTTTTCTGTGATTACAGTGAGAGCGGGGACGAAAAACTCGTCGCAGACGATAGCGAGGGCGATGAACATGTACATCATGCCGAACATGTGCAGCACGACTGCACCTTGCCTCCTCTCCTCCAGTGTGAACAGATCCTCAGGGTAATCTCCCTGGCTGTGCTCACCGGACGAGGCCATAGCGATGGGCGAATCTGCCGAAACGTTGTGCTCTTCGTCGGAAGATAGGACAGTTCTGTGTGGCACTGGCTCTGCAAGTCCCTCATGGTTGGTGAGAGAGGTGAGTGGCGTCCATCTTGGGAATGAGCCCAAAGTGAAAGTAAAGGCACTCCAAGACAGGAACAACGTGAGGACGGAGATGCTCAGGATAAAACCAAAAATCCGTGAAGGACGTAGTTTCCTCCTGACATGCTGCACTCGGTGACGCTTCAGAGGGGTGCGATTTGACCCTGATTTGATGCTGGGGAACGTGGGATCCATGTTTGACGGGCAGTTTGGGGGGTCCGGTGGTATGAAATCTATGGAGTGCCGGACATGGTTACACGCCCGCTCTACTTAAACCTGACAGAAACAATGTACTCCCCGATTCCTCGCAGGGTCCAGAGTTTCTAATGGCTTCCTCATAATAGTCTCTGAAACACAATGTATCACAAGAGTGAAAATAGTTTAGATTTCTCTGGATTAGAATATATTTGACTGTAAAAATTCTTATTTACCTTATAATTCTGAATCAAAAATGACTGACTAGCATGAGCGTTCATTTTATTTATCCTACTTCCATTTAAGTAGGGTTAACATAACAGATGCTTTCCTCAGCCAATGAGGTAGCGGGCTGTCAGTCACCTATTAACTTCCAGAGTGTGTCTTTACAGTGGTGAAGAAGGACAGTGTTGCTCAGACTGATCCCACACCTGCTCCATATGGCTGTTGATTGTTGATTTAAAGCAGCACAGCTGACTTCTGCTTAATGTTAGTGTTAAAGAGATCCCAAAATGAAAATACACTACCAGTCAAATGTTTCTGAACAGTAAGATTTGTAATATTTTTTAAAGTCTCTTCTGCTCATCAAGCCTGCATTTATTTGATCCAAAATACAGTAAATAACTGCTTTTTAAATATATATTAAACTGTAATTTATTCCTGTGATCAAAGCTACATTTTCAGCATCATTCAGAAATCATTCTAATATGCTGATTTGCTGTTCAAGAAACATCTTTTATTATTATCAATATTTAAAACAGTTGAGTACATTTTTCAAGATCCTTTGATGAATATAAAGTTCCAAAGATCTGCATTTATCTGAAATAAAAAGCTTTTGTAACATTATATACTACACCATTCAAAAGCTTGGAGTCAGTATATATATATATATATATATTTTGGGGGGCGTTAATTATAGAAATTAATACTTTTATTTAGCAAGGATGCTTTAAATTGATCAAAAGTGATGATAAAGACATTCATAATGTTACAAAAGATTTCTACTTGGTGTTCTTCTAAAGTTTCTATTCATCATTCTATTCATTCTATTTTTTGAGCAGCAAATCAGAATTTAGAATGATTTCTAAAGGATTGTGTGACTGGAGTAATGATGCTAAAAATTCAGCTTTGAAATCACAGGAATAAATTACATTTGAAAAAATATTCAAATAGAAAACAGTTATTTTAAATAGTAAAAATATTTGACAATTTTACTGTTTTTGCTGTACTTTGGATCAAATAAATGCAGGCTTGGTGAGCAGAAGAGAATTCTTTAAAAAACATAAAAAAAAAACCTTACTGTTCAAAACTTTCGACTGGTAGTGTACTTTTATCATTTATTCACCATCATGTTATTCCAAATCTTTCCAATTTCAAATGCAAAAACAAACAAACAAAAATGTATTTTCAAAGAGTTTTGGTAACCAAAAAAAGATTTTTGGGTGAAACATAATTAAATGTTATATACGTCTATATAAATGCATTTTACAAATAATAATAATAATGATTATTATTATTGTCTATGATTAAAGCAAACTGAATAACATATTTTTATACAGTCATTGTGCCAAGTTCTATCTTTTAAGCAAACACTCTCAGCCATTTTGACTACAGGTTCCCAAAACAATGACGGAAAGGTTAAGGGCAATGACAGATGCTGTGGTTTTGGTTTGGTTTACACATAACAAGCTCTCTTTTGCAGTATAATAGTGCCACTGAGCTGTAGGTATAATTGGTGTGACAACTGGACTATGTTACCAAAGCTACAAAGAAGCTTAACTCTTCCTGTCTCATTTCCTTATCTACTGTAA
Source organism: Labeo catla (assembly GCA_012976165.1). Lineage (NCBI taxonomy): Eukaryota > Metazoa > Chordata > Actinopteri > Cypriniformes > Cyprinidae > Labeo > Labeo catla. The sequence goes on from VONZ01000016.1 coordinate 3,019,798, forward strand.
CTTCTAATAATATATGGCTTGTGCAGATTTGGTAATAGACCATCTTAACCTTAACAGAGTTTCACAATTCATATAGAATCTAGGATGCTGCTTTCCACACAGTTAGGCTGATGATACACAGGCAACTTTTTGAGCAATGTTGCCATCAATGGGCAACCAGGTGAGACACAGGGCCCATGACCAATCTAAAATATCCAGATAGAAATCTGTTACCCATTCTCAATGGGAAAGCACTCAAGCAACATTGCTTAAAAAAGTTGCATTATGTATCATCAGCCTAAGAAGTTATGACATGCAGATGACTTAAAATATAGTCAATGGCTATCGTCAGCTGTTAATGATAACTGGTTAGTTATCAGCATTTTTAGAATATCTTCTTTTGTGTTCAGAAGAAACTTAAAAACAGAAAGAAACTTATGACAGATGATGACAGCATTTTTATTTTTAGGTAAACTATCCCTTTGAAATGACATACGCTGGTGTAAATACATAATCAGAATGATTCTGTCATATCTGTCTTGAATAAAACAAATTAATATAGATGTGTCCATATCAACGCATTTTTATTGTGTATACTGTATGTCAAATCATATTAGATGCTACACAACACGTATGTGTTTTTTTAAGGCCTACAGGTTACCACGTGAGTCTTAAAATAGAATCTCATCACATATGTTTGCCAATCCACAACAGTCTAAATATGTGAGTTACAGTGAGTTACAGTTAACATTGCCAATATTAGGGCTCCGTAGTGTACAATAACCCAGTATCTAAATATAAACACTGCAACTCTAAAGAGAGCCACTTTTATTCTGATCTGGCATGTATAGGTTGTAAGAGGACATGGGCTCATGTGTCTAAACCAATAAATAACCACTGTAATCTGGCAGACAGCTCCTGATGAACTCACACAATGCCTACATAACAGTAATAATACAGTAATAATTAATAATAGTTAGTAATAATAATTCATTCACACATTTATTATTATTATTATTATTTAAAATAATTAAATTAAGCAATTCTTCCACCAAAATAATATAGTTCTGTACAAAATCTGAGTTATGGCAAGCAAGGTGTGCGTACTGTAAATTGGCTATTATACAGCTTCAACATGGCTCATCCAATCAAAATTTACAGTCAAACCTATGTTTTAAAATATTTTAACCTTGCCTATATTCATGGTGTTTGTATGTATATTTAATTCTATTCATATCAGTTATTACATAGACCTTAAATACATATAAACATTTTTTTCATGAATTGAAACCAAAACTGCTTTTTTATATAGAGTATATTTACATTTTTAAACTCGTAGCTGCTTCCTCTTATGAGTCCATCTGTCAAGTTAAGGATTTAATCGGATCTATAGGCCACTGTTATCCTGATTTACACAGTCTTTACTTTCACCCCGTTACACTGTATATTTCAGCACATACTGTATCACACTGTATCTAAAATATACTTATTATCAATGATCATATCTGCATAATAGGAACATTTAGAAATCAGTAAACAGTTGAATGCAAATGTACAGTAAAAGAACACCATTAGTATCGGTCACCTTGATTTTAGGACATATTTATATAAGTTGAATGGGATGAACAATCATCCCATCCCATTTCATGTTAATGTAAAAAAATCACCTTATGTCTTTGTTTATATTTTTGCATTGTCGCTTAAGATGGGTTTATAGACCTTTTACACTTACATGAAAAACTCATCATTAAAAAAACAATAAAAAATAGAAACCCAGGAAAACACACAAGTGCCAGAATACCACTATTGAATATATAAATTTACCTTCGCATCTGGTAGTTTACTGTGGATGGTGAATCCTCCAGATGAATCCCACAGACTTATGGACACCAAGCACTTGCTGTTTCACTGTCATGGATCAAGAATGCTGCTACTGCTGCCACAGGTTAAAGGGGAGGTCTGATCTTTCCTCCCTCCCTCATCTGACTCTTTCCTTCCTTGCCCCATCCTTACCCATTTGTTCTGTCCTTGACAAGTTGGGTACAGTACATGACCTGCAATGGTGTAAAGAACACGTAACATGTCAATGCATTTTTTTTTTTTTTGTAAAAATGTATGAATGCATGGGGGATCCTATAACTGGTCACACAAGTTTTAAACAGTGTTACTGACCTTTTTGTCTAGTTTAATGTTTAAATTATTGAAAGTAGAAATATTAAAGTTATATATATAATGAATGCATGCATTTAAATTATAAATCAATTAGCAGATTGTTTATAAAATAATACTTTCAGCTTTCCAAAATTATTTAATGTTAACTACTCATGTAAAAGCATATTATTATTCTTGTGACACTTTATATTTTGATGCCTATTTGATGCCTTGAAGTAAATATTAATTAATAATTTTTTTTGCAGACGGTTGCATGCATTTAAAAAATAAAAAATAAATTGCATTCCCATTTATTTTATAACCTCATCACATCAGGTCTAGATGGGATTTTTCCCCTCCAGTTAACTCAATCACTATTCTTTCTCAATGCATTCCAGAACTCACTAGTCTAAAATAGTCATCTTTAGCTATGATCTCACTTTTGAGTGGTCATCTGTGTAGCAGGGTTAAGATTACCTTTAGCCACTCTCTTAAGCCATGACGAATATTATGCAATCTCCACTCCCCACCCACTCTGTCCCTCCCTTTCAGATAAACTCTCTGTCTTTCTCAAGGGCCTGTTCCCAGAGAGCAATGCATGTCAGTAAGTCCCACACACAAGGACGAGATACACCAATACCATTGGGTCCTGAGGCAGCTGTTACCCATCCCACTCTTGCAGAACCTAAAGCTGCCATTCAGCCCCATAGACTGAAGCCATAGATTAATGCATCTTTGTGAAGAGAAGATTAGGCCTGTAAGGCCACAGCTTTCGCTAGGCTTTAAATAGCACATGAGCGCAGCGTGCTGGATGCAACTGAACCTGACCCTGCCCTGCATAGAGGACATTTCAGCTTAACTATTGACTAATTCCACCTCCAATCAACCACACAATCTTCTAGGAAATGGGCCAGGAGTCTGGTCCTTGCACTTCTTTGGAAAATCATGGAGAGTGTGCAAACACATCTGACCTGAGGCTAATGATGTTCTGCTGGGTGAAAAATCCTCCTTGTGTGGTTCCTGATGCTCTGGAGAACCATACTGCTTTATAAAGACATTACAGTTACATTGAGCCGCTGTGGTTGTCAGTAATTAGTTTAGTATGACTGGGACATACAACATTAATATGTTTTCTCATTTAACTAAAAATTTAAATATTAAAATTCTTAAATACTTATAACCATAATTAGTAACGCCATTTTAAGTGTATTTTTAGTAGCCATAACCAATATTAATATATTGGCACAAAAACACACATGAAATAAGATTAGGCTACTTAAGGTTTTTGAGGTAAAAATGAACAAACTAAAGTTATTAGTACAATTAAAATCAATGTTAACACTGTTCTTGGTTTACCTCAACTTATATTTTGAGCTGTCAGGTTGCATTTGTTGTGAAATTTCGTGTTCATGTCATTAGTCCTTGCGTGTTTGCGTCATGTCCGTAAAGTAGGTCCGGCTACTTTATCGGCAAAAAACGATCCATTCTCACGACATTATTGTCGATATACGCGGTGTAAGACTTTTATATTTTTTGTCGATCTTGTTGTTAAATAAAAAATCCACTCTGATATCGTAGGTGTAGGCAAACGATCAGATTCATTCGCAAAGAAGAGCAGAGCGAAAGAAAAAGCAAAACCCTCCGCAAGTAGCTTGCTCTTTTATGTTTTACCACAGATGCTGATACAGAGTTAATACGCCTTTAAAATAAATAACACAAAATCAGAGGCGGACAATAGTGAAGTATTTTACCTTACGTTATCAGAGTGTTTTCTTTAGAAAACTTTACTTTACACATTCCGAAGCATAATATTGTAGTTTTTACTGCACAATGTTTCAAATTAAATACAATTTAATACTAAGTTACATTAGAAATCTAGTACTTTTTACTTTTACTCAAGTTAAAGGAATTCAAAGATTTGAGTACAAGAAACTACTATGTTTTTAATGTTCTTAAGTATTAAAGGTAAAAAACAACTTTTATTTATGAAATGTAGTGCAGTAAAAAGTGAAACATTTTGCTTTGGAATGTACTGAAGTAAACGTTTTCCAAAGAAAAAGACTTTGATAAAGTACAGATACTTTTTAAATGTACTTAAGTAAAGTAAAAATACTTAAATACTGTCCACCTCTGCATAAAATGTAACTTTATGTTTAACTTAAAAATATAATTGTAACTACATATAATACTAGCTATAGAAATTCAAAATGCCAGCCACTGTAAAAATCCATGATGTATGTTTGACATTTTAAAAAATACATAATGTAATGTTAAATAAAAATGTGTGTTCTTGATAATATTTTTTATATGTGTTAACCATTGTATAAAAGAAATAATTAAAAGTAAATAAATGATGTGCTGTATTGTGAATGTTGATTGGACTGTGACAGGACTATACTAATACTACTATATTCACAATGTGCATACATTATTGCAAGGAATATAATTAATTTTCCAGGTAAAATATACACAAAATATGGTATATATATATATATATATATATCACATTTTAACAAATTTTCATGTGAAAATATGCATCATTTAGCATCTCATTCTGATCATATATGTGACCCTGGACCACAAAAGCAGTCTTAAGTAGCATATTTGTAGCGATAACCAACAATACATTCTGTGGGTCAAAATTATTGATTTTTATGCCAAAATTCATTAGGATATTCAGTAAAGAATCAAGTTCCATTAAGATATTTTGCAAATTTCCTACCATAAATATATCAAAACTTAATTTTTGATTAGTGATATGCATTGCTAAGAACCTAATTTGGACAACTTTTAAGGCGATTTTCTCAATATTTTGATTTTTTCCCACCCTCAGATTCCAGATTTTCAATATTGTCCAATCCTAACAAACCATACATCAATGCATGGCTTATTTATTCAGCTTTCAGATGAGGTATAGATCTCAATTTAAAAATATATATATATCTTTATGACCAGGGCCAGGGTCGCATATGGTAAAATATTAATTTAAATAAAATAACTGTAGTTTATACAATAAATTTAAGGTTAGAAGTTATGCTGTAACGTTTTTCTTTTTTTTCTATTAAAATTATTCACATCTCTACTGTTGAGGAGCCAAGTCATCTTTATTTATATAGCGCTTTATACAATCCAGATTGTGTCAAAGCAGCTTTACAGCATTAAACAGGAAAACAGTGTGTCAGTAAAGCAAGATGATAGTAAACACTTGATTTTCCAGCTAAAGTCAGTTCATTACTGATTCATCGATGATGTCATTGTCCAGCTCAAATAGTATCTGTGCAATTAAGTTGACAATTTTGCAAGAAATTAGCAACCCAAAGTGGCAAGGAACCAAAACCCCACTGATGACAGAACTGAAAAAAACCTTGGGAGGAACCAGGCTCAGTCGGGGGGCCAGTTCTCCTCTGGCCAGATGAAACCAGCATGGCGTGGTTTAATTCCAGGCTGCAAAGCAAGTCAGAATAACTTGTCTGCTTCCTGTGTTCTCTGCCAATGGCTGTTGAGGTGCAAAGCCTTTAAATCTTACACAAGAAATAAAATAAAACCCACTAAATCAAACCTTTACTGAGCCCTTACCTTACAAAATAATCATATTTGGTGTCTATTCATTTCAATTTGTCAATTTGGTGTCAGTTCATTTTATGCTGTTCAATTATAGTCATTTATCTTATGCATGTCAGAAACGCCATATTGCTGCCTGGAAAGTGACATGATGACAGTTCAAAACACAGTGACCCCTACTGCTGTGCCTTTTCTCCATGGGATAGAAAGACAGAGAGTGTCAGTGCCACTGAGCAGTTACTGTGATACTGAGGCCAGGAGATGAGTTCTAATCCTATTTTAATCGTGGTGGGATTAAGAAGACACAGCAGATCCTAATCTGCTCAGATTACCAATGCTGCTTCCAAAAGGAAGAAGGAGGGTTGTATAAGCAAGTGCACTTAAGGTGATTTAGGCATCGCAGTTTCATTCCCACCAAGGTCTCAAGGTGGACACACCCCTAAAATTTAGTTAAGCGTGTGTGTATTAAACGTTGCTAATGTTACATCTTGTTTCATAATTATACTGAAATGTTCATTGGTGGATTTCAAGGAACAGCCTAATAGGTTTTACTAGAACATCGGTGAAATACAGTGGTGAATTCTACCTTATGAGATAAAGATCTATGTTTTGTGTTAACTGTGAAATTAATGCAGTTTATTTGACCATAAGCCATAAAGACTCAGGCAAAAGTTAATCTGTAAGCATGTCACGTGTGTTACAGAATCACTAATGAGTAGTTTATAAATAAATTGTTGTTTGCAATGTCATGTCTGCTCTTGTACAGCTCACTGCTATGAATAAGTGTTAATTTCCAATTAATTTCCACAATTAAATCCTAACCTGCATCAGTTTATCTTTACAGGTTAAGTCCTCTTCGACACCTTGTCCAACATCTTTCATACGCCCTCTAGCGCCATCTATCGTCTATACTTAAAACTACATGAGGGAATTTCAATAAAAGCTGCAATATTGTGCGCGTATCTACTACTTTATTAAACACACGCACATTTTAAAAGATTGTAACTTGTATTAATTTACAATCTTCGTGTACAGTGCACAAATTGCAAAGAAATATATCTAAATAAAGTCATATCTAAAATACCTTATTTTTCCCGTAAGAACGGGCGCGCCATTTGTAGGTCTGGCTTCCGGTCTCATCCATGTCCAAACTATGTTTAGCTGTACAAGACAGCTCGTTTTGCTGCTTTATATTGCAAATTGGTGTGTCTTGCCATATTATTTTAATGCACTTAATTATGAACACACTGCTTTGTAGTACAAGTAGTATTACCGTTTACTGCACGTTGTTATTCTTCTCGTTATTTCCGGATAGCGGCTAATGCTCCGGAAGTCTCGCCCATAGGCTTATCCTCGCGTTGAAGAATAAGGTGGTTGAATAAGGGCTGAATAATGTTTTTGTTTTTTAACACTCTATTTCATTAAATATTACATTTTAAAAAGATTTTAAAACAAGGCACGGCATTTGAGCCTTATATGTGTAGGTTGGTGATAATTAAAATTTAGAGACAATTAATATCACTTTATTTTTAATAAGTAGAAAAGAGTCACAGACATAGACACAGGCTTACCACACATACAAAAACATATAAAATTTATTGTTTCCAATACCACCATCTTGGGAAACAATGTAAAGTGTTTATTACATTTGTTAAATAAGGTAAAGTAAAAATTAATATTAAGAAATGACACAGAAACAGGGAAATTAAAACTAAATAAAAACAAACAAATATAGTTAAAGCAGATCCAGTTAAAAATCATTTCTCAAGCATTTCAGTATACTCTTACTTTTAATAATCTTTTAATAATTTTAATAATAAAGATGACAGTATGATACAACTGCTACAAAATTGGTTTTACAACAAAATGCAACACAAAATATCTTGTTATTCCTATGACATTTTGAGAAAATATGCCAAAATGTATGTAATAATATTTGTATGGCACTCCCCGTCAGCACTGTAGCAAAATGAGTTTTAAGATAGATTACAAGTGCTAGACAAAAAAATGTTTAAATAATTCATACTAAAAAGTCCCTGTTCTCCAGTTTCACTGTGCACGAACTGCAAAACCACTGGAAGCCAGTTTAAATGCAGTGCTTTTACCTTTTACCGAGACTGTCCAAAATGTTAATAAACGAAAAACAAACATATTATGATATATTAAGGTAACACACATAAGGTAAGTGTAAAGTGGAAAGGCATTATCACAACCATAGGGATTCAGCTTGTGTTTCAAATAATCTCACAAACCCTGTTTTTACAAAAGTCACAAAACCACTATTTTACAGGCTGCAGATTCATTTCACAATCAAAGCAAAACATTCTCGTCATCTTTCTGGCAAAGACACCATGATTTCAGAAATATTTCATGAATCAGTATCATATATATGGGTGAATCTCATAATAACATGTCCCAATTATAACCCATTTATATTTATGCATTTGGCCGACACTTTCATCAAAATCAACTTCGAATTAAATTGTAAATATTTTACCAGTTAATCAAACCCCTGAATATTTAATAATATTTTTAAAAAATTTTTTGTACTATCAAGATTTGTGCCATTACCATTAGTTCTTTCACTGCAAAAAATGCTTTTCTTACTTAGATTTTTTGTCTTGTTTCCAGCCAAAATATCTAAAAATTCTTAAATCAAGAAGGATTTTCTAGACAAGCAAAAATTATTGTCTTGTTTTCAGAAAAAAAGACATCAAATTTAAAAATTCTTAAATAATTTTTTAAAATAATCTTATGTCAAGCAGAAAACTCACTTAATTTTGACTTGTTTTTTTCTGAAAACAAGACAATAATTTTTGCTTGTCTAGAAAATCCTTCTTGATTTTAGAATTTTTAAATATTATGGCTGTTAACAAGACAAAAAATCTAAGTAAGAAAAGCATTTTTACAGTGTTGCAATTAACATTATTCCCGAGAAGTCTGCCTGTACTGAAAATTATACTGTTTGGATAAATTTTTTCAATAAAATGATCATAATTAAAAGAGAATAAAACACATTTTTTTTAACATTTAGCATATTTTTACAGTACAGAAAATGTGCTTAATTTCCATGAAAATAATGTCACAGTGCAACAGATCTTAATGTTAAAAATCAAGCTAATTTTTCTGTAATGTAACCTAGACATGTTATTTAACATGAAATTTACCCATATACCCAGTTTGGCATTTTTTTTCCTAGCTTCACCAGAATCTGACAGTCTTAAATCTGGCAAAATCTCAGTGCTAACATTTTAAAAACATTCTAGTGACACCTTTACTTACACACTGGTTATAATTTCCAAATCCACATAGCGATTCACAAAAATATCTTCATATAGCTGAACACACTGGGAAAATGTAGTGTTATTCCAATAAGCATGCAGTGCATTTTCCCTTAGTTTCAAAAGCAACAGTGTTTTTATAAAATCCATTACAGGTAATATACACACACAATCTGACAATGTGAACAAAATAAACAAATGGATTATGTACATTTTAGAGTCATAACACTCATGTAGTGTTAAGCAGACAGTAACTCTTCATTTAACACAATCTGTAGGCTACTACCGTCTCACTAAAACCGGGTCTGCACAGAATCTGATTTCCACAAAATGCTAGTCATTCACAAAATTCTACACATCCCCCTCAAGTAATAAATATTTAGCCTAATTTGACCACCTTTTCAACTACCAATAGAACTATAGTACTCTTTGCACTGACAAACACATTTTATCATTTAAATATCCATTTTGCACAATTATGCAGATTTTTTCCCTCCTACCAAACAGTGCAGAAAATGCAGAAAAAGTGCACCGACTCATTCAGGACTAATAATAACCTATAAACACTGAGCTTTTTTGCATTTGACTACAAACAAGGAAACTCATTGGCTGAATCATTGCATCTACTACCTTCCATGTAGAATAGAACTGAATTACGTACGTTTTAGTTGCATTAATTTTAATTTGCAAAATGCAATGCTCATTGTTTCAAATACGCTCCTCTGATGAATATATACACAGACCAACAGTCAAAAAACAGTACAGACAGAATGCAAGTGGTTTTAAAGGAATAGTTCACCCAAGAATTAAATGGGTAGTGAATTGGGAGCCGCCAGAATGTGAGTTCAAACAGCTGATAAAACATCACAATAATGCACACAACATCAGTTGTCAACTTGTGTGCAAGTTAAAAATTCTCAATGGTTGTGTAAAACAACACCCTTTTTACCTTGTTGAAATGAGCTCTGCAAAAATCATCCCATTCTGAGGGTTTTTTTTAAATGCAATTGAGCTCTGCTCGCCCCGCCCCTCTCTTCTCTCTGTGGAGTGACCAGTTGCTCCAAGACATTGTTTACTTTTAGCGCATTTAGCTGTGAAACTTGCTAACTAGCACGTTATTAGCAAAGGTGATTGCAGAGATTCATTTAAAAAAAAAACCACCATATGCTCACTTCTGCTGTAAGTGAAGCTGGATCACGAATGATTTGCGCGAACATAGACGCATTTATGTAGATCGGGAGGCGCATTCCATTCGCAAACAAATGTCATCCACTGCATCTTCAGCAGCTCCGATGTCGGGAGTAAATGATGACCACTATGTTCATCATTACATCCAGCAGCACAACACCTCAATCGCTCAATCGGAGATATTCTTGTCTAACTTACATCCCTGCTCCGGCATCGAAACAATGAAGGTGGGACTGTTACAGCTGATCTGAGGTAAGATGCTCATGTCAATCAACTATCGTGGGAGCGGACTCTGTTGGTGTGAGCCACACCGATAGTCATCCGAGAATGGCTCGATTTGAAAAAGGGGATACTATTTTTACAGATTAATTAAAAACCACTGCATTTTTATCATTATAGGGTAGATTTGTACATACACTGCCAACACACATTAATGTTCAAACAACATATAAAAGTGAAGTTTGCATCCGATGACCCCTTTAAGGTTTTGTGAAGTGTTATTATGGATGAGGGACTCGTATTTTGTCCAGAAGCAACGGTTTAAAGTTAAATCGCCGTTAAATCGCCTTAATGATTGATTTTTTTTTTCTTACAAACACACAGCTTTTCATGAGATGTTAATTTATGAACTGCAGTCATGTGGAGTACTTGTGGATTATTGTGATATTTTTTAATTAGCTTTTTGGCCTCTCATTTTGACAGCACACATTCACTGCAAAGGATACATTTCTCCAAACCTGTTCTGATGAAGAACCAAACCATCTAGGATGACCTGACAGTAAGTACATTTTCAGCAAATTTTCAGTTATGGGTGAACTTATCCTTTAAGTGTTTCTTAAAGGCTTAAAGATGACAAATGAGTTGTGTGAAGGCTTAGTGTGTTAATACTGTTGAATTTTGCACTTGAAGGATTAAAAACAAATCTACCATTGGACACCATTATCATGGAAACATGAAGATGTCGCTGTACATTGTAATAAAGGTATGTGAATGGAATCCCTCAGTGGTTGCTAGGATACTGTGATGACAATGTGCCAACCCTGTTGCTGAGTGACAGAGAGATGGAGGATCTGTCTGTAGAATGGCTCGAGTGTTTCAGGTGAACAAACTGGGGGATAAAAAACAGATAAGTTAGCAAGATGAGACATCCTCTACCTGCCTATTACCATTAAACTCACAGCTTAAGAAAATAAGATTTTATCTCATGTGCTTGCTGTGAGTTTGTTCACACAAAGGACTGAAACTGCATTAAACCAAACAGGTGTTCGCTAAATGGCTGAAAACACTATGAACCTCTTTTTATATAAGGAATTAGTCATAATGTATCTGCATTAGTCAGTTTCATTGCCAGCCTTCCATTAGGGTGTGTGGTGACGCTAATCTAAATGTAGATTCCATGAAAGTGTGTTTCTTATATCACTTATGTTTCTTACCAGCTCTCCCTGACCGCCTCAATGTCACTCAGAAGATTCTGTGCCAGGCAGATCCCAAATATCTAGAAGCAGGGGAAAGATTTTTGTATCAGGCAACGAAGGAACACTGAATTCAACATTATTGTGTTTTACATAGCACAACGTTTTATTAGGTGGCTTCCTGGACAAACTAATCTGGGCTTAATGCAAAATTAAATTTTAAACTATTTTATGTCCTAAAGAGGATACAGCTGCCTAGAAATCAATAAAATAACCGCACTTGGGGGATCATGTTTAGGTTGTAAATTTGAAGGACAGCTGCTGAAATGAAAGAGCACTTATGAGAAAATGGAGATAAATTAAAACAACGAATGAAATAAAATACTAATACAAATCAATATTCAAGGTTTTTAATGTATCAGAAGACCCTGTTCATTTAAATTGTCAGGGAATATACATCTATGCACTTACACTAAAAGTTTGGGGAGAATTACTGTCACTTTACTATCTTTACTGTCACTTTTAAACAATTCAATGCATTGTTTGTGAATAAAAGTATTTGTTTCTTTAAACAAAAAAACCCTTACTAACCCATTTTTAATGTTTTTTAAAGAAGTTTCTTATACTCATCAAGGCTGCATTTATTTGATCAAAAATACAAAAAAACAGGAATATTGTGAAATATTATTGTAATGTAAAAATGTTTTTCTATATTAATATACATTAAAATCTAATTTATTTCTGTGATCAAAGCTAATCATTACTCCAGTCTTCAGTGTCACATGATCCTTTCAGAAATCACACTAATACGCTGATCAACCTGTGATACATTTTTTTTTTTTCAGGATTCTTTGACAAATAGAAAGTTATAAAACAGCATTTATTAGTAAATTGAAATCTTTTCTAACGATATACACTACCGTTTAAAAGTTTGGGGTCAGTAAATTTTTCTTCTTTCTTTTTTTAAAAGAAATTAATACTTTTATTTAGCAAGGATGTGTTAATTTAATAAAAAGTGAGAGTAAAGACTTATATTGTTCTTTTTAACTTTTTATTTATCAGAGAATCCTGAAAAAAGTATCACAGGTTCCAAAAAAAATATTTGGCAGCACAACTGTTGCCAACATTGATAATTCTAATAATAAATAAGCATATTACAATGATTTCTGCTGATGAAAACTCAGCATTGCATCACCTGAATAAATTATATTTTAAAATATATTAAAATAGAAACGATTATTTTATAATGTAAAAACATTTTGCAATGTTACAGTTTTTTTCTGTGTTGTTGATCAAATAAATGCAGCCTTGATGAGACTTTTTAAAAAAAACATTACAAGTCTTACTGATCCCATGCTTTTGAATGGCAGTGTACCTCGCTGTAAGTGTAAAATAATAGAACTGTCAATGGGTCTTCATACTCTTGGAAGACACTGTATTATTTCCAAGGAGACTGAACTTTGTAAATGATCTATTATCTCTTTTAATTTGTTTCTTCTCTTATAAACGACTGCTCTTTATACTGGAACACACACAACTTAAAAATGTGCATTGCACGTATGTATTTCAATGATTGTTGTTATTTATTCACCTGAAGAAGTGCAATTCCTATGAAGATTCCAGCAACTACGGTTAAATTTTCCTGTAACCATTTCTCAAACTGCGGTACACATCCTTTCGTGTGTATAGACAGCTTCTGTTCGATGTCCTTCACACATAAAAACACACATTATCCAAAGACAAATTAAATACATGCAAAAAAAACAATTCTTCTTACAAAACATTAGAGTAAACTATCGTACAGGTTTAGAATATAGTGAGTATGAACCACTTTTATGATACTTTTATCCACCTTTTTGTTCCCGCGAGAGTGGGCACGGCCATTTGTAAATTGTATGGGTCTGGCTTCCGGTGTCATCCACATCCAACTATTTTTAGCTATACAAAACAGCTCATTTTGCTGCTTGATATTGCAAATTGGTGTGTCTTACCATATTATTTTAATGTATCCTAATTATGAGCACACTGGTTTGTTTGTAGTGCAAACAGTTTTACCGTTTACTGCACGTTGTTATTCTTCTCATTATTTCCCTATAGTGGATAATGAACCGGAAGTCTCACCCATAGGCTTACTTGTGCGTTGAAGAAAAAGGTGGATAGGGATTTTATACAATTTTGGACATTGACAGCTCAGGTCTCAATCACTTCAATTACATGGAAAACAGTGGCTAGCATCCAATTTTGTTCCACAGAAAAAGAAAGTAGTGACATGACTGTGAATAAATTATTTTTTTGGGTGGACACTCTTTTGACTTATACTTACACCTTTCGCTCGAATGTCATATCCACACTGTGTGTTTATCACATCCTCCTTTGAGAAGAGAAACAGAAGAAAAGTTATGATTTAGCCCTCTGGATAACGTAATATTCCACATTAAATCATAGGCTTTGAGCATTATATTAAATAGAGAACTGCTGTTTTGTATATGGGTGTGCTCTGTCTACCGGATCTACATCACTTCCTGTTTATATTCCCAGGTCTTCTGGAAGAAGACAATGACACTTTCTAGGCACTAAGATGACTGGAAGACGTATGTCTGTGTGTGCTGAGTGTATATAATGTGTTTACTCACAGCAGGGTCTTTGGTGCAGCAGGAAAAGGGAACCCCACATTTCTCTCTACTCAGATTAGTATCAGTACAATTAAAGTAAATATTCAGATTCCAGTCTTCAGGCCCAAAAGCTCCACAACACTCCCACTGCAAAAATATATGCATGCATTGAATATTATATACCAATTAGCTATTAGCTGTATAATATATACACACACACTACCAGTCAAACGTTTTTGAACAGTAAGATTTTAAATGCTTCTGCTTACCAAGCCTGCATTTATTTGATCCAAAGTACAGAAAAAAAACAGTAAATTTTTACTATTTAAAATAACTGATTTCTATTTGAATATATTTTAAAATGTAATTTATTCCTGTGATTTCAAAGCTGAATTTTTAGCATCATTACTCCAGGCACATGATCCTTCAGAAATCATTCTAATATTCTGATTTACTGCTCAAAAAACAATTATTATTATTATTATTATGTTGAAAACAGCCAAGTAGAAATTTTTCAGGTTTCTTTGATAAATATAAAGTTCAGAAAAACAGCATTTATCTGAAATAGAAGTCTTTTGTAACATTATAATAGTTTTTATCATCCCTTTTGATCAATTTAAAGCATCCTTGCTAAATAAAAGTATTAATTTCTATAATTTATAATAATAATAATAATAATAATAATACATGTTTCTTGAACAGCAAATCAGAATATTAGAATGATTTCTGAAGGATCATGTGACTGGAGTAATCTATCATAGTGCATTAATATAACATAAAATTAACACATTTGTATAAAAATTCTACACAATAGTAAATTTACATAAAATTTAATAAATTATTATTTATTATTATTGATGTTTTTATTATTAGCATTATTATTATTGTTATTATTATGAATATATACTAGTCTAATAAACAGAGAAACATTTTGAATTGAGATTACCACAAAAAATAACTTTACCCTTAAATATATATATATATATATATAAAAAACACTTTTGTGGTTTGGTTTTGTGCGTGTGCCAGTGTGTTCTTACATAATCTTGTGTGAAATCGATGAGATTCTGTAGGTCAATGTCATCTCTGTAGGCTCTAATGTTGTTGTTGATGAAGAACTTCAGCTGGTCTTTAATCCAGTCCTTAAAGACAAATGCCAAGACTCCCGCTGTCAACTCCAGGAAAAATATGATTCCCAGAAAAACGGAAAACTGTGAAAGAGGACATAGTTTGGGTTCACAACTTGTGATGGATAACATCATCTTTAATAGTCTCCAATAAATCACGAATGTGTTATTTTCCCACAGCAAATTAAACTAAGTTCATTTTTTCTGGTTTATGATTCCTAACCCTGCCAACATCCCTTGACACATTTACACAGAAATTCACATTTTTTAGACACGACGCAGTTCCCATCTCAAAACAGTCACATATTTTCACGGTGCTGATCTGCAACTACACACACACAATTTTTTGTACAAGTACAGTGAGCAATTATTTGTCACTGTGACCGCAATGAATACTTCCAGACTGACATCACAGTTCATCTGGTGTTTCCAGATGTTTTAAGAAAGCCTCCATTACCCTACAGAGGAAACGGGCCTCTTGTAATACTTTCGCAACACCATTCTTGACATTCTCACAAAGCTCTCACAGCATCCTCTCTCATATGAAAGGAGTAACACAGACCACCAGAACCTGCCTGAGAGGAAGTTCACACACTTTCAAACCGCATTCAATCCAGTCTATCCCCCCTACCTACGTAGTTACTCATATCCAGCCATTCAAAAACATGATTGCCCACCTGCACTCTCTATTCACATTTGACTGAGATAAGCCTTCTATTTGCAGTATTTGCAAAGCAGCATTGTATTAGTAGTTCTCAAACATTCAGGTTAGGAATTAAGTATTAAAGGAGAAGTTCACTTCCAGAATGAAAATTTTCTGATAATTTACTCACTCCCATGTCATCCAAGATGTTCATGTCTTTCTTTTCTCGGTCAAAAAGAAGGCTTTAAAAGGCTCTACATGATCCCAGCTAATGAATAAGGGTCTTATCTAGTGAAAAGATCGGTAATTTTTGATCACAAATGCTTGTCTTGCACTAGCACTGCGTAATCACGTTGGAAAAGCGAAAAACTCGATCTCATTTTCTCCTCCAACTTCAAAATCGTCCAATTGTTTTTTTACCTTTTTTGTAAATGGTGTTTGACTTTCTTTGTACGTTCACTTTGTAAACACTGGGTCGGTACTTCAGCTTACGTCACACGTGGGTGATTATGTGATGCACGAGATTGAGCTAGTGCAAGACAAGGGGATTTTTTTTCTTATTTTTTTAGAAAGTGACTGATTGTTTGGCTACATACGATCCTTGTTCCTTGGCTGAAATCGTGTAGAGCTCTTGGAAGTTGCATTGAAACTACAATTTGGACCTTCAACCTATTGGTTCCCATTGAAGCCCACTATATGGACAAAAATCCTGGAATGTTTTTTCTCAAAGAAATGTAATTTCTTTTCGACTGAATAAAAAAATACATGAACATCTTGGATGACATGGGGTGACTAAATTATCAGGAAATTTTCATTCTGCAAGTGAACTTCTCCTTTAAACCTTTGCAATGATCAAAATCAGACTGCATTCAATTTTGCTTTGTAAAGAATTTCAGCTTTAAGTTTAAAGTCTGATAATCTTGTTTTGTCATTTTAAGAATATTGCCATTTGTAATTAGACAGGCAGTCTGTACGTTATTGTACGTCAATTTTTATTATTTAAAAAAAACCTTAACCAATTTCTACAACAAAAAATAAAAGGCTTCTCTATTGGCATCAATGGTTCCATGAAGAACCTTTAACATCCATAGAACCATTCCATTGTCCAAAGTTCTTTATAGAGAAAAAAGATCCTTTAGATTATTAAAATAGTTCTTAGAATTTTTAGATTATTAAAATAATAAAAACTGTTCTTTGAACAATTGTTTTGTGCCTTACAAATACTGGAACACTGAAAAATTAGCAGCATCCTGATTGCCTTGACAAAAGCTCAACATGATTTTGCCACTGGCTTGTGGATTATCGCTGAATATAAATTCTGTTTACGATTTTTACACGTTGGGTTCATCATGATAATCTTCACAAAAGAACACAACTTTAAAGCCTAAATACAACATAACTAAAAAGCTAAACATAAGCTATAAACAAACTACACCATGGACTTCAACTTCATCTTCATTAAACTTCCAACAACTCATTTAGTCTCCATTTAATATTTACTTGGAAACTGAAGTTAAAATTGTTTGCACGAGTGCAATCGGAGGCTGTGAAAGTGAACCAGCGAATGAATAGAATAGATGAAAGTTTTACTGTTCGGTGTGACGGTCCCATTTAGCTCACTGTTAGCAAGCCTTTGTCAAGACAAGTTAAAACTTATAAATATCTTAAAATATCTTGAGCTTGTGTTAAGCACACACTTTATTTCAGACTTTTAACCAAAAACACATTCCAAAACCTATTGCCTTTGGAACAATAGAACTGGAAATCAATGGATAGAACATTTATCATCTTGTGATGTACACATTATTTAAAGTGTGTTAAATTAGTTGGAGTGAGTCCATGAACCACATAATATCTAGAGCATAACATATTTATGGCATGTGGCAGATGTGTTACGTACATATTCCTCAAATTCTCTGTTTGAACTCATTGGTAAAAAAAACAAAATATGACATACAAACTTAAGTAAGAAGGAGTTTTCCCTCAGAGCACCGATGCATCCTGCGAAGCCCAGCACGAACATCACCCCACCCACAACGAGAAACAGCCACACTGGGTCAAACCCACCCAGATCTGTGATGGAGGAGATGTTTGAGAGAACCCCCTGATGGAAATACAAATGGGAACAAAACTAAGAATAATAACTTGATTTCAATTTAATGAGACCAAGATCACAGATTGAAGTGTTTCACTCACCTTCTCACTCCAGGCCCAAAGAGCCACAGACAGGAATGCCACCCCGAGTAGCTAAAAAGTGTACATTTGTGTGTCAGATAGAGCTAAAGATTAGATCAGCACTATAATGACCAGCACTGAAATGAAATTTTGATTGTAGTTACGTTTACATTTTTATATATTTGTATTATGGCAAAAACCACCTGTCACATGGGTTGTGTCTCAAAACCTAGTTGACTGCCTGCTTAGCATGTCTGGAACAGCAGACAGCATTTTTGGGCGTCATAAGCATGTTAGGAACGTTCAACCCGAATTTTTAGCATCATATGTGCATTTGCAACATTTTAAGAGCATTTCGAACAATTTAGCAGCATAAAGAATGTTTGGAACGTTGGGACATTATTTATAGTAGCATAAGAGCATCAGAAACGTTCTAAATGCATTTCTAAAGCTTATAAGCGCGTTTGAAATGTTCAAACTGCAATTTTTGGGCAAGATAAGCTGTTTTTGGAACATTCGCATTTAATTTTTTGCTATCCTGACATTTAAAAGATGCAGCGGATGATGTCTTAAATGAGCCTCTGAACATTCAACACAAATTAGGGGCGAATGAGTGAATTTAGAACGTTCGACAGAATTTGGCATCATAAACGCGTTTGAAACGTTCGACAGTGCTGTTTATGTAGGCAGCTCACTAGGTTTTGAGGCACAACCCAGAGGTTGGTTTACAGCAGACCCCAGGCTACAAAATACTGTACCTTCACAGTCCGCACACAATGTCAAAAATACAAACTCACCCAAAATATAATATTAAATCCAAATATGAAGTATTTGATGCAACAGCCCACTTCGTGCACGTTGAAGTGTTTTCCTGACATACTTGCGTTTGATAAAACAGAGAAATTCCTCCCGGTGATTATTATTAATGATGGAGAAAAAAATCGCCCACCGACTGGAAAACTCGCTTATTCCTTTTACACCATTTTTATGACATTTCTACAGACTGGCAGGCAATGCCACATGGGGCTTTGCCTATTTCGCCGAAATTAGTAATTTGTCTCTTCGAAGAACACAAAATAATTATTGAGGAAAAACAACTGCAGAGAATTACGGGACAAGCGCTCCTCTGCAAATAAAGATTCTAGAGTCACTTCCGGTTAAATGAGTTATGTCATAACACAATTTTTCAAAATAAAGGTTCCGTAATTACAGCTAAATTGGAAAAAAAGAGCATCGGCGTATAGGTTTGATAATGACAAAACTGATCAAATCATTAATATTTATAATGATAATAGCTTCACGTCTATTATAATATAAAGAATTATTATGAAATATGAAAAAAGAAAACAATATACATATGTAAATACATTATGTGATATATACAATGTAATTATCTAGAACATATTATGCATACTTCATTTTATTTATGCTTTAAAATGGTAAAGATAAGATTTCTGAACTTTTTTTAATGAATTCGTTTTTGGAAAAAAACTCAAAATAAGACTCAAAATCACACGGCTTTTTTGTTGAAAACATCTATGTAGGGTCATTTTTAAGGAAAGGATGATATTCAAAAGTGCATATGGCTGTATTATCACGTTCTGGACTCTCTCTTTAACATGTAATATAAACATTCAATTAATCACACATTTAACTGCCACTGTTGAGCAGCAGTTTACAATACCACACCCATATGACAAAGCCAGGGTTGTAATTTCAAAATAAGAGTAGGCAAATCTTGAGATACAATAGTGAAATAAACTGAACTGTATCATGATGTGACATGAATTTATGAACAATAATTATAGTCAGAAACATTAGTAATTATATACCATCAAAACTAGCTATAAGCAACTGTATTACTGTATAAATCCCAGCAGATCTGTCAACAGTATTACTTTTTGTCTTTGCTTTTTTTGATAGCTTAAGTCCTATTTTGTGGACCACAAAAACCTGTGCTTAATAAAAACACTGAAATGCTCATTCATGCATGCCTTTTGATTAATTATGTCAATTCTAGGATTTACCTTTCCTTAAAAAACCTAAAGCATCGGAATGTTAGGGGCAGAATTCATATTAAACAATGGTACAGATACACTCTAATCTAAAAAGGTGTGTTTGAAGAGCTTTCTACAGTTTTAATTTTAAAAAGATCAAAGGTTTATATAAATTACACCTTTATTTACTAAGCGCATGTCATGCAGTGAAACCTTTAGCTTGCAGAGACAAAATGAAACAGGTTAGCTTAAGGTCTAGTATTTTGCTTGGTAATATAGGAGGCTTATTTAGGGACAGTGCCAGTTAATTGGAATATTAGACAGCAGAGTGTGCGGTCTAGACAGAGGTTGTATCTAACGTGTGTGTCCTTGTGTAAAAGTGAAGCACGCTGTAATAACCCCAAGGGCGGAGGAAATCCAAGGCCTTGCGACCACCTTACTGTTCTGCATTAAGGTCATCCACAATCACCTCCATGAGTCAGCAAATCCCTG
The DNA here is from genome assembly GCA_012976165.1 of Labeo catla. Taxonomy (NCBI): domain Eukaryota; kingdom Metazoa; phylum Chordata; class Actinopteri; order Cypriniformes; family Cyprinidae; genus Labeo; species Labeo catla. Next base: position 3,040,416 of record VONZ01000016.1, read on the forward strand.
CAGATATCATATACATCTCACCTCAAAAAATCCCGAACACAATGATTATACTGAGCACACCATAGATCATTTCCATCACAAAACTCATACATGCAGTCCGTCTTGATTACATGATCTATATGTGTAGTTCACAGTGTTGATGCATTTCTCCAAACTACAAAATTATAAAACCTTATTTCTACAAACTACTTTAGCAACACTATAAGCAATGTACATAAACAAGACGCATTGCATAAAAATACTATCTAATGCTGATTTTAATATTCCAACATTTTTGTAATATTCTAACATTTTTGGGTGAACATTGTAAAAACACAGTTATTCAATTTCATTACAAATTGATCACATTACTTAAGTATTTTCTTTTCTTTTTTTCAAAGAAACCTTATAAAAAATGTGACTAAATGTCTTTAATTTTAAAACATTTAGTCATAAATCATTTTTTAATCACTTCCGATGAAAATGCTGCTTGTTTGCAAAGTTTTTACAAGGTGTGTCAAATAATTATAATTAACCATCATCAAGTTTATGTGTTGTAAATCAGGGGTGCTCAGCCCTGTTCCTGGAGATCTACCTTCCTGCAGAGTTCAGCTCCAACCCTAAACAAACACAACTGGACCAACTAATTAGGATCTGAAGGAGCACTTGATAATTACAGACAGGTGTGTTTGATCAGGGTTGAACTAAACTCTGCAGGAAGGTAGATCTCCATGAACAGGGTTGGGCACCCCTGTTGTACATCGTTTGGGGAGGCCCCCTAGTGGATCTGGTCTCCTTTCTTTAAGAACCACAGATGCAAATACATTTGTTTTTGTTATTAAATGTCTTTTATAGATACATAATGTTTAATAAAAAATAATAATAACATGTTTAGCTAGTAACTAATTCTATTAGAATCTGTCATGTGTATGTTAAGTAACTGTCATAGTTTAGTGTAACAGAATTGTTTTATGCTGTTTGATCATTTTAAAATTCTAACATCCAGATATTCGATTTCACTACAAACATTTAAATAAATAGGAATCCGTATTTGATATTTTTTCCATTGTTGCAGTATTGATTCTAGGTAACAAACATAAAAAAGTGACATCTGTATAGTATTGATAAGGTGCATTTTATGCATTAATAGTGAATCAGACATTTGCAGTACTATATATACTTTATGTAAAGTGTAGGTTTTGGCAGTAATGTAAATGCCCTGATGCCTCTGAGATAGTGAGCGAGACTGCTGGGTTACATTCTGGTTGTAAGATGATCCCTCCTCCTCCAGAGCTGACGGTGTAAGCGAGTGCCCGAGACAGGAAGGACTGCTGAGCACTGAATGCTAACAAGGGGGAGAGAGAGTACATGTCCACGGCGAGCGGAAAGGTGGGGGGTTCAACAGCGAGATATGGAGAAATATAATTAACCTGCAATGTGCCAACGCCAAATTCACGCCGATCATAACCATCCTCACCACCGATCATCATCCTCATCATCACCGCCACCAACAGCGCGACCGTCCTCGTCTTTTTTCTCCTCCTAAGTGAAATGTATCGGGACTGCATGGGCTCTTTTTTCTGACAATGGAGATTGAGAATATCGTGGCCAACACCGTGCTGCTGAAGGCGAGAGAAGGTAAGAGACGCGCAATGGCGCAATCAATTATCGCGGAACGCGTCTTAATGAATCCCGTATTAACTTTATCAGGGACGAGGCTGAATTATTGGATCTGAGTATATTCGCCACATCTGTATACAGTCTTGAATGGGCTTTCAAGGGTCCTCTGTTCAATAGCATCTCATTTAGTATGCTAGTACGCACTTACTATGCTCGGTCTCCTCTGTCAGACCCCTAATGGAGGTTACTGTGTATTTTTTTTCCCTCTGGATTCATAACGCAGAGACCGCAGTGTACACCCATCCCCGTCTCTTCACCTGGGAGGGAGGTTGAACTGCAGTTGTAGGCCGCAAGGTTGCCCCTCTCTCTGCGCACAAAGGAGTACACTGTGATAGGAGTGAGGTCGGTTCGCTCCTTGCTGGACCACAATCTTATCTGTGATAAATTAGGTATTAGCGGAGCGCACGGTTCTGATTGGGCAAGCGCAGCATTGAGCGGTCAAATGTGTTTTTATTTCTCTGTTATCACTGTCGAACAGAATATTTCACCGTTGCCCATGGCAACGTTCCTGCGCTACTTTCGTGTCTCCGGTATCACTCCGCGTACTCGCTCGTCGCGTCAACGTCAAGTTTGGCGAATCAAAAGTTTAATACGAACGCTTACTGTAATATATATATTTTTTAATTTTAAATTATTTATTTTAAATTCGGCATGAAAATTCAGCTCATCTATTTTATTTATTTTTTATTTAACCTGGTAATTTCACTAAAAACTTTGTATACTCAAACCAGCCTACTTTTGAGTGCAATAAAGAACTTTTCATTCCACTGATTTCCATTCATACCAGTGTTGCCAAGTCTGCGGTTTACCCGCAGAATTGGGCTACTTAACACTGTTGCCGTGCGATGTTTTTCATGTCCGCGGGTTGAAGCGACCACAATAATGTTATATTTAGCCTCTGGAATGCAAATTTTACCAGGGGAACCCTGCTAAAAAAGGTGTATTTTACCCCCCGGAATGTAATTTTTACTGTGGGACCCCCTCGAAACGCAATTGGGCTAGTTTTGACAACCCTAAATCATTCAGATGCAAGTGCAGGATAGCGGAAATGAACTCTAACCTGCAAATTTATCTCACCTGAAGCCCTATGATCAATAGATCAATACGTCATTTGTTATGTGATTAATTTATGACATTGATGTCATATCATGACCGTTTCAGTGTCCAAAGAAGTTTTGCATACTCAAAGTCTAGTGTGATTGCGGCTTAATGGCAACATCTCAAATCCAATCAAAAACCGAGAATACGGAGATGCACATCATAATATGCAGGAAAAGATGTGTAAGACCCGTAAGATCTTTGTTCATCTTCAGAACACAAATTAAGAGATTTTTGATGAAATCCGAGAAGAAGAAATTGTTGAATAAAGTCATTATTTTTGTTTACTTTGCACACAAAAAGGATTCTCGTCACTTCATGAAATTAAGATTAAATTATTGATGGCACATGGACTATTTTAACGATGTCCTTACTACCTTTCTGGGTCTTGAACGTGTCAGTTGCATTGCTGTCTATGCAGGGTCAGAAAGCTCTCGGATTTCATCAAAAATATTTTAATTTGTGTTCCCGAAGATGTACAAAGGTCTTACGGGTTTGGAAAAACTTTAGGGTGAGTAATTAATGACATTATTTTAATTTTTGGGTGAACTATCCCTTTAATATTGTAATATTGTTGCAGCCTTTATCTTTTTAATAGGCAAATGGACTACTTTTCTTAGTGGAAGCTTTAAATTTGTGATGAAACAGAGGCATTATAGAAACATTTGCATGTATTATAAAACAGATTTAAAAAAAAAAAATAGAAAATGTTGTAAAAAATGTAACATATACACTGAATGAATCAGGTACAATAAGATCTGTAACATGCCTTTAAACTTTTAAGATAATCTATTATTCTATTATTTATTTGACAAGCTGCCATGAAATGCTCTAGGAATTGAGTATCGGGCATAAGGCGATGCAAGATTTTAAAACTTAAATTTTTTAAAACTTTTAAATCTTAACCTGACTTACTTCACCACTTAAAATGCTAAAAATGCTAAATAACGGTTGTTGTTGGGATGTTTGCAGAACCTACAGTTCTTGAAACCTCTGGAATAATGTTAAATTATGCTTAATTATTTTAATCAATTTGACACTCCTAGTTTCTCTTAATACAAACGTTGGAAAACAAACGGCATTGTCGTCATCACAGCAGAAGTACTCAAAGAAATATCTTAGCCTACATAGGAGGAAGCTTTGTATATTTTTGGACAATTGTGGTCTGGAAGTTAAATAGATTGAGAACCACTGCTTCTTAAAAGGCCTTTTTTGTTCACAGTTGCGTCAGTAGCTTTTTCTTTTCTTTGAATGTGTTAGTGAATTAGTTGGTATTCTTCACTACTTGTTTTGTTAGAGAAAGTAACAGGTTGTGCACAGTTATCTCACATAGGCCTTGGCTTTCAAAAATAAAGCTATTCTTTATGATAGGGTCATAAATGCATTTTTGAGGTCATCTAAACTTATTACATTAATAAAGTTTACAACAATGATTTAGGTGTTCTGGGATCATTTTTCATTTCAATTATTTAATTTATATAGATTTTTTTAGATTTTATTTTATTGATTTTATATATTTTCTAATTTAGATTATTTAATTGATAGATTTTATTTAGATTTTTTTTGTTGTTATATTTTATACATGGTAGGTTATGATTCATACGAATGTGAAAAGGAAAGTACCTGGTCATCATTTGTAAGTTTTTCCTGTTTTTAAGCTCCTTATTGCCGTAATCTCGCAATTAAAATGAGCTCATAAATGCTGTAAGCATAGTAATTTTTTTATTACAAGCAAAATGCTGTTTAAAATATTTTCAGACAGAGTACAGCAGGACATGCCAACTTTCCAAAAGTATTTTATGTCAACTTTCCAAATACATTTTAGAGGAATGCTGAAACGGCATAATCTTTGTGTTTCTTCAAAGGTGTGTGTTTCTGTTTGTGTCAAATGATGAGGAAATAGTTTGAATTGTTGCGCGTCTCTAGGCAAACTGATTTGCAGTAAAAGGGTTTTTTATCTGATTTCTTGTCTTCAGCTGGTCAATTTGCTCTTTTTCCTGTTTATCCTGTTGTGCTGTTATGTAAATACAGAAAATATGTTTGTCTATCTTTACATTAACTCTTCCAAAAACTCTTTATAGCCTTGTATAGACAGACCTTTGACTCATGGCGTACAGGATGTTTATTATTGTCTCTTTCCTTGTCTCATTCAGCAGTTGCTAATATCTGTACTTTTAGTGTAGATTGCACAAAGTGTATCACGTGTGAGGGTTTGACCCGTCAAACAGCTGAGTGGTTGTGTGTGTGCATGTGTGTATGTTATTGCATTAGTATTGAGTGAGTGATATGTTGTCAGTGTATAATCAAATGCAAGAATGAACATGTACTATGTGCATCTGTGCAATGTGAATTAACATGTTAGATGTTAATTATAATTAGGAGAGATTGCTGTTTAAATTACATGTAGAGGTGATCTTAATAATCACAATGCCACTAAATTAGCCACTAAATATTTTTAAGTGCTGTCGATTTAGTTAATTAAATTAAAAAAGACATGTTTAAACTGTTTTCAACTTAATGCTTCATCTTAAAAACACTAGTGAAAACCAGTGAGGTTACAACAGCCAAAGACATTTGTATGCATGTGTATGCATAGACAGATTGGCAGGCTTGATTGCACAACACATTGCTGTGCATTTCATAAGGAAATGAAACAAACAATGAGACGCAGATTAATCACCCACTTCGTACCCCAAAAGTATTTGACCCCACCCCCCAAGGGTAAATTCAGAGGCCAGTGGTTCTCAGTGAGTGTGTGTGTGTTTTTTCAAGAGCATGACTTGTAAGGCTGTAATGTTGCTGGAATTTGCAGTCACTGAAATTACAGTAAATCCTGGAGGATAAACTCTTCTCATTCCTCAGTTTTGAGGAAAACCGTTTTCTCGGGTACGAGGCATGCTTTTGGCCTCAAGACGGCAAGCTTTTGATTACGCTCTTGCATGCTGCTTGTATGTTTTGCATTAAACAATTATGTGAAAACAAGGTCTGATTATTTCAAATTATCGTACAGGTTCAGACTCTGCCAGCTGTCATCATCTTTCTAAAGGCATTGCTCATTTAAAATTAATAGCATTGATTACCAGATGTATAGTGGAATGTTAGTTCTGGAAAAAACTACCTGGCCTTTGTGTGTGTATTTGCATATATATGTATACGTGTGTGTGTGCATATTTTAAAGGGATTGTTCACCCAAAAATGAAAATTCTGTCAATAATTATTCACGCTCATGTAGTTCCAAACTCGTAAGACCGTCGTTCATCTTTGGTACACAAAATCTGAGAGCTTTCTGTTCCTGCATAGACATCAACGCGACTACCACATTCAAGGCCCAGAAGGGAAGTAAGGACATCGATTAAAATCATCCATGTGACATCAGACTGACAGGGAAGAGAAGAAATTGTTGAATAAAGTCCTTTTCTTTGTGCACAAAAAGTATTCCCATAGCTTCATAACATTGTGGTTGAACATGATGGCTGAAGATGAACAAAGTTCTTACGGTTTTGGAACGTCATGAGGGTGAGTGAAAGGAGAACTCCACTTCCAGAACAACAATTTACAAATAATTTACTCACCCCCTTGTCATCCAAGATGTTCATGTCTTTTTGTCTTCAGTTGTAAAGAAATGATGGTTTTTGAGGAAAACATTTCAGGATTTTTCTTCATATAATGGACTTCAATTGTGCCCCCAATTTTGAACTTTCAAAAAAGTAATTTAAATGCAGCTTAAAGGGCTCTAAACGATCCCAGCCAAGGAAGAAGGGTCTTATCTAGCGAAACGATCGGTCATTTTTTTTCGAAAAATAAAAATTTGTATACATTTTAAGCACAAAAGCTCGGGTAGCACAGGCTCTCGGATGCGCGTCCATGGGTCGTTCTTGAACGATTCGTTCAAAAGAATCTTTAATGTGACTCACGAAGAACGAGTCGTCTTGGGGAGTGATTCGTTCAGTCGTGCATGCGCAACATCCTGTTAGGTTCTGTACTGGAATTAGTTCACCTGTTTCGAGTCTTCAGGTTTTTCGAGTCGTTCGTTCATCTTATGGGGCTGTCACGTGATGCTGATTTTGCTAAAATTAACGAAATGACTCGAAAAAAGATTCGTTCATTTTGCTGAACAAGTCTCAAAGGTCTGAGTTGGTAAAATGATCCGAACTTCCCATCACTACTATGAATCACGTCTAAGTTAATCGTCTGTGTACTCCGGCTCAAAAAGGTAGAGTATGGCGAAAAACTCCATCTTATTTTCTCCTACAACTTCAGAATCGTCCAACACGTTGTACCTTTTTGTTTGTAAACAGCGTTTGACTAACTTGCACTTCCTTAGTCTTTGCGCGTTTGCTTTGTAAACACTGGGTCTGTAGTTCCGCCTACATTTGGCGTGACCTTTCGACATGATTCAATACGTAGCATCGTGAACGCGCATACCAGAACCTGTGCTACACGAGCTTTTATGCTTAAAAAGTATACACATTTTTATTTTCCGAAAAAAATGACAGATCGTTTCGCTAGATAAGACCCTTCTTCCTCGGCTGGAATCCTTTAGAGCCCTTTGATACTGCATTTAAACTACATATTGGAAGTTCAATATCGGGGGCACAATTGAAGTCCATTATATGAAGAAAAATCCTGAAATGCTTTCCTCAAAAAACATACTTTTTTTACGATTGAAGACAGAAAGACATGAACATCTTGGATGACAAGGGGGTGAGTAAATTATTTGTGAATTGTTGTTCTGGAAGTGGACTTCTCCTTTAATGACAGAATTTTCATTTTTGGGTGAACTGTCTCTTTAAGATTCTGGTGGTGTTGTAATTTGCATTGAGTTCATCTTAGTTTCTCACTTTCTCACTCATAGGAGGAGGGGGGAAACGGAACGGACGGAGCAAGAAATGGAAGGAGATGCTTAAACTGCCTCATATCAGCCTCTGTGAGGAACTTAGACGCACTATTGGTAAGATGGATGTTTGAAAGAGAGCATTCAGGAAAGAGCTTTGGCAGAATATTTGTTTTAAGCAGGGCAAATAATCACAATTAACTGCATGAATAAATATTCAATGAGAAAAGATCATTAATAATATCCCAAATGAAGATAATTCAGGCTACATTATTGTGGCAAGTGGGAAAATCATTGAATGGACATTACAAAACAGTATTTTAGAAGTCAAAACATTGTCTGTATTTTTTCTGTATCACTGAATATAAGCCTAACACTGGCCTGCAGGCACACTGCATCTGGACTCACATAAACTTCAAGCTTGAATTGCTTTGATGGTAGGAAAATCCCTCTAAACAGAATTTATATACGGGTCAGGGGGCATGATTAATTGCATTCATTTTTTATCACATTTCATGTTTTTTTTTTTTTTAAATAATTAAATGCACTAAACTGACAGCCCTAGTTTCAAGGTATTAAAAATACCAATTTGTTTGTATTTGTATACAGACAAACAGTCTGAGTTGTGCAGGGACCAGGTGCAGTCTGGATACCCTCCAACCGCAATGGGTTTTTTACTGGCTTAAATGAAAGTTTACAAGTAATATCCTCTCTCATTAGTGCAATTTGATGTTATTTAAGCGTTGTCCATCTGGCTGACATATTGAAACTTTTTTTAACATTGCATTTAGCACATATAGGGTGACTTATGTCGATACCGATAGATTTTATTTATTTATTTTATTTTATTTTATTTTTTGATTGGGTGATCTACATCAACTTTGTGTCAAGATTTATAATATTAGCCATTATCAGCCATTAAAGCTTGGCTCTTGTTGGGCCAAAATTTCTTAATTCATTCTTGATTTTTGATAATAATAATTATTTATGTACAGATACAATTTGTTGCACCTTGTGCACCATAAAAGAGTACATATTATAATATTTATTTTAGGGCTGTCAGTTGAATATTTTTTAATCTAATTAATTACATGATGTGTTGATTAATTAATCGAATTAATCGCAAAATAAATTTGACTGGGAAAATACCTACAAAAGATTAATTAAAGCTATTTTTTGTTAAATGAGAAAGTACCAAGTAGACATTACAGATTGTAGCTTTAGAAAGAAATATTTTATTTGATTCAACAGCCTAATGTAAACTATGAAACATAAAAGAAGATAATTTGAGAAACATCTCAGTATTGTTTTGTTTAAATAATGAAAGTCATTGGTAACCAAAACAGCTTTGTTACCAACAGTCTTCAAAATACTTTTTTATCTTCCACAAAAGAAAGGTTTGAAATGACATGAGGGTGAGTAAATGATGACAGAATTATTTTTTGGGGGGTGAACTATCTATTATTATTATTATTATTATTATTATTATTAATGAAATGATAAGTAAATAAGAAACTAAATCTCTAAAATAAATGTCTTTATGAGTCATCAACTCTTTTGATTCGATTTGTACAAGTGGCTAATTCATTCATGAATTAAGTAAATGTCTCTTTTTATGAATGGGCTTTTGAGTCATTGATTCACATGATTCATTCAAAACGATTAATTTAGAAACTAAACACTGATGTGTTGTTCGGAGATGCGCAACAATTCTGCTATGGCTTCAAAGGTAATATGTTTTCTGCAAAATTGAGCAAAATCATATAATATTGTGTTTAAATTATAACACAATATCAACTTCTTATTTACTAAACCATTGCATGAAATCACATTTAAGCTTGTGACATATTGCTCTTGATATTGTGTGATATGTGATATACGTAATTATTGTGACACAGAACACGTACAGGGGCTTTTTTTTTGGACCAATATCTTGAATTTTAGGGCAAAATTGCATTTATGGAGTTGTTGCCCTGCATCATATTTGTCAACAGTCAACTATATGAAATATAAGATGATGCAGAGGTCTTATTTATCTAAAACTAATTAAGTTAAACTAATTAAGTTAACGCATTAAACTGACAGCTAATTTATTTTAATTTGTCTCCTTAAAAGGGTTGGTTTGTTTTGTGGTTCACTAAATGAAGCATACTTGCTAGTATATTCCTCATTAAAGGGTTTACATTGCTTAGAATGTTGCTGTCAGTTAAAAATGTATTCTGGTGTGTGGGCAGGTGTGTGTGTTTGCGTCAGACAGCTGTAGACCTTGGCTCAGTGAGGAAGTCCCGGCTGGGGTCGTTTCCTCTTGGCCCAGAATCCACCAGGCCCGTAGGGTTCTAGAGAGTCCTGCAGCACAAGGGCTCAGCTTGAGCTCTGCTCACCATCACTGTGATTTAGTGTCGTGGCTGTATGCTGAGATTTGCACTTTATGTGTGTATGGAGGAAATATTTTATTAAAGGGGTCACATCATACATTTAAAGCATTTTATTTTTTTCCCCTAAGGTCCACAAAAATGTCAAACAGCCTGAATTAGGTTTTTCACCTGACTTTCCACTCTGTCTGCCACATTCCATGAATGTGGTACAATTTTGTGTCAGGTGACTTAACATCTAAATATGTTTTGCTGATGAGACCTATTAGATGATTATCTAGCATAAAATTAACTTTGCATTAAAGTATCTAATATGTTTTTAATGGGGATTTTAGTCTATTCCTCCCCTTGACTTTCCCAACTGTATCTAACAGTAAAAATCATAAAGCAATATCATAATTTTGACTAGTGATGGGAAGTTCGGATCATTTAACTGACTCGGACCTTTGAGTCTCATTCAGCAAAATGAACAAATCTTTATTCGAGTCATTTCGTTCATTTTAACAAAATATAATAAAAATGTTACTTGTTACTTCCTTAACACATTTACTGCTTATACAAACTAAGTCTTTAGTCTATGATTAGCTCACCTCTCTTCTTATCTGACAAGTTTTCGGGTTCGAGTCGTTCGTTCATCACGTGACAGCCCCATAAGCTTAACCAATACAGTCTGAGCCGGAAAAAGAATTGAATAGTTTATCTCTCGAGTCTTCGGGTTTGAGTCGTTCGTTCATCACGTGACAGTCCCATAAGATGAACGAACGACTCCAAAAACCCGGAGACTCGAAACAGGTGAACTAATTCAAGCACAGAACCTAATAGGATGTTGCGCATGTGCGACTGAATGAATCACTCCCCGAGACGACTCGTTCTTCCCGAGTCACATTAAAGATTCGTTCAAAATGAACGAATCGTTCAAGTACGACCCATCACTAATTTTGACAAAATTTGTTAGACACAGTTCAACATTTGGGTTTTGAAAATAAAAATGTCATTCATTTTCTTCAAAGGGGAACTTTGGGGAAAAATGTTAATGATAACTTAAACCTTTAAACCTTTTTTAAAGGATTAGTTCACTTTCAGAATAAAACTTTCCTGATAATTTAATTTTCAATTCAATTCAAATTTATTTGTATAGCGCTTTTCACAATACATTTTGTTGCAAAGCAACTTCACACCAAATTAACGTTTTTACAATATATGTAGTAGTAGCTTGATGTACATATGGCAGAGATGTGTGGTAAATATCAATTAATGACGTAATCAAACAGACAAAGAACACTATAAATTAGTAGCAGAATTTACTCACCCCAATGTCATCCAAGATGTTCACGTCTTTCTTTCTTCAGTCGAAACATTTTTTGAGGAAAACATTCCAGGATTTTTCTCCATATAGTGGACTTCAGTGGGGATCAACAGATGGAAGGTCCAGGTTGCAGTTTCTATGCAGCTTCAAAGGGCTCTACACGATCCCAGCCGAGAAATATAGGTCTTATCCAATGAAAACGATTGGGCATTTTTTAAAATAAAATTAAAATTTATATACTTTTTAACCACAAATGCTCGTCTTGCACTAGGTCGACCAAACGCATTGTAATCATTCACTTGTCATGTAGACAGAACTACCAACCCATTGTTTACAAAGTGAACGAGCAGAGAAACCAAAATGCCCTTTACAAAAAAAGGTAAAACAACGATGTTGGACAATTATAAAGTTGGAGGAGAAAATGAGATGGAGTTTTTCACCCTACCCTACATTTTTGAACCGACGTGGACAGATGAAGAACTAACTGCCAGTGATCTTTCCAACGTTATTACGCAATGCGTGAAGACGTGCATGTCCATCAGTGCAAGATGAGCACTTGTGGTTAAAAAGTATATACATTTTAATTTTTTGTTTTAGAAAATGACCGAATGTTTTGCTAGGTAAGACCTTATTCCTCGGCTCATGTAGAGCCCTTAGATGCTGCACTGAAACTGCTATTTGGACCTTCAACCTGTTGAAGGCCACCACTGAAGTCCACTATATGGAGAAAAATCCTGGAATGCTTTCCTCAGAAACCTTCATTTCTTTTCGACTGAAGAAAGAAAGACATGAACATCTTGGATGACATAGGGGTGAGTAAATTGTCAGGAATTTTTAATTTTGGAAGTGAACTAATCCCTTAAGCTTTTGTTGACGCCATCAGCCTACATGATTTAGACTAATTTTTAAATAATCTAATAAAATTTCTAGTGAAAAAATGACATAACTCATGATTATGCAAAGAAATAGTCACCAGTGAGAGAACTGGCAAGCAAATCATGACCAAAGAACAGTTTAGCGCTTACCCATTTTAATGAAACACACATTATTAACATTTTTAAATCAATAGTTTTGTATTTCTCCATTTTTAATTTGATCAACATTTGCATTGCTTCACAGAACTGTCATTCCTTCTTTTTAGTTAAAATGGTAAAGTACACCATTTTGGAACTTTGTCTGTCTGATTTTCAAAAATGTTTTTGCTTCAAATCAAACATTGCTATGAAGCAGCTGACTGGTTTGGTTCATGGTTTAAAACTTTAATTATTTTATTCCCTGTGGGGAAAATACCGAAACCGCTAAAAAATAGATGGAAACTAATGAACACTAGTGTTATTAACTTCTTCAACAAATTCTTTCACATAGCTTTAACAAATGTCGTTATTTGATTTGTGAAAGTTTCAGCACATTTTCATAGTACAATGAACTCTTTTATTTTAAAAGTTCAGTGTAATATTTAATAATGACCCAATAAAGATTATAGATGAGGATGGTCATCATGTGACAATGATAGGTTTAACCTACTTTCTCTCTGTCTCTCTTGTTTATGGCTTTTAGAGAGGGATTACACTAGCCTTTGTGAGAAGCAACCAATTGGTCGTCAGTTGTTTCGCCAGTTCTGTGACACTCAGCCCAAATTACGGCGGTGCATAGAGTTCCTGGATTCTGTGGTATGAAATCTCTGCACAAACATACATATAGTCTGCACCTCTTTTTAACCTCTCTCTTTCTTTTTCTCACAGATTGAAATACACATACAATTATCTCCACATACAATTATCTAAGGAACCTTTTACTGAACAGTTCTTTAAAGAAACACTTTTTCTTAGTGAAGAACATTTAATAATCTGAAGAATCTTTTTCCCACTATAAAGGATGTTTTTTGCAACCAAAACGTTCTATGAAAGTTAAAGGTTAACGGAATCAAGGATTCCAATGAAGAACCATTATTTTTAAGAGTGTTCTAAATGATGTACACTACCAGTCAAAAGATTTTTTAATGTTTTTTAAATAATTCTCTTTTGCCCACCAAGCCTGCATTTATTTGCTCCAAAGTGCGGCAAAAGTGGTAATATTGTGAAATATTTTACTATTTAAAATAACTGCTTATTTTAATATATTTTAAAATGTAATTTATTCATATGATCAAAGCTAAATTTTCTGTATCATTAATCCAGTCTTCAGTATCACACAATCCTTCAGAAATCATTCTAATATGCTGATTTGCATTTCATCAGTTATAGAAATTATAGAAATTAATACTTTTATTTAGCAAGGATGCTTTAAATTGATCAAAAGGGATGATAAAAACTATTATAATGTTACAAAAGACTTCTATTTCAGATAAATGCTGTTTTTCTGAACTTTATATTTATCAAAGAAACCTGAAAAATTTCTACTTGGCTGTTTTCAACATAATAATAATAATAATAATTGTTTTTTGAGCAGCAAATCAGAATATTAAAATGATTTCTGAAGGATCATATGACTGGAGTATTGATGCTAAAAAATTCTGCTTTGAAATCAAAGGAATAAATTACATTTTAAAATATATTTAAATAGAAAACAGTTATTTTAAATAGTAAAAATATTTCAAAATGTTACTGTTTTTTCTGTACTTTGGATCAAATAAATGCAGGCTTGGTGAGCAGAAAAGACTTTAAAAAACATTAAAAATCTTACAGTATTAAAACTTTTGACTGGTAGTGTATGTAGTTTATTATTCAGCAAATATGCGATTTCATCTTTATTTGTGTGTGTGTGGTTGTTTAGGCAATGTATCAGGTGGCTCCGGATGAGAAGAGGAGAGACGTCGGTTTAAATATTTTAGACACATATTTTAATAATGGGGTAAGTATTGATTCAATTTTTTTGCTTGCACGCACCTGTTCTCACACTTTCCTACATACATGTGTTCACTGAAAGCATTAATGATTGAACTTTAAACTTCTCTCTTTTCTTTTTCGAATTACACCGTATCAACTGCTCTTCCTGTTTTCTCTCCCTCCTTCCCATACTGTCTTCCTCATGTAGTCGGCAGCTCATTTACCAGAGATCGCTCAGGATGTGGTTGGGGAATGCAGGCAGAAACTGGAACAGAGTCCTTGTAAAGAGCTGTTCCAGGAGTGTACCAGGTAACAACAATGTAATTTAAAGCCAAGTCAGTTTATTTGCCAGCCATCTACTGTGGTTAACAGCTATTTTGCTGTCAAACAACATCTGTACAACAACTTTTGGGGGAAAACTAATGTCTAAGACACATTCCCAAGTTTGATTAAGTATTTTACTACTAGTTAATAATTTGGGGTTGTTAAGGGTTTTTTTAAACGTTGATGAAAGAAATCTCTTATATGCCCACCAAGGCTGCATTTATTTAATCAAAAATACAGAAATATTGTTAAATATTTGTATAATTAAAAAATAGTTTTCTATTTGAATAGACATAAAAAATGTAATTTATTTTCAACATCATTACTCCAGTCTTCAGTGTCACATGATCATTAAAAATCATTGTAATATGCTGATTTGCTTCTCAAGAAGCCTTTCTTATTATTATCTGTGTTGAAAACAGTGCTGCTTAATATTCTTGTGAGAACCATGACATTTTTTTTAGGTATTCTTTGATTAATAGAAAGTTCAAAAGAACAGCATTTATTTGAAACAGAAATATTTTGTAACATCATAAATGTATTTACTGCCACTTTTTAATTTAATGGATTGAATAAAAGTATTTATTTCTTTAAAAATAAATATTATTGACACCAAGTGGGTTAGTGGTGTTACGAATCTGGTCGGTGAGCTGCGGACCGCTCACCACCAGATGTCGCTCTCCCTCTGTTTACACACTCTGACTGTTGCACTACACCCCGGACTCCATTCCCCATCAGCCATTGCACTACACCCCCGTCCAATCAGAGACAGTATAAAAGTCCCGATCTTTCTGTCACTCACCGCCGAGTATTGTACTGTGTTTATCTGGTCATACGAAGCGTTTCTCTGTGTTCAGCCCGTGTCGCGTCTTTCTGTTATTCTGGCTCCTCGTCTGGTTTGTCTCGACCCCCCGCCTGTTTATCGACTACTCTCTGCCTAGCCCTTATACACCTGTCTGCTCCTGTCTGACCACGCCTGCCTTGACCATGTCTCTGTCCAAATCCTTCAATAAAAGCGTGCAAATGGATCCGCTTGTCTCTCGTCTCACTCCCAACGTTACAGAATACTCGGCCACAAAGGGATCCAGCAGCTTTACACCCGGACATTCTGCAGATATGGACACCGACAGGACTCTATTTCGGATCAAACAAGGACCACGCTCACTCGAGCAGTACACCCGTGAGTTTTTAGTTTTTGCTAATTATTCCACCCTACCGGACTGTACTATAATTGAGATTTTTTGTGACGGCGCTAACGATCACTTGAGGACGAGACTGAGACGCGAGGGTCCGCGCTCTTCACTAGCAGCATTTATTAACTTTGCTCTTATGTGTGTGGGTTCGACATTCACTGTGGGGGTCGCAGAGAGGGAATGCGACAACGCGGTAATGGCGACCGCGCGTTCCACTCGCAGACTGACAGTCTTGCCGGAGCACGATCCCACAAACACGTTTGCCGCCTGGATCGCTCGTGAAATGGCGGTCGTGCAGGAGCGCGTTCAAGCTATGACAACGGCCGCAGATAGCGCTGCTCTAATGGCGACGACGGAGGAGCCCGTTCACAAAATGGCGGCGATGACTGGGCCCCATCACGTCACAGCTGCCATACCAGAGCCAAGTCAAGTTGCAGCTGCATGTCCTGAGTCAAGTCAAGTTTCCAAGTCAAGTCAAGTTGCAGCTGTGTTTCCTGAGTCAAGTCAAGTTTCTGAGTCCAGCAAGATTTCAGCTACTGTTCCGATGTCAAGTCAAGCTGGAGCGGTGTTTCCTGCATCAAGTCAAGTCAGAGCTGCTCTTCCTAAGGCAAGTCAAGTTAAAGCTGTGTTTCCAGTGTCAAGTCACGCTATTACTGTGGTTCCTGTGTCGAATCAAATTACTGCTGCCGCTTCTGTCTCAAGTGCACGCAAGATGGCTGCCGCCACGCCCGAGTCTGCACTGCACAAGATGGCCGCCACGCCAGAGCCACTGCACAAGATGGCCGCCACGCCAGAGCCACTGCACAAGATGGCCGCCATCTCCAAGCCTCTCCACAAGATGGCCGCCATCTCCAAGCCTCTCCACAAGATGGCCGCCATCTCCAGGCCACTCCACAATATGGCTGCCAATCCAGAACCTGTGGTCA
This sequence comes from Labeo catla, assembly GCA_012976165.1. Classification (NCBI taxonomy): domain Eukaryota; kingdom Metazoa; phylum Chordata; class Actinopteri; order Cypriniformes; family Cyprinidae; genus Labeo; species Labeo catla. Next base: position 3,056,953 of record VONZ01000016.1, read on the forward strand.
GCATCCGGATGCCACGTGTGGTTATGATGGCCCATGTGCGGGATACACCCCTAATGACTGTATGGGCAGCTAAATTGGCGCTCCTTCATGTCGCGGCGGCTACCCCTGAGTCAAGTCAGGATGCAGAGTCAAGCCAAGCCACAGTTGTTCCCCACGAGTCAGGTCACACTACAGCTGTTGTTCCTGAGCTAAGCCATGTTGTTCACGAGTCAAGTCCTGGTACAGCGGATCTCCATGAGCCAAGCCAGGGTATAGCAGTTCCTCATGAGCCAAGTCAAGCTGCTGCTGTTATTCCAGAGCCAAGTCAAGCTTCAGCCGCTGCTCCAGAGTCAAGTCAGGCTACAGCTGCCTCCAAGTCCAGTCCGGCCTCCAAGTCCAGTCCGGCCTCCAAGTCCAGTCCGGCCTCCAAGTCCAGTCCGGCCTCCAAGTCCAGTCCGGCCTCCAAGTCCAGTCCCGTCAAGGCTGTCGTCCCCGCGCCTGCTAACGCCACGTCAGCCCAGCCAGCGCCTGCTAACGCCACGTCAGCCCAGCCAGCGCCTGCTAACGCCACGTCAGCCAGGCCACAGCCGGTCAAGGTCATGTCTGCCTCTTCTGAACCTGCACCAGCTGCTGTTTCTACTGAGTCAAGTCAAGTCACAGCCAAGTCAAGTCATGTTCCAGCTGTTCCTACCAAGTCCAGTCACGTCCCGCCTGACGGCCCAGAGTCCAGTCACGTCCCGCCTGACGGCCCAGAGTCCAGTCACGTCCCGCCTGACGGCCCAGAGTCCAGTCACGTCTCGTCTGACCGCTCAGAGTCAAGTCATGCCTCGTCTGATCGCCCAGAGCCTCTCCATGTTTCTTCAGACCTCCCAGTGCCTCGTCATGTCTCGTCTGACCTCCCGGAGCCGTGCCATGCCTCGTCAGATATCCCACGATCACGGCCTATCATGGTAACCAGTGAACTGGACCCACCACAACCTCCCGCTGCTGCTCTTCCTCTTATGGCGGTTGCCATCTGGTGTGTGTGGGCTGCACACTGTGCCCCTGAGATCACGTCTGTTCACAGATCAACCCCTGAGGCCACGTCTGTTCACCAGTCTGCTCCAGAACTCCCCTCTGATCTCAAGCCTGCTGCAGAGCTTTCGTCTGGTCTCCAGCCTGACCCAGAGCTCCCCGCTGATCACAAGCCTGCTTCAGAGGTCCCGTCGGGTCTCAAGTCTGCTCCCGAAGCCTTTCCCATCGGAGAAGCTGTGCCAAAGCCTCCAGAGGTGTCGGCGTCGGCCGTAGAACCTCTTATGGAGGGGGCGTTAACTGCTAAACTCTCTGCTTCTCCCTTTTTCCTGTCTGCATCCTCTGTCACTGTTCTCCCCAGGTCCCCGTCCAAGACGCAGCCTCCTGTTCCGCCCCGGAGGGCTGCTCCGCCTCCTGTTCCGCCCCGGAGGGCTGCGGTACCTCCTGTTTCGCCCCGGAGGGCTGCGGTACCTCCTGCTGCGCCTCCTGCTCCGCCCCGGAGGGCTGCTGCGCCTCCTGTTCTGCCCCGGAGGGCTGCTGCGCCTCCTGTTCTGCCCCGGAGGGCTGCTGCGCCTCCTGTTCCGCCTTCTGCTCTGCCCCGGAGGGCTCCTGCTCCGCCTCCGGCTCTGCCCCGGAGGGCTCCTGCGCTTCGTGCTCTGCCTCCGGCTCCGCCTCCTACTACGCCTCCGGCTCCGCCCTGGAGGGCTCCGGCGCCTCATGCCCTGCCTCCGGCTCCACCCTGGAGGGCTTCTGTGCCTCCTGCTCCGCTTCCAGCTACACCCGGGTGGGCTCCTGCTCTGCCGGTCCTGTCTCAATCACCGGGTCCTCCGCAGGGACCTGGTCCTCCAGCCCTTGCCCTGTCTCGCTCCCGCCCCACCACTCCCATGGACTGTTGTTCTGTTGGAGCGTCTGGAAGCCGCTCTTTGGGGGGGGGCTATGTTACGAATCTGGTCGGTGAGCTGCGGACCGCTCACCACCAGATGTCGCTCTCCCTCTGTTTACACACTCTGACTGTTGCACTACACCCCGGACTCCATTCCCCATCAGCCATTGCACTACACCCCCGTCCAATCAGAGACAGTATAAAAGCCCCGATCTTTCTGTCACTCACCGCCGAGTATTGTACTGTGTTTATCTGGTCATACGAAGCGTTTCTCTGTGTTCAGCCCGTGTCGTGTCTTTCTGTTATTCTGGCTCCTCGTCTGGTTTGTCTCGACCCCCCGCCTGTTTATCGACTACTCTCTGCCTAGCCCTTATACACCTGTCTGCTCCTGTCTGACCACGCCTGCCTTGACCATGTCTCTGTCCAAATCCTTCAATAAAAGCGTGCAAATGGATCCGCTTGTCTCTCGTCTCACTCCCAACGTTACAGGTAAATAAAACACAAGGAGAAAATGTCTAATAAAATAATAGTAAAACAAATCAAACAAACAAAAGCACCTGCCATCCCATATTCCTTAGATGACCTCTTAGTAAGCTCTCCTATCCTTACATCATGTTTTGATAATGGAAATCAGACTATCATGTATTCGGTTCCAATGGACAATGGATGAAATCTTTGCTCTATTAATTAAAGCAGTGGATCGCTCCAAACTAACAATATCTATAAAACAGGACAACCATTGCTGTTTTGACAGGGAATTAGGAGGAAATCAAGAACTAATACACTGTAAAAAACAATTTGTTGAGTCAATTTAAAATAATTTGTAACCTGGCTGCCTTAAAATTTTAAGTTCAGTCAACTCAAAAAAGTTTATTCAACTTGAAATGTTAAATTATTGTACTGTCCTCAACATAGCTTTAGTGTTTTGACAGTCGGCTAAACGCCCTTCCCTCACACAACTCTGAAGACAAGACGTTCGTTTGCCCACAGGTTTAATGGTCTTGGGTATGGAGTGAAACTACAAATAAACAAATGAAGACATTAAGTAATAATGTCCAGAAACTCACAAAACTACATAATCATAATATTCACATTAGTATAATATTCTGTACTGCTTGGAAATACACATAGCCTTTTCTTATGTACATATACAGTAGAGCAATATGACGTCAAAGCAAAATACCTAGTGAAAATGATTAGTGATTCACTTAACCATAACCATTCACATTTATATACAGGTATAATGAACATTAAAGTAAATCAAATGAATACTTACAAGCGATGCTGTTGCAAGTTTAACAATTACAGAAATATATGGCGACTGAAGAGAGCCATCGTTATCCCTGCCCACACGGAGCACTCACTACTTCCAGATTCACGTGAAGAGCAGAAATCGCATTTTACAGTAACATTAAACTTGCCACTAGATGGAGCTCTAAACCGTTAATAAAATGAATAGGTGAATTACTGTCATTTATAGAATTATAATCAACAAACAAATGAAATGAAACACTAAATAATGAAATCTCTTTAAATCAAACTTGTTCCAGGACAATTATACTAAGTGACAACTTAGATTCTTGAGTTAAATCAACTTAAAATTTTAAGGCAGCTGGGTAACTTACCAATCTGTTAAGTTTAGCAAACACAAATATCTAAATTGTTACTTAGTACAACTTAACATTTCAAGTTGACTGAACTTATTTTAGTTGACTGAACATAAAATTTTAAGGCAGCAGGGTGCCAAATTATTTTAAGCTGACTCAACAAATTGTGTTTTTTATTTTTTACGCTGTAGTTGTTTTCTTTGCAGCTGTTAACCCTGAAAATAAAGTTTGTTTTTGTTTTGAAGTCAGTGTTAGTTGATTAATTTTTCCTATATTGAAATTATTATTATTTTTTAAACATGTTGGCAGTTTCTAGCTTTAAAGAAAAATAATTTGTAGCAATAGTTTTATGGGTCCAAAACCACATTGGGTGTGCATGATTTTCTAATAATTTAATGGCTCATCATCAATTATTCCTTATATAATGTAATTTATTTTAATTAATGTAACTATAAATGCATTCAAAAATAAAACAGGTTTTCTGTGACTTATGGAAAGTATATGTAGGGCTTTATACACAGTGTGTGCCATTGTAAAGACTAGGTTTATCCCTTACAGCCTCATTTTCATCAAAAAAACAAAACAAAATAAAAAAATGTCATATCCCTGGTGAAAAAAACAGCATATGCTGCTAGGTATGTTTTGATGCTGGGATGCTGGTTAGGTATGTTTTGATGCTGGTTTAAGCTGGTCCTTAGCTGGTTTAAGCTGGTCTGTTGCAGGTTTATGCTGGTCTTTGACCAGCAACATGACCAGCATAAACCAGCACAGGACCAGCAAAGGACCAGCATAAACCAGCTAAGGACCAGCTTAAACCAGCATCAAAACATACCTAACCAGCATCCCAGCATCAAAACATACCTAACCAGCATATGCTGTTTTTTTTCACCGGGGATAAAACCCAAAACACACACAACCACAATCAGAAATTAAAGAGGTGCATTTTCTGCTCTTAAGGTCCCATTCACCAAGATACCTACTCTTTTACCCCCCACCTTTGAATTTATACATTTACTATAACGATGAATAGTCAAGTCCCACCCTATAATTTTTCACATTATAAAACCTCATTTCATTCTGAAATATGTCACAATACATAAGTCAGCCATAACTGTTACATGACTTAAAGTTTGCTAAGCAGAGCATGGACACGAGATGTTGTGAAATCAAAATGGCAATATCCACTAGAGGTTCTTACATTTCAATTGACATTGTATTTTTCTAGATGTAAAGGTTAAAAACAGGGGTGCCCAAACTCAGTCCTGGTCCTTGTTTTAGCTCCAACTTGTCTTAACACACCTGCCAGGGGGTTTCTAGTCAGAGATTTTCTTACTATAGGGAGATAAGAGGGTCTGTATTACTGTTGGAGAAAACATAACGGCTAACTTGGATCATGTGTCCCTTAATAACCAATCACATTATAGCCTTGATGTCATTGAATTTCAGTCAGACTTGTGCGACACTCAAACGCCATTTACGGATGCCATAGGAATGAATGAGGAGTGCCGTAAGCTGAATACCAACTCTCACAAAAAGTCAGTAACTTCTCTTATAAAACGGCATTTTTTTTTTCGTGGTAAACTCTAAAAATTGTTCAATCCAAAAGTATTGTTTAGTGTAAAACATGTTGAAGATTAGCAGATAGGCTGTAGATTCGTTTAGTCTAAAAAGCTGTTTATTCAGTGTAGTGAGGCCTCTCTTTCATTGACATCCATTCAAAGAAAATGGCCTCTGGTCTCCTTTCTCACGTACTGACAGTCTGGAAGTGTTAGCTTTAGCCGTTTCGCTTTTTCAGCTAATGGTTGCAGGCTTGCCATCTAGTGGCTTTTTTTTTTCTAGTATGCCTAGTAAGAGCTTGATTAGCTGGTTCAGGTGCTGGTTCAATTGGGGCTGGAGCTAAAATCTGTAGGACACCTCCCTCCAGGACTAAGTTTGGGCACCCCTGGGATAAAACAATGTTAAGATACTGACAATAGTGACTCAACTCGGATTCAGCCCTTTGGGACTCGGACTTGAGTCTGACTCAGTCCATTTTGGAGTTGGACTTGTCTCAGACTCTATTGGTTAAAGACTTAAACTCGACTTAGGTGGACTTGAACCCAACACTACACTACAGTTTCAGCTATTAAAATAGTCCAGGTTTGTATGTAATAGCTAATTTAGTTAATTTAGAAAAAAACTTTTTTTTTGGTTCGTTACATGTAAGTTTTTGTTTTTTAAAGTAACCACCAGGCGGCCAGCAACAGACAGTGAGTTGATCATAGCCTGTTTGATCAATTTAGCCTTCTGAAATCATCACGACTTTTGCATCTGAAATATATATGTGACCGGGTAACATAGAGTAATCACCAGAATAATAGCCTGCGGTCATGCTTATCCGTCACTCGAGGATGCTCTTGTGCATCTGCGCACCGTGGTTAGAAGAAGGGAAAAACAAAGGATTTTTATTTTTTGGAATCGTTCATGATTAGGGATTCCTAGGCGTGCGTGAGTTGAAGTGCATGGGCTGGGAGACAACACTGCTTGTTTTTGTTTAAGAAAGAAAGGGAGCCCCTATGCTTTGTGTTGTTCTGACCGCTGGAAAGGTGGAGCAGTAAACGACCACACGGATTTCGTATTTCTCTGAGCTTGAGAGATTTCCATGTGAGTCGTGCAGGCCGCGGAGATTGAGCGTAAGTGATATTTAATGTGATCGTGAAATCAAATTATGAAAATGTATCTTTAATAATAGTTCTATGTGTGTTCTTTCTTTAGAAAGCATCATAAGCCACTACTGTTGTTTATCTGGGGGTTAAGTGCTCACACCAAGTTTTCTGTACTTGAATTTATTTCTTAGTTTATTCTTTTTGTCAGAACTGTGTAACCATCCATGTAAGAAGGGGAAATTGGCGAAACTGGCCGAAGTGATTTCTGTAACTCTGAGAGTTACTTGAAGTGCCTATAATTTAGGTTTGTTTCTTTAAATTTTTGGAGAAGCGTGCTTTTGGTGGTGGTTAATTTGTCGCTGTACAAATTTCTTTGGCGCCACCCCCCACCATGGGAAACCTAGAGTATTAATGCTGCGTCTTCTATGTATGCAGTCGGAAATAAAGAACCCCTAATTCAGGTGCTTGGCAGTGTTTGAATTTCTTTAATAGAATACACCTTTACACGCCCCACATATATATATACATATACATACATGTGAAGCAGCACAACTGTTTTCAACATTGATAATGTGGGGCCTCAGAGAAGAGAACAACCCAAAGAGTCTTCTGTGAGCCACTTCGGCGAACATAAATCAGTTGGGGAACCTACATGACACGAGTAGATCAGTTCCTGTCCTATGCTGACTTTTCACCTCAGGGGTGAACCAGTGATAGACTAATCAATTCAGGAGGACAGAGAACTCTTGTTCTCTGCTGGGACCACTTGAAACCACAAATGCCTTATCATCACATTTTCACCAGCCTCGGTCAGACCCATGTAAGAAACACAGGAAAAGACTAATTTACAGATGACAGCTCCCCAGCCTGCAGGGCTCACAGGACCCTGTGACCCTTTGGGCATCCCATGTCCCCCTCCTCTACGTTATACTACATTATGATTTTGAAAAGAAAATTATTTGAGTATTGTTATTAGAGCAACAATATGCATTAGTAGTATGTATTATACCTCCTATATGCTTGGTGTGTTTATTGTAACCTACGAAGCTAACCAATGTTTTATTAGCCATTTAAAGAGACAAAGTTATTAATGTGTATGCAAGATATCTGACGTTTGGTGTTGAACGAAAGCTTGTTTTATTTCCAAGATGTTGACGTGAATGAAAAGTCGATGTATGATGCTTGCATTACAACATTTATTGAAGTTATAAACAAAACTTGCAGAGATGTTCTCCGTGATGGAGAAAGCATTATGTTAATTTATGCACAATAAGTAGCAGCACAGGGCGTGACTCCACCCCTGCGCAACGACAACCGATTGGAACCCAAGTTTGGGGGACGAACCTAATCGGCTTGCTTAAAATCCCATGTACCTAACAGCCTTTCGCCTTTCGTTTGAGTGCACTCTCACCGGCACTCACTGCTTGACCACGTGATTGTGCCATCCAGAACTCTACAGAACCAGTTAAAGCTTCGTGAAACCTTCAAAGTCTTTGTGCCCCGCAACTCAGACTTTCAAAGAACCTCAAGCGCATCACACTGCGTAACCAGGCAACCAACCGAAGCTTCCCCGGCAGAACTATCCAATCACCACCAAAGGCTTCCCAAAGTGAGTAATTTGCAGAATTGATCAAGCTAAAGTGATGGCGAGTTATATAAATGCAGAGGAAACAAATATATATCCAAAGAAAGGCCAGTTGCTGATACAAGTTGTCCTCATGAAATTCTCTTTTTAACTATCTATATGGCACAAACTAAACTCTGCAGAATAAATAAAAGCTTACGCCACGAAACTTGGTCCTGGTGGGCTGGTGTCCTTCAGAGTTTATTAACTTTATTGAGCAGCCAATGTGTGATCACTCCTTACTACTCATGGCCAGTAATGCTAAAGTAAAACAGTTTTACTTTTCCGTAGTTTTTCAATGGCTCTCAATCACACTGTAAACATGACCTGAGCAGTTGAAGGTTGTGCATTTATTGCTTGGACAGAGCAAAAACAATGTAAGTGTCTAAAGCATACACACAGTTCCACTGAATGATAAATGACTTTTAACAATGTCTTAAACCAAATGTATGAAGGAAGCTGTTAAAATAATCACAGCATTAAAATCAACCTTGAAATTAGAGCGTGAGGTTTATCTAGTAAACAGACACGTGAAATTTGCATTCGTTACTGTAGCAAACAGACATTGGTGCATTTTCTTTCAGAATCATCATTAGCCAATGGATAGGAAAAGTTAATTACTTTAGCATTTTATTTTATGAAAATAAGATAAAGAAGTTCTCGCACTGAACGAGACGTAACCTCCCGCCTAGAACTTATGACAATAATATGGCGAAAGCATCCATCTATTGCTGTATCTAAACTGAATAAAAAGCAGAATGATCTGATGAAACGATAAGACAATAAACATTATAAAGAAAGAAAGCATATGAATGATGTAGTGGTAATTGACATATCATTTATTACAGTACAGAAACTATAAGGTGTATTTTCTACCTTATCTACACACACACACACACACACACACACGCATACACATAAAATTATTATATTTGACATTTCTGTCACTTCTGAAATGATGGCTACTCCCCTCGTGTGACATAATGTTAGCTTATATAGCCTACATAAATACTATTCTAGACAATAGTAAACATTAAATAATTGAACTTTTAAAGCCCCCTTTTTTAAATCTTGGCTTACATAAATTTCTATATATGCCATATGTCATGCCATTGTCACAGGTGTTGTTTGCGGGGAATGAGGAGTAGGAACGAGGAGATCAGGAACATACATTTATTTAAATAATCCACACTTGCAACAGGAACGAACAGGAACAGCAGGGAATTCACACACATACACAACGTAAAAGACTTAAATACACATATCAGGGGGGGTCAGGGGGGTAGCCCCCCCCCGCCAAATTTTCTTGGGGGAACTTAGGGTATTGTCAGCCCGGGAGAGTACAGGAATGCTGGGCTTAGGAGGCGCTGGCTCAGGAGGGCGCTCGGGAGGCACAGGCACAGGAGGGAGCTTGGGAGGCGCCGGCTCAGGTGGGTGCTCTGGAGGACGCTCGGGCTCTGGAGGGCGCTCTGGATCTGGATGACTGGACGGGACCAGCGGAGACGAAGGAGAGCTGGACGGGACCGGTGGAGACAAAAGGGAAAATAATCCGTATAGGTCCACTGCGTCCTTATGGCATATGTAGCTTGCCATATTTGCAGCCGGTAGGCCAGAGTGCGGGGCGTGGCTGGAGTCCATGAGCTGGCTGCTGCCGGAGTCTGTGACCAAGCCACGGCCCGAGTCCATGAACGGCTGGGGTCCGGGAGCGGGTCACGGGTTCTGGGCTGAGGATGAGGGAGCAGCTCTGGAGAACTAGGGTGAGCGAGGGAGGACCGGAGGGAGTGAGCTTGTTGGAACAGCATGTGGAGGACGCTGGCTGGTGGTGAGCTGGAGCGTTGTTTACAGATGGGGTGAAGATTAGAATCTTCCACATCGACATAGAAATTGGAATGACAAAGAGCTAGGACATAGTTGATAAATTACGCAACCGGTTTGCGGCAATCGTCAGGAGTTATAGAACAGAACAATTTGTCATTGTTTAGCCCCATCTGAAAACGCACGCTGATCATAGCATCGCTCCAACTCACCAGGTGAAAAACGCTCTGGAATTCCTCTACGTATTGCTCCAACAGCCTCTCCGCCTGTTGGATGTTCATTAGGAATTCCTCAGCTCAGAACATTTTGTTAGTGGTCGGTTCTTCTGTCACAGGCGTCGTGTGCAGGGATTGAGGAGTAGGAACGAGGAGATCAGGAACATACATTTATTTAAAAAAATCCACACTTGGAACAGGAACTGCAGGGAATCCACATGCATACACAACGTAAAAGACTTTATGCGAACAAGGAGTGAAAATACAAGAACCGACCACCAAACAGGGAACTGAACCAAACTTAAATACACAGACTAATCAGACGAGGACAGGTGTAATCGATTAGACAATGACGTAATAATTGAACACGGAACAGGAAGGACCAAATAAGGGCATACACAGGGAAAAAACCAAAGAAACAGTCCACAGGAGTGTGACAGCCATAGCATCATTAAACTAACATCTAACAGTGGACAAATGTGTTTCTTTTCCTTCTTACTCCATAATGGCCACCATGCAATTTGCATCCTGACTGAGCATTAAAAGAATTTAGTGGAAGGACTTAAAAAATCATGTGAATGCACTTAAACAATGCAGAATCGAATTGTTAATTAATCAAATTGAATTTAACTGTGAAATGATCTTGAACTGAATCATTCTGAATTTGCAAACTGATTAGCTGTCTACCCAAAGATTCACAGACCTAGATTTTACTGAAGTGAAAATAAATCTATTGTAATAAAAACTTTAAGGTAAGAATTACTATTAATTAAATAACGTAGATTAAATTATTACATTTTTAAGGTAAGGGAATTTTTTTTTTTTAAATTAACATGAAACAGTTAATTGAATCAGACAGTTCCAAGAAGTCACTTCAGAAAAAGGTGTTATTTCATTCTGATAATTGGAAAATTGCATTACAATATTCTAGTTTTTCCAGGATGCTTAGGAACCCTGACTGCTTTCTCATCATGTTTTTGCATAGACACACTGATACATTCATACTACAATATAGACGTGAAATATCTATCAGATATAGTTATTATAACACCTATTCATCAACATAGTTGAACAACTGATTCAGTGAACGTGAAAGGCAAACCTCAGTATGTTTAGTCGACAATGTGGATTCTTCAGTCCATCACAAATCAGCTTCACTCCTGAATCCTTCAGGTGATTGTTACTCAGGTCCAGTTCTGTCAGATGGGAACTTGATTCTTGTAGAGCAGAAGAAACAGTTTCACAGCATGTTTCATCAAAACCACAGCCATGAAATCTGCCAAAACAGAATGTTTAGTCAGATTATTTTCTGAAGTTCAGTGTTTCTGCAATAATTTATTATACCCTTCACAATCCAGACAGGACAATATGTTGCAGTATTTTAACATTTAATTGTTTATTGATATAGAACAAACATTTAATTGAACAACAGTCAGTAGAATTACTCACTGTGCTTTTCTGCAGCATCTTACAGCTGGAATGAGTCTTGTGTAGTTTGAAGATGACGACGTGAACCTTTTTGGGTTGAATTCATCCAGCACCTTCTCTGATATGAGCAGTATGTAGGTCAGCAGTGTGCACATTGAAGATGAGAAGTCTCTTCCTGGATGTTCATCTGAGCTGAGGTAACTCTGGATTTCCTCATATAATGAATGATCTTTGAGCTCAATTAAGCAGTAGAATAGATTGATTGCAGTTTCCTCTGAGATGTCCTGTTTTTGTAATTGTTTAATGCATGCACTTATTTTTCTGATGCTCACACTAGTGTCTTTAGTGTCTGTGATCAGGCCTTTAAGCAGATTTTGATTGGATTCCAGTGAAATTCCCAAGAGAAACCGCAAGAACAGGTCCAGATGTCCTCTCTTACTCTGGATTGCTTTATAAGTGGCCCTCTTTGTTAAGTCATGAAATTTGACATTTTTGAAATAGAACTGAAGCTTTTGCCTGGCTGTAGTTTGTGAATCTTCAAAGAAAAACCAAATCTCTTGCATTTTCTTGTTCAGGTAGCAGATGAACACATGCACTGCAGCGAGAAACTCTTGAACACTCAGATGCACAAAGCAGAAGACCTTTGTCTTATAAAGTCCATCTTCCATCTTAAAGATCTCAGCAATCATTCCTGTGAATTCAGTGTCTTCACTCACATCAATACCACATGCTTTAAGATCTTCTTCATAGAACACAATGTTTTCCTTCTTCAGTTGTTCAAATGCTAGTTTGGCTAACTTCAAAATCATCTCTCTATTTAAATGTAAGTGCTCTGAATGTTCTCTTTCTTCTTGTTTATCGTACTTCTGACTCTTCATATTCATCTGTATCCGCAGGAAGTGAATGTACATTTCAGTGAGTGTTGTGCTGATGTTCTCTGCATTGTTCTCAATGAGAATATCCTGAAGTACTGTGGCCGTGATCCAGCAGAACACAGGAATGTGGCACATGATATAGAGACTACGAGACGTCTTAATGTGTGAGATGATTTTGGAGGCCAGATTCTCATCTGTAATTTTCTTTCTGAAGTACTGCTCCTTCTGTTGGTCAGTGAATCCTCGCACCTCTGTGAACAAACCTACATACCGAGGCGGGATCTGATTGGCTGCTGCTGGTCGTGATGTCACCCACACAAGAGCTGATGGAAGAAGATCCCCTTTGATCAGACTTGTAAACAGCACATCTACAGATGCTCTTTCCTCAACAGTGTTCAGTGTTTTTGAAGTGCTTTTAAAGTTCAATGGCAGCCGACTCTCATCAAGTCCATCAAATATAAATGCTAGCTTACATTCCTTATATAACTTTGATTTTTCCAGGTCTTTCAATTTAGGATAAAATTGCAGCAGAAACTCATGGAGATTGACCTCTTTATCTTTAATCATGTTGATTTCTCTGAATAGAAGCAGGAAAACACAGTGTATATCCTGGCTGGTGTTTTCTTCTGCCCAGTCCAGGATGAACTTGTGCACAGAGACAGTTTTTCCAATGCCAGCAACTCCTTTGGTCAGCACAATATTTGCCTTCTTTTTCCCCAGTTCAGTAAATATATCATTGCATTTGATTGATTTGTCATGTGTTTTTTTGCTCTTAAAAAAAACATCATCAATCTTCAAAATCTCATGTTCCTGATTAACATCTTTCATATCTCCCTCTGTGATGAACAGTTCTGTGTAAACCGCTTTGAGATCTGTGACATTTTCTTTGTTTCCCTCAAAAATATATTTAGCTTTTTTCTTCATATTCATTTTGTGAATTTCCAAAAACCTCTGCAGCATCCTGTCCTCTTTTAAAAAGACTGATAAAATTGAATAAAAACATAATGAAAAAAAACTTTCTTAACATGTTATAATTAATTTACTGTTGAATATAATACAAAAATTAGGCATTTCATTTCATATGACTTCCCATTAATTTGAGTTGATATATACAGTAATGTATACAGTATACAGTGAGTAAAAAATCCTGTGAAAATTAATCTACATCATTAATTTATTTGATCTTTTATTCAATCAAAATTCACAGAAATGTAACCTTTAAAAACAATAACATCTACAACAATTGAAAATGGGGATTAAATTATCATCATTATCATAATAAAATAAAAGTTATTTTTCTCAAAATACACAATGGCCACAATTATTGACACCCATTTATTCAATAGTTTTGGAAAACCTCCATTTGCCAAGATTACAGCTCTGAGTGTCTCTTATAATGCTGGATAAGGTTGGAGAGCACCTGACAAAAGATCAATAATTCTGGCCATGACTAAAAAATTTTGAATAAACTAATGCCAATGTGATTTATAAAGTAAACTTTGTGCAGGACATGGAGTTAACCCAACATATGCTTCTACTTTTTATTTGTATTTGCACCTGTTTCAGTATTCAGATCAACTCTGACTTCAGTCTGAGGGCAGCTGATTATCTTGACTGGAAGAGAGATGAAAAAGATGCATCACTTTTTATTTATTTATTTATTTTTTACAGGTTTGACATTACAACATTTTTTTTCTTTATTACCTTTGGTGAGTTTGTTCTCTAACTGTTCAGCAAGATGGTTCTGGTTCATCTTTTTCAGGATATCCAGTGTGATCTTCACAGCATTTTCTGGTCCAAAACGATCCAGCATCTGATCTACTGTGTCAGTTGCACCTGCTTTCTCCAGTACAGAAACAGGAATATGTCCATATCCTCTTAAGTAGCTCTTAAATCTCTTCAATTTTTCTTCTTCCAGATCATCCAGTGTGTCATAAAGCAGTTGTTTAACAGACGCCATCGTTCTTCACTGACTGCTGTTAAACATGAGGAAAATGTTTTACAATAGGTCCACTCTTACTGGACACTCACTAAATAGGACCTGAAACTGTATTTTTTAATGCTGAAGTTTCAAAAAATTATAACCACCAACCTCAGGAGATCATTTTTCATTTGATTTGAGTATTTATTACACTATTTCCTCTAGACCAGATTAACTTTTACCATTTGGATGACCATTAATTTCCTTCTGTTAAATCCATATGACAGAGATTTTATTAATTTGACCAAAAACCTCTTTGCTTAGGAATAAGAAGATTTATTTATATATTACAGGGCCTTTCTTTAGCTTAAGATCACTTTACATAGTACATTTCAACTTAGCGGGGATAAACATGAATACAATAAGTGACACTGGCTGTGAAAACCCAGCTGATTTTTTTGTGATTTACTGTTTTCTACATAAAATCATCCTTCATAAGGTGAAGAACATTATATCAAAATGTAATCTTGATATCTTTAATATTGACTAAGTAAGGTAATGTCAATGGATGAAATCAAACTTTGATGTTTATTATTTCAAAATTAGATTTTGAGACTTTAGCCAGGATTTCACAGAGTGGGTCACATATGCATCTAAAAGACTGTATTTTTAAGGTTTTCTCTTAGTTTAGCAAAGGAAAACCAGTCTCCTGTTGGCTTATATCAATATATGAAGAGTTTCGTTGCAAAACGAGATATATCCATTTTGAGAAATGTTGGTTATTTGACATTATTATTTAAGACATCAACAGTCAAGTTCATTCACAATATTTGTACATGAAACTATTACTTGAGCTCAGTGAAGGCCAGGGACACAATATTTTTCAAATCCAGGATATTTTTTATTTAATTTTATGTCCATAAATAGTTCATAAATAAGTCAAAAATCATGCCGAAATGCAACATATTTATCTTAACATTGTCAAACATCTTAAATTGGTTAAAAAAAACAATACATCATAAATATATGGAATAGTTGTGATGAAGAGTCGGAGGCAGTCGGATCCATTTGCAGGCAGTTTATTCGTAAACAGGCAGGCGTGGTCAAGAAAACAGCAAACAGTGCAACGGAGGGTAGGCAAAAGCTCAGGTCGATAAACGGGCAGAGGGTCAGGGCTGGCGGCAGGAATCGTAACAGAATAAACAGTCCAGGTAGTCAACAAGAAATCAAACACGACAGAAATAACGCTCGGAATTGTAGCCAGGGCAAACAAGACTTCGCGATCTCCCTGCTAGATCCGCTGGTTTATAAAGGGGAGATAACAAGCTACACCTGAGCGGTGATCAGTCCTAGGTACGTGAGTAAAAAGAGTCCGGGTAGGAACATTAGAACTCGGGCGAAGGTTCCCGCTGGTGACGGTCAGAGAGAGCCACTGAGGTGCGGCTCGTGACAATAGTATATACAAAGATTGATTAATAATAATAAGATTCTGAGTTAGTTTTGGCCAGAACATACACAACATAACATAACATAACTTTTTTTTTTGTTTTGTTTTGCAAAACGCTATAAACGTAGCCTACGTGACTGACAGCTCGCCTACAGTATAAACAATTAAATGGTAAACGTTTTTTAGTTAGCCTATTGAATCCTCTTTTTAAAAATATATGTTTTTTGTTTTGATATTATTGTTAAATCAATGAGCAAACTCGGATCACTTCACCGGCATTGACTCTCTTCCCAGGGGATGCTGCGCTCGCGTGATCCTGACGTCTGTCCTAACCACCGCAGCATTTTGATTTTAGCTTATTTCGCTGTCCAGCTCAGTCCTCTTTGCTCATCCGATATTTCCTATTTCTTGTTTGTATTTTCGCGCTCTTGTCGTCGTTGATTGGACCCGCAAACCGAAGCGTACAGTATCTGCGCGCTGCTGCCAATAGGTATCTAAAACGTCACCCGTAGTGTAGTGTTCATGTGAAATGTAGGACGGAGGGGACAAACGACCCAGAGCGTCTCTGACATGATTTGCATCACCGGCCAAACTGGCTGGTAAGTTTTTATCAATACCCACCAAAATGATTTTTAACCCGCATTTGGCGGGTTGGCGGGTGTTAATTTCGAACCCTGGTTATATCGCACTTTGTAAAGAAACTGGTCTGGCGGATATCGCGTTTTGTGAAAAAATACATTTTATAGGAGGCCTAAAATGTACATTCTTAAATTTTATTAATGGCAGCATTTCACACATAGATTAAGGTACAACTGAACAGTGATTTCCAATAATAAAATCCAAATGTCAAAAAATGGCGTTTATCGCGTTTTGCAATCAAACTCTTCATATTTTTAACACGCATACAACAGTTAGCAGAAGCTAGAGATAACTGTTTATAAAGTTTTAAATATGGATATTTTTGTTATAAAAATGCATTTATTTGCTTCAGGAGGCCTATATTTACTAGGGATGTCGCAATTCTCATTATAATATTGAACCGTTCGGTACGACCTCCACGGTTCAATATGTGCTTGTGAATTGCGTTTTTTCTGTTTTATTTTGCATTTAAACAACTTCCTTGTTTTATTTGTCTCGGAATTTGCTGTATGTGTGCCCACGATTTCACGTGCTGAAATGAGGAAACGCTTCCCCGCTTATGTTTAAAAAAGCAACACACGCAGAGCATCTTCCATTCTAATGACATGCAATGATAAGCCTTTCTAAACCTGTTGTCCAACAAGAGTTATAAAAAAACCATTATAACTTGTTTTTAATTCACAACATCAGTCGAGTGTTTGAAATAACTTCCTTATGTGATCTGATGTGGATTCTTATCTATGCTCATATTCTACACTGTGTGCATAATTATTAGGCATGTTGATAATCTGGTCATATTTTTTTACCAAGCACATTTTACCAATTCCAAACCACAACGATCTTAATAACTACTATTAATTTTGTATTTAATCATTTGTAAGTGATATATAACTGTCCATGAAGGCTGGAAGTGAAAAAACGTTTAGGAGAATGTTTAGTCTCCTATCCTGAAAAGTCTGACTTGCAAAATGTACTGCCAGATTTTGGAAGATAAATTCTTGAATCAGAGGTACAAGAGAATGTAAGGCTTGTCCTTCAAGAGTCACTCTCAACTTGTCTGTCTATAAAGCCTATAAAAAAAAAAACTGTCTTCATGTATTTCACAACACGTCAGCTTGTTATTCTTATTAAGTCAGGGGCATTTTTTAGGATTTTTTACCAAGCAAAGTCTCTGAGAACCTGACACATTGTACTTCTGAAGACTCCAAATAGGTTGCAGTTCTGGAAAATGGTGGCGCTGGAGACTAAATGGTTCCAGATGGTGTCACACCTAATTCTTCACCTTAATTCCTAATTCTTTTGCAGTTAACATGCATCTTTTTTTCTCCACCTGTTTTTTCTGACCATGCAGACTCAACAAGCATTTCGCTGTCCAATGGTCAAGCCTTAACTTTGCAAATTCTTGTAATGCATTAGTATTGCATTCTTCTCATGGGCATTTAATAATTTGGACTTTTCAGTCTGGGTTAAATATCTTTTTTGGCTCATTTTATCTGTAAAAGAAAACATGCCTAATAATTATGCCTAATAATTAGTTTTTCACTTCCAGCCTTCATGGACAGTTATATATCACTTACAAATGATTAAATACAAAATTAATAGTAGTTATTAAGATTGTTGTGGTTTGGAATTGGTAAAATGTGCTTGGTAAAAAAATATGACCAGATTATCAACATGCCTAATAATTATGCACACAGTGTATGTATGTCGATTATCAGTGGCTTATGAAAATACACAAGATGCCTTGAACACAGATAAACCATATATTATTGTAGATGAGTGTTTATTGTCCTTACATTTCATCATTCAAAACGTTTAACGTTATATTTTACTATCCAGTCACAGACTCACAGCAATAGCGATGCCTTTATCCACATTAGAGAAGCTAGAATGAAACATAATCAGTGCTACTTCTTTGACGCATATGTGGATTTACTGCACAAGGGCGCCCTCTAGAATCCAGTATGAATGAAACCCATTCTATTTTGCATAAAAATCTAAAAAATAAAACCTCTCTCAACAGAAAAAATAAGCAGACATATACTAAACCACGCTTTTTTCAATGTACAGCGGTTTAAGGGAGTATTTTGTTAATTTGTTGCAAAAACAACAACAACAACAACAACAACAACAACAACAAAAAAACACTGAAGTGGTAAGATATCAGAACCGAACCGAAAACTGTGGCTAAAAACTGAGGTACGTATTGAACCGTGGACTAACTGTATTGTTGCACCCCTAATATTTACCCCTCTGAATCATGTGGGACACTGTTTATGATGGATGGATTCAGCATTGGGGAAAGTTACTTTTAAAAGTAATGCATTACAATATTGAGTTACTCCCTAAAAAAGTAACTAATTATGTTACTAATGCGTAACTTTACCTTTGCGTTACTTTTTAAATCTGGGCAGGGCTTTCTTGTTTGTTTTTAATATAAAAAGTTCTATTTTTGGCAAATGTAAAAGCCTTTTCGCACCAAAAGCCTCAGGCTTTGAGAAATGTAAATTCACGTCTGTACAGTAGACCGCAGAAGAAAAAATATAAACTCTTCAGCAATAAAAAAAAAAGAGGAAAACAAGTGTTAGATTACCTTGAGTAATTTTTGGTCAGCAGCAAAGACATTGGTTAATAAAATGGTATTAAATACATAAAGAATATTTGTATTATTTAACATATTGAATTATTGCAGGTTTGCGTCATAAAGTTTTTATTCATTTTGAGGAATAATGAATCTGTTTTTTGTAAGTGAGATGAATTAATGCATGTTCACATTTATTCTAGAACTAATCTTACTCCCGATTTCTCTCAACATGGGGAAAGAAAGAGCTTTTAATCAATAAATGGGGGGAAAGTAACTGGTGTTACTTATTTGAAAAAAGTAACTCAGATATTTTCTTTTCAATTAAAAAGTAATGTGTTACTTTACTAGTTACTTAGAAAAAGTAATAATATTACATAACTTGCGTTACTTGTAATGTGTTACCCCCCAACACTGGATGGATTTACTTTATTGGATTCCTTTTGGACTATTGAAAATAAAACCCATTTCCTGCCATTATAAAGCTTGCAAGAGCCAGGACATTTCCCCTCATCTTTAATATAACTCTGATTGGATTTGTCTAAAAGTCAGCTACACCTATGATGCCTTTAGGGTGAGTAAATCATTGGCTAATTTTCACTTTTCGGTAAACTATTCCTTTAAAAACATTTGTGACACATTTTTAGTCTGGTTTTAAAGATAAGAAATCTGCTTTGTAAAGGCCATGAAACACCACATCCGGGCAACTCATGTTGGTAGCAGTTTGCACAATTGCTAAACTGTCATCTATTAGAGACTACAGAGACTATTTAGAAGTTCATTTTAAAAATGCAGAGTACTGACAAAAAGTAAAAAAGCACTGTAAACACTTGCCTATTTACAACACTACAAGTGTGTTCCATATGACACAGTAATGAAGAGTTCTACACACACTTGTGGTCAAGTGCAAAGACTGCAAGTGTGGGTATTTGGACAAGCCCTGAGAATCTGTAAGCACTTTCTATTTCATGTTGGTCATAAAGTTGGGAGATTTTATCTGTTTTTATCTGCTGCTAATATTGTTGAGATTTTATTGGTCCATTCAACAAAGCTGAGATGCCCGCTGTACCAGTTAAGTGAAGTTGACACTTCAAAAACCACACACACACTGTGACTGTAATCCATACATCCCCACTGAATAAAGCAATGTCTTTTGAAGTGAAATGGTAGTTTTAAAAAAAAAAAACCTCGTAAGTTACATTTTTTAAAGTATTTATAACCATTGCTTCTGACCAAATGTCATACAGGCATGGGTTACAATTTTTCTTAAATATCTAACAAAAGTCTAAAGTCTAACAAATTTAACAAAGTCATACATCTAGGATGGCATGGTAACAAGTAAATAATAAGATATATATATTTTTTTTTTTGTGGACTATCCCGTTGATAAGACTGATATTGCACTCCAGGCCAATGTAATGTACCCAGCCACTACTGTAACAGGAAAATGTGTCGAAAACAATGTTGAAAAGTTGATTAAATTAACCAAATGTACTGTACAGAGCAGAATCCTGCACGTGGGTGGGTACCCGACAGGTGACCCACTAAATTGATGTAACGGGTGGAATAATATTTATTTGTCAGGTGCGGTTCGGACAGGTGACAGGCATGGGTATTTGCTCTTTGGACTCAATCCGGTACTAATACTCAGCTGCTATCAAACGGTCCTGTGCTTGTGTTCACTCTCTGTCTGAAGACCGTTTAAAAGCCCTTTCACATGGGATGGATTTGAAGTGTTTACAGCGGTGGAATTGCTGCATGGCTGCCGCCTCCTCTCTTAGTGAATGCGTTTTGCAGTCGAGCCAGTGTTCGTGACGCGGTCTCGGGATGATCGTAGTCACAAACAACAAGGTCACATTTGATGAAAAACTAAATAAACAAAACATAACGAAAATAGTATGCATGTTATTTGCTATTTATAACTTTATGAGACAAGCGTAGTTTTCATGTCAGACACAGTTAACTATGACATTTTACACATAATTATATTTATGCCTGGTAAACCAACTCGTATACACACATGCTCTGGATTTTATTTATTTATTTATAGGCTATCTCCATTTTTGATGGATCATACAACTCTGCGAATTCCATTATATTTTCCATTATATCTTGATCATGTTTTCAACACTCCGACATGAGCTCAGTTCTTTTGGTTGTTAATAATAATCTGTCCACTAATTGGGGATGCAGGTTTATCAAACAGGACCCATGCAGGACTCTGATACAAAGACAAACTTCTATCGGACGCAAGAAACGGATCCGAATGCGGTGCCTGCAAGACAATGTACTCGAGACCCCGATGATTTACCTCCTATGGCATTTCCAGATATTTTTTTATACTCGGTCTGTGGTGTGAGTGCTTATACCAAGGCTCTGTTTCGTAATTTTAAATCTATGGAAGCCCACGTTCAGTTCACAGATAGCTGGGTCCATGACTTGGAAGTCATCCAGCTCACCACCAGCCAGCGTCCTCCACCTGCTGCTCCAATGAGCTCACTCCCTCCGTTCCTCCCTCGCTTTCTCCAGTCCTCCAGAGCTCCTCCCTCATCCTCAGCCCAGAACCCGTGGCCCGCTCAGGGACTCCTGCCGTGGCCCCGTGCTCAAGTCGGCCTGCCAACTGTACCAGCACCTCCAGAGCGCCCTCCTGTGCCAGCGCCTCCTGTGTGCCCTCCTGAGCCAGCGCCTCCTAAGCCCGGTCCTCCTGTACCCTCCCGGGCTGACAATGCCCTTATTTCCCCCAAGAAAATTTGGCGGGGGGGAGCTACCCCCCTGACCCCCCTGATATGTGTATTTAAGTCTTTTACGTTGTGTATGTGTGTGGATTCCCTGCTGTTCCTGTTCGTTCCTGTTCCAAGTGTGGATTATTTAAATAAATGTATGTTCCTGATCTCCTCGTTCCTACTCCTCATTCCCCGCACACAACGCCTGTAACAATGGCATGACATATGGCATATATAGAAATTGATGCTCCCTCCTGTGCCTGCGCCTCCCGAGCGCCCTCCTGAGCCAGCGCCTCTTAAGCCGTTCCTCGGGCTACCCTCATGAACTGTGTGCCCCACCATGGCCGCCTGGACTGTGTACTTGGCCATGGCTCCCCGAGCTCCCTGACCCGCCATGGCATCCTGGACTGTATGCTCCGCCATGGCTCCCTGAGTCCCCTGACCCGCCATGACTCCCTGAGTCTCCTGACCCGCCATGGCTCCCTGAGCTCCCTGGAGGCGTTCCTCCTCCCCATCCGGTGTCTGCCCTGCAGGAGCTTCCAGGGTGCCCACCCCCCCTCCCTGGTGTATATGTTACGGCGCGAGACGCACCTTATGGGAGGGGGGAGTAATGTCACACCTCTGTGGACTGTTTTGTTGGTTTTTCCCTCATGTGTCCTTATTTGGTCTTTCCTGTTCCGTTTCTTGTTTTGTTGATTGGTTAATCACTCACACCTGTCCATGTCTAATCAGCACTCCTATATAAGTTTGATTCAGTTTCTTGTTCAGTGTCCGTTCTTATGTTGTCGCTAATGTCATTTAATGTTAGTTATTGTCGTGTTGGTATGTGTTTTCCCTACTGTTCCACTTTGTTCCTGTTCCCGTTTTGGATTATTCAATTAAAGCATGTTTTGTATGATTTACTCGTCCCTGCTCCTCCTTCCCACACACGACCCTGACAACATTATAATTGATAATTACAGTGATGTTTGAGGATTTTTATACAATTCAACATAAATCACACTATAAAAAATACCAAACATCAAAACAGCAAGATTCGAGTGAATTCAGATAAAGTGAAAAATTGCATACCTACATGTTTTGTTGTTTTTTTTTTTTTTAGTTTCTGTTTTTTTAATACTTTTGTTAACTTTAAGGTCCAGCTATAATATTAAAATCTGAATATAGTTCAAATAAAGTGTTATTTTACTATGGCTTTACAAAAACACATTAAAAATAAAACATTAAATATGACAAATAAAACTATTTAACAAAAATGTTATTTTCTCATCTTCACAACTGTGAGTGCAAGTTTACAAATTATAGGTTTATGCTTCTCTATCCCTAGTCAGGCTTATTATTTTGCATTTTAGGCTCATTTGACCATATGACCACAAAGTATGTGCTTTCTGCAAATGTAATTGTGCAAGTGTAACTGATTTCTGATTATTGAGTGAAAAACAATCACATAACCTTATCATGCATTGTTATACAGTGCACACAAACAATATTACTTTGCTTTTAACATGCATACTAGTAAGTGACAACACTAAAACCAATAACATGTTATTTTTTGATAACTGATGATAATAGCGCTCTGCCCTTATCCAAGCTCTTTGTGGCTTTAGTAGCGGCGCGCGACCAATCCGCTTGGCTACATCAGACACATGATTCCCGTCACTGTTTCCAGGCCAGACAACAATAAAAAGAAAGTCTGTTGTCTATTTTTTTGCCCCGTAGATCGTGCAAACGGACATTACACCCAACAACACAACAGGTTCTTCCCATAACTAAAACTTCCTCGGCACATTACAACAAGTGGCCTCACAATATGATGATTTTTCCCATCAGCCCCTGCAGCGCTAGAGGCGTGATGTCACGCCCCCATCCCCTATATATTTACTGACATATCGCTCAAGACTTACTAATATAAAAATTGTAATTAAACTTTATTTGGAATACTACTTGTGCACAATGCACATTTCTTAATATTAAGAATAAAATATGTTTTAAAGGAGAAGTCCACTTCCAGAACAACAATGTACTTGCCCTCTTGTCATCCAAGATGTTCATGTCTTTCTTTCTTCAGTCGTAAAGAAATTATGTTTTTTGAGGAAAACATTTCAGGATTTTTCTCCATATAATGGACTGCTATGGTGCCCCGAGTTTGAACTTCCTAAAGGCAGTTTAAATGCGGCTTCAACGATTCCAAATGCGGTTGTAAATGATCCCAGCCGAGGAAGAAGGGTCTTATCTATCAAAACGATCAGTTGTTTTAAAAAAAAATTAAATTTATATACTTTTTAATGTCAAACACTCATCTGGTCTTACTCTCCCTGAACTCTGTGTATTCTAGTTCAAGACAGTTAGGGTATGTCGAAAAACTCGAAAAACCGTATTTTCTCCCTCAACTTCAAATCATCCTATATCACTGTTTTACCTTTTTTTGTTAAGGGTTTTTGATCTTCTTTGCATGTTCACTTTGCAAAAACTGGGTCGGAACATCTGCAGTGATGCAGGATGATTTTGAAATATTTTTGAAGTTAGGGTTAGGGAGAGGGAGACAATTTAGTCAGAGTTTTTCGAAATACCCTAACTGTCTTGAACTAGAATAAACAGAGTTCAAAAAAACACATTTTTTGCGATGGTGTAAATGAACCGTTAAAGGCAAGAGTCCGCACTCATCACTGGCAGCTTTCATGGACTATGCTTTACTGCCTGTGGGCTAATTTTTCACTGTGGGTGTTCGCGGTTGAGGAACGCGACATCACGGTTGACTGCAAAGTCGAGTCAACCGCAAGCGATACTGATCTGTACTCCAGTGCTGAGTCGTTCATGAAATGGCGGCTACAACAGAGCACGTTCTCAAAATGGCGGCCTCGCTGGAGCGTGCTTATGTAATGGCGGCTACAACAGAGCCCGTTCTCAATATGGCGGCTGTGCTGGAGCGCACTCGTGTAATGGCGGCGACAGCGGAGCCCGTTCACAAAATGGCAGCGAAAACGGTGCTCCGTCACATCACAGCTGCCACTCCTGTGTCAAGTGTTTCCCGAGTCAAGTCAAATTACAGCTGTTGTTTCCGAGTCAAGTCAAGTTACAGGTGTCTCCCGAGTCAAGTCAAGTTACAGCTGCTGTTCCCAGGTCAAGTCAAGTTACAACTGTTGTTCCTGAGTCCAGTCAAGATACAGCCGTTGTTCCCGAGTCCAGTCAAGTTACAGCTGTCGTTCCCAAGTCCAGTCAAGCTACAGCTGTCATGCCTGAGTCAAGCAGGGTCAAAGCTGTCGTTCCTGAGCCAAGTCAAGTCACTGCTGATCCCCATGAGCCAAGTCAAGTCACTGCTGATACCCATGAGCCAAATCAAGTCACTGCTGATCTCCGTGAGCCAAGTCAAGTCACTGCTGATCTTCACAAGCCAAGTCAAGCCACAGCCGATCCCCATGAGTCAGGTCATAGCTGATCCTCATGAGTCAAGTTATTGGCTGGACATCGGCTGGACATCCAGAGTCTCGTCACATCTCGTCTGACCGCCCAGAGCCTCACCACTTCTCGTCTGACCGCCCAGAGCTTCGTCACGTCTCGTCTGACTGCCCAGAGCCTCATCACATCTCACCTGACCTCCCAGAGCCTCGTCACGTCTCGCCTGACTCCCCAAGGTCACGACCTATCATGATGGCCAGCGTGCTGGACCCACCACTAGTGTCTGCGCGAGCTGCAAGCTTCCCAGTGGCATCAGCGCCTTTAAGTCCAACTATTAAAGAGGTCCTACCATCCGCTGCTGCTCTTCCCTTAATGGCGATTGTCATTTGGTGTGTGTGGGCTGCACACTGTGCTCCAGAGATCTCGTCTGTTCACAAGTCTGGTCCAGAGGTCTCGTCTGTACACAAGTCTGCTCCAGAGGTCTTGTCTGATCACAACTCTGCTCCAGAGGTCTTGTCTGATCACGAGTCTTCTCCAGAGGTTTCGTCTGTCCACAAGTCTGCTCCAGAGGTCTCGTCTGTCCATGAGTCTGCTCCAAAGGTCTCGTCTAATCACGAGTCTGCACCTGTGCTCCCGGAGGTGGCAGTTCTGGTTGCAGAACCTCCTAAAGGGGCTGTGGATACCACCACTGAGTCTCCAGAGGTGGCGGCTTGCACTGCAGAACCTCTGGAGGTGGCAGCGTCAACTGCGGCATCCTCAGTGGCTGTGATGCCCGCCGCGGTTGGCAGCTGAGGCTGCAGAACCTTAAAAAACAGGGACGTCTGCTCTAGCTCTTTGCACAGTGGTAGCACCCAATAACCCTCACCTAGCCAGTGTACTCATGCCTGGTCCTGAACCGGCCACGGAGACCATTTATGAACTCTCACCCTGTCCTGATCCGGCCATATTTGGACTCTCTGCTCTCCCTGTCACATCCACGAAGGCCGCCAACGAACTCTCGTCCCTTCCAGTCACGGCCGAGGTGGCCGTCAACAAACTCCCTGCCTGTCCTGTCACGGCCACGAAGGCCACCAAACAAACTCTTTGCCTCTCTCCTTGTCGCTCTGTCTGCCTCTTCTGTCCCTGTTCTACCCAGGTCCCAGTCCACGCGGGTGCCCTGGAGGGCTCCTGCACCTCCTGCTCCACCCTGGAGTGCTCCTGCGCCTCCTGCTCCACCCTGGTGGGCCCCTGCTCTGCCCGCTCCATCCCGGAGGGCATCTGCTCCGCCTGCTCTGCACCGGAGGGCTCCTGCTCTGCCCTGGTGGGCTCCTGTTCCGCCCTACTGTTCCCCTGGATGTTTTTTTGTGTGGAGCATCTGGAAGCCGCTTCTTGGTGGGGGGACTCTGTTATGATTCCTGTCTGGTCTGCCCACCACCGGAGGTCACTGTGCATTTCGCTAAAATCTCACACTGAACAGACTGTTCCATCACACCCCGGACTACGTTTCCTATCACCCATCGCGCTGATTGTGCGGACACCTGTAGCCAATCAGACGCTCTATATAAGCCCCCGACTTCCCCCTGTGACTCACCGAGCATTGTGGTGTTTTGGATGGTAGTTTCGCGTTAGTTCCCTAGTTCCCAGTGTTTAGCTTTCTCACCTGGCCTTCTCGTTTTGTCTGTCTCACCGCCTACCTTTTGGACTTCTTGCTCGTTTCATGGATTACCCCTTTTCCTTCCCCCCTGGATTACATTCGCCGATCATCGACCCACACCTGCTGCATGGACCACCCCCACGTCTTGCCTTTGCTATACCTGTTTGCTTTTGTTCCGACCCTGCCTGTTTTCACTGTCTCTGTCTCGTCACAATAAAAGCTTGCATCTGGATTCGCTCGCCTCTCGTCTCACTCCCCACGTTACAAGCCTAAAGGCTATCGTATAATAGACACATTTAATTAAGCTTATTAACTTTTAATATGTTTGGTTGACGCTGTTTTACTTTGATAATAAACAGTGCGCTAATTGTGCGCCAGTGCCATCGCCATCGCCATCACTTGAATTTCTTTTCTCTGCAACAGAAACAACTTAATACTCTGTCATTTACAGTCATACAGATAAGAGCAGGACATCACTCAAAATGGAAAAAATGTCTTTTAATTTGTGTAAAATCAAAATGAGTGCAAAATTCATCCCTTTGAAAAATATAGAAAACATTAGAGTGCGCTGCTTTCGTCTCCTCGAACATCTTTCAGGCGTATGCCACAAACATGAACCATAACGCAACTGACGCGTCTACTTTTAACAGTTTACATTAAGATTTTTTTAAGTTAAATCCATTATATAAGTTACTTTAGAATAAATCACAGCATGTTTCATGATAAAAAATGTGACTTAAAGTCCAGAAAATACGGTAGGCTATAGCAAATTATTTTGCACATAGAAGAAAGCCCTGTCTAGGCTCTGCCCCAGTACAGGTTGTGTCAAGCTATTCGTTAGTGTGGTTAGTTTGATGTTGTTAATAGTTGTTCGATGAGAAGAAGATTAAATGTAGTTGCAATAAACGCATTAATTATCCATTCAATTGCAGCAGTGAAGGACTATTATTCTGCGCGAAACTGCGGAAGAAATAACAGGGGAATGGTTTGATCTTCGGATGACCAATCAGCATAAAGGGGTGTTTCATTCCGCCCACGTGTAGAAATTGAATATTCAAGCTGTTTATTCATTTTTCCACCCCTGAACAAGAAATGAAAAATCAAGTTGAATTCTTGTTTTTCGTTTTTCTGGAAAGAATGAAAAAACAAAAAGGAGCCATTTTCTCATGTTTCTTCTTTCAATATTAAATAAAAAAAGAATGGACGAATGATACATGGATTTAAAAGTACAACTGCAGGGTAATTTTATTTTGTACATAAGATGTACATACTGTATATTTGTAATATACTTACATGAAATAAATGTATTTTAAATACATTTTAGTATTTATTTTTCACTAGGGTATCTAATATTTAAACAGTTGTTAATAAGAACATCTTTTGTGTGGAATATGTACAGCAATGTAACACCCTTGAAGGTCTATACAAAGGGTAGCGAACGTCGGTCCTGGAGAGCCCTGCAGAGTTTTGCTTTAACCCAAATAAAACAGACCTAAACAAGCTAATCAAGGTCTGAAGGGTTACTAGGAAGCTACAGGCAGGTGAGTTTTTATTAGGATTGGAGCTGAACTCTGCAGAGCTGTGGCTCTCCAGGACCGGAGTTCGCCACCCCTGGTCTATACCTTCTAACAGCAAGCCACATGATTGCAATTGAGTGCATATTGTCGCCTCTGGCTTGCTTAGTTGGGGACACTTTATCTTCACACAATATTGTATTTTATTTTATTTTATTGTATTTGATTAACTACCTTTACCTGAAATTTGAGTGTTTAGTGTTGCCCTTGGCATTGTTGATGTACTATTTCCTATTTAATACTGTACAGCCACCTTGTCATAATTCTGTATTGTTAAAGGCGGTATATAAATAAAGGTGACTTGACTTGATATTGTAGGATATGAGAGCGAATCAGACAATTTAAGATTAGATCAGAACAGTGTAGAAACAAACAACTCAATTCCACAAGGACGCCCAACAACATGGAGGATTGTAAATTAGATATCCTGACTTAGATATCCTAAGTCAGAGACCCTTTGACCTTTTGATCCTCACAGAACACGTCCTCACATTCACAGAATGACAGACTGTATTTTACATACCTCACTCACTGTCAATGTCATTTTCAATAATTATTGGATAGTTTATAGGTTTATACTCGTGTAGTGATTCTCCATCATGTGCATTCAGCTGGAGCGGCAATTAATACATAGAGCCGTAAATCACTGACAAGCTACGCAAAATCGCGCTCATAATTGCAGATGAATCGCATTCGATTATGAGCTAGATTTTGCGTAGCTTGTCAGTGATTTACGGCTTCGTGTAATAATTGCTGCTCCAGCTGAACGCACTTGGAGATTTACTACTAATCAAAGTACCGGCTTTACTGACTAAACGCGCCTGACAATCGCATGCGATTTATCATGCAGCCATAATTTCTATCAAACAATTCTTTGTAAAACATATTGTATTCTTGTTACAGAAATCATGATTAAATTATACTCTGCAAGAGCCCGAAACTTCAGACCATGTGACTAATAAGATAAAAATATGTTTTTAGTGGAGAAACATAGGAACACCATGAGCAAAGACAAAGTCTAATTGGTCAAGACACCATTTGGGATGTGTCCAACAGCCAAGTGTGACGAGCGTCCCGATTGTCTATCAGCGTCGCCTGGGAAACGGATTCGCAACACCTGCCGATTCTCATCACAGGCCGATAGGCCACGGCTGCTCTCAATCAAGACACGGCTACATAAACAGCCTCGACGAGAGAAAGGTTGAGACATGTCTCCTTATCTGAGAGATACTGACGTTTCTTTTCCTTGTTCCCACAGAGAGCAGCTCGTAGCCCGGCTGGCCCAACCTGGAAGTCAACTCACCGAGCACTGTGCACTGACCCAGAAGTCACTGGATATCCACGTTTTGCACTATTATTTCATTTTCTTGCACAACCACTGAATAAATCCACCCTCCGGGGCTCTTTCTTATTACGTCCGAGTTGTGTACTTCTTCACCCCGTTACACTGGTGGAGAATGCGGGCAGATTAAGAAGAAGTAAACAATGCGGATTTTCATCACAACACCCTTCACACTGTTTTTTTTTTTTTTGTATTTCTGGCTCTTTCAGGCAGCGCCGCTCCCGCATCACCGAATCACGGGATGGATGAGATACTAAGGCAGCTGATGGATATCAGCATCCGCCAGCAACAGATGGCTGAACATCTCGGCTCGCGGCAGGATCGGGTTGAGCAGGAGCTCCTGGTGTTTCGGACCGCCTCCACCCAATGAACTCCCCTTCCAGATATCCAGACGAGAGCCACCCAGCTGCTCCCATAGATGACGGCGCATGACGACGTGGAGTCCTTTCTGCAGATGTTTGAGACAACCGCACATCGAGAACGCTGGGCCCGGGACGAATGGGCGGGACTGCTGACGCCATTGCTGACTGGCGAAGCCCAGAGAGCCTACTTCACGCTACCACCAGAGGCAGCAGACGATTATGAAGAGTTGAAGAAAGAAATTCTCGGCCGTTTTGGTTTGTCCTCCATCTGTGCGGCCCAGCAGTTTCACGAGTGGAGTTACAAGCCCCGTCTTCTGGCCCGGGCCCAAGCAGCGGAACCCCATCGGCTAGGACAGCACTGTTAGCTCAGCAGCGGCATTACAGCCGGCCTGCCCAGCCCCGTGAGTTCCAGCCCGGAGACAGGGTCATGGTCCTTGTCCCGAATGCGGCGTGCAAGTTTCTGGCCACCTGGCAAGGCCCATACACAGTGCTGGAAAAGGTGGGACCTGTCACTTACCGGATGCAACAGCCAGGAAGAAGACGAGCCGAACAGTTATACCATATTAACCTGTTGAAGAAATGGGTCGGGACTAGGGACCAACTCGCTGCGCTGACCCACGCATGAGCCTGCTGTAGTGGTTATGAACCCCCACCTGTCGCCGACCCAGAAGACGGAGCTCCAGCACCTGGTTGGTCAGTTCTCCGATGTCTTCTAACCTCTCCCCGGGCAGACCAACATCATCCAGCACGAGATCCGGACCCCACCAGGAATGATCGTCCGGCAGAGGCCTTACCGGGTCCCTGAGGCTCGTCGGCAGGCTATTGAAGAGGAGGTTCAACAAATGCTCAAGTTAAGGGTGATTGAGCCGTTCCGCAGCCCGTGGTCGAGTCCCATTGTAATGGTTCCCAAACCCGACGGCACCCTCCGCTTTTGTAACGACTTCCGGCGGCTGAACGAAATCTCAGAGTTCGATGGCTACCCAATGCCCCGAGTGGACGAGTTGCTGGACCGATTGGGAAGGGCCCGATTTATAACCACCCTGGACCTTACAAAAGGCTATTGGCAGGTGCCGCTTGCCGAAGAGGCAAAGCCGAAAACCACTTTCACGACACTCAGTGGACACTGGCAGTACAGGACCCTTCCCTTCGGCCTCCACGGGGCCCCAGCCACATTTCAACGCCTTATGGACATCATCCTCCGTCCTCACCAGGCCTACGCCGCCGCATACATAGATGATGTGGTCATCCACTCAGAGCATTGGGATGAACACCTTAGTCATCTGCGGAGGGTGCTGACGGAGCTGCGATGGGCCGGCCTGACCGCCAACCCCCGCAAGTGTCACCTAGCGTTGTCCGAAGCCAAGTACCTGGGGTACCAGGTGGGAAGAGGTCTGATAAAGCCCCAGCCAAAGAAAGTAGAAGCCATCCAAGCAGCCCCGAGACCATCTACGAAAACCCAGGTACAAGCTTTTTTGGGGTTGGCAGGGTACTACCGATGCTTCATCCCTAACTTCTCCTCTCTAGCCTCCCCTCTGACAGACCTGACCAGGAAGGGGCAGCCGGAGAAGATCGAATGGAGCCCGGAGGCCGAAGTGGCATTCCAACGGGTGAAAGAAGCCCTAACCTCTGAACCCGTCCTGTGAGCCCCGGACTTCAACTGCCCCTTCCTGGTGCAAACGGACGCGTCCCGATTGTCTATCAGCGTCGCCTGGGAAACGGATTCGCAACACCTGCCGATCCTCATCACGGGCCGATCGGCCACGGCTGCTCTCAATCAAGACACAGCTACATAAACAGCCTCGACGAGAGAAAGGTTGAGACATGTCTCCTTACCTGAGAGATACTGATGTTTCTTTTCCTTGTTCCCACAGAGAGCAGCTCGTAGCCTGGCCGGCCCAACCTGGAAGTCAACTCACCGACCACCGTGCACTGACCCGGAAGTCACTGGATATCCACGTTTTGCACTACTATTTCATTTTCTTGCACAACCACTGAATAAATCCACTCTCCGGGGCTCTTTCGCATTACGTCCAAGTTGTGTACTTCTTCACCCCGTTACACAAGTTTAAAAAAAACTCAGGACACCAACAAATTTTTGCCCAGCTTTTTGCTTGTTGGGCTTTCTGGCCTGCATGCCTGCTGCTCCTATAACATCATGAGTAGATAACCCATCTAATCTCATCACACTTTTCTTCTTTCTTTCTTTAGGTTCTTTTTCTTTCCGTTGAGTTTCGTGTTCTAATCTGTTTTGCCACAAAGCCATGTCTCTGAGTCCGACCACGTCTGTGCCCACCTCAAAACTTCAACCAGCCCACAACTCCACACACATAAGTTTACATGGTTCACGTTGCTGACGTCACTTCCCGTTTGTTGCTGCCACACGCTTAGAGTTTGAGCTCCATCAAGTTAATTTCTTATTGTCTATTTTTCAATCTAAAATCAATTTTATACACCATCATTTTCATTTCTTATAACATATATACCCCCTGTTGTATTTTACTCGGCAGACCAAGCTGAGAGAGCGGAGAGCCACTCTGGAATCCTCCCAGGTAAGTATACACCGCGATACTAACATTCTTACCACCTTTACTCCGTGTGCTTCTCTGCACAGGTCCCGTGCACCCTGGACGCAATCTTCCCAGGTGTCCTTCACTTCAGCACCGGGACCCTGGGTGCAGCAGCAGCAGAAGATGTGAGCCAGGCCCCGGCTGAGGACCTCGGCCCCTCCGCCGCCTCCTGTCTTTGAGACCTCCACCCAGAACTGCTTTGCTCCCCTCCGCGAGACGGAACGCACCGCTGTGATCGTCGGAGACTCCATTGTCCGGTACGTCCGTGCTACCTTAGCTAAAGGTAAAGTCCACACCCACTGTTTTCCCGGTGCTAGCGTTCTCAATGTTTCTGCGCAGATACCCACAATCCTGAAGGACATCATCCTGCACATGGGGGTGAACGACATCAAGCTGCGGCAGACGGAGGTTCTGAAGAGGGACTTCAGCAGCCTGATCAAGACAGTTTGCAGCGCGTCGCCTGCGACAAGGATCATTGTGTCAGGACTGCTTCCCACGTATCGATATGGGCACGAAAGGTTCAGAAGACTTCTTGCTCTAAATTAATGGTTATTGACATGGTGTAAAGAACAGAAACTGCTCTTTGTTAATAATTGGAATCTTTTCTGGGAACGTTCTAGGCTTTTCCGTGCCGATGGCCTGCACCCACTTGGAGCAGAACTCCTGTCGGACAACATCTCCAGGACGCTGCGCTCCATTTGACTAGTAAGTACATTCTCAAATACTCAAATTTCTCAAATTGCTATGATGGCTTTTGTTAGACCGCCATGGCCATATACAGATTTCCTAAAAGAATTTGCAGAATTTCTTTCAGAACTATTGGTTAATTTTGATAAAGCACTAATTGTCTGAGATTCTAACATTCACGTTGATAATACAAATGATGCGTTAGGACTTGCATTTACTGACCTAATAAACTCTTTAGGAGTCAAGCAAAATGTCCCTGGGCCCACTCATCATTTTAATCATACGCTAGATTTAATTATATCGCATTGAATTGATCTTACTGATATAGATATCGTACCTCAAAGCAATGATGTTTCTGACCATTTCCTTGTATCATGCATGCAGCGTATTACTGATTTTAACTATATGGCTCAGTGTTATCGTCTTGGCAGAACTATTGTTCCAGCCACCAAAGACAGATTTACAAATAACCTGCCTGATTTATCTCAACTGCTCTGTGTACCCATTAATACACAGGATCTAGACAAAATGACTAGCAACATGGGCACTATCTTCTCCAATACGTTAGAAGCTGTTGCCCCCATCAAACTGAAAAAAGTTAGATAAAAACGTACTGCACCATGGTACAACAGTATTACCCATTCTCTCAAGAAAGAAAGTCGTAATCTTGAGCGCAAATGGAGAAAAACTAACTTGGAAGTTCTTAGAATTGCATGGAAAAACAGTATGTCCAGACATAGACAGGCTTTAAAAGCTGCTTGGGCTGAGCATATCTGCAAACTCATAGAAAATAACCAAAACAACCCAAGGTTTTTATTTAGCACAGTGGCTAGATTAACAAATAACCAGACGCCACCTGATCTAAATATTCCTTTACAGTTTAATAGTAATGACTTTATGAATTTCTTCACTGATAAAATAGATAACATCAGAAATACATAAACCAATGTAGATTCTACTGCATCTAATATGTCAACTTCTTTTGTCACACCCAAAGAAAAACTGCAGTACTTTACCGCTATAGGACAGGAAGAGCTAAATAAACTCATCACTTTGTCTAAACCAACAACATGCCTATTAGATCCCGTACCCACTAAATTACTGAAAGAATTATTACCTGTAGCAGAAGAACTGCTTCTCAATATTATTAACTCATCATTATCTTTAGGTCACGTCCCAAAACCATTCAAGCTGGCGATTAAGCCTCTTATTAAGAAACCACAACTAGGCCCTAGTGAACTGGCAAATTACAGACCCATTTCTAATCTTCCGTTTATGTCTAAAATTTGTATCTGCTTAAAACTGTACTCATTCTTGCAAAAAAATTATATCTATGAAGAATTTCAGTCAGGTTTCAGGCCCCATCACAGCACAGAAACTGCACTTAAAATCACTAATGACTTGCTTCTTGCATCAGACCAAGGCTGCATCATTGCATCTCAATGCTAGTTTTACTTGATCTTAATGCTGCGTTCCGACACTATAGATCATGACATAATAATAGATCGACTATAAAACTATGCGGGTATCCAAGGGCAGGCTTTAAGATGGTTTACATCCTACCTGTCCGATCGCTACCACTTTGTTTATCTAAACGGGGAGTCATCTCATTTATCACCAGTAAAGTGTCGAGTGCCACAAGGATCTGTCCTAGGTCCTCTACTATTTTCAATATACATGCTGCCCCTTGGTAATATTATTAGATATTATATATATTAATATTATATAGAAAACACAGGATTAGTTTCCATTGTTATGCTGATGATACTCAACTATATATCTCAACAAGGCCAGATGAAACTTCTAAATTATCGAAGTTAACAGAGTGTGTTAAAAATGTAAAAGATTGAATGACCAATAATTTCTCCTATTAACCCTCTGGGGTCGAAAAATGCGCCGGTGCGGTTTGTGGCCGTTTTTCTGAAAACGCCAAAAAGAACTTAAATTTCTCCGTCATTTTTGATCGTACAGATAAGAGCAATACATCAATGGAATCTGTAAGGAATTCACTTTTATTTGTGTACACTCATAGTAACAACAACACTCTGTGGTTTTGTGAAATAAAGCAAACAAACAGGGTATGCAGTCTGCCGCGTTGTTCTCTGTGATCGTCATTAAGAAATGCATCACTAAAATGAACTAAAACTCAGCGAATACTCCACACAGAGACATGAGAGAGATATCTATAGAAAGCCTGATATGTCTACTTTCAAATGAAATAAGTCTTATCGAAAACAAATATCATGTGTTAAAGTAATCTGTATGAAACCAACCCCATGTCCAGTCTTTCTCGTCAGACCTAATTATTTTTAATTTGATCACGCCCACGAGCTGCTTTCGGTTTGTTATTATAATCAGCCACGTGGAGGCGCAAGCGGCGAACCGCCCACACCAACGTAAACAAAGCGGGAGACTTCACTTCATTGTTCATCTCAGCTACTTGCATCTTGTTACTGGAAGAAGACGCGCTGTGAGAAGTAAGATTTATATTTCCTCAGAGGAAGAGCGTGATGCAACGCACGGCGAGATCCACCGAAAGAGTAAGTCTTTCTTTTATTAGCCTACTTACGTTAGTTGTTGTGTTTCTGTGATATAACTTGTACACATTATAGTAGTTAGATTTTTTCCAAACTATAATTCCTGACTACATGTGCAATCAAGTGAAACGTCATGAAGTATGTTTCATTTCATTGCATCGAAATGTTTGACGACGCCAGGATGTTTTTAATGTTCTATAAAATAAAAATGACGCGATATAAAAGGATGTGTTTACACTGTAAAACTGAATGACTGAATGAGTCTAAGATTGTTTAGACAAAACTACTGTCATATACTCTGTTCACGAATAGATGTTTATGACGTGCTTAATAATAATACATTAGTTTCTCAGACATAAAATGGCTTTGTATTGTATAAGACATACAAATAATGCTTGTTTATGACTATAAAATCATATTTATTTATTTATCATATAACAATAGGATACTATTAGTTTATTATTAATACTATGTTAATGAATAGATATTTAACATGCTAAACAATAATAATTAGTTTCTCAGATATAAAATGCCATTTTTTAAAGATCGTATAAAGCATGTGTGAGTCTATGACTACAAAATCATACTATATGTATATATTACAGATGCTCCTGATATTAACATGCTTACAGATGTTTTTTTTTTTCTTTTCTCTCTCTAGTGATCTGATTCCTGCACCACAGATGAATGCTACATGAAGAGTACTGTACCAACATCAGATGTTCAACTACACTGATTTTTTTTTTCATTGTAAAACAATTTCCTGGACTACTAATGATGAGTTTTGTTTCTTAAATCCATGGAAAGAAGCAGCAATCACTTAAATATCAGGTATAATTTACTTGTTTCACTTGTTGAACAGAATTCAGAAAACAGTTTTCAGGAATGACACAAAGTCTGTTCACGTCTCTATGGTTAGATCAGTGTAGTCAATAATGTGCTTTTGACCTTCATTATGTATGTTTTGATGATACTGTGTTGTAAATAAAATACAAATAGTCTAAAACTCCATTCTCTGAATCTCTCATTGTTTCTACCTGACAGTCAGAGTCTCATTGATGGGCCATTAGAGGAGAGTCTTTTGTCTCTTTTGTGTGAATCACTATATATTCATGGTCGTTGTCACTCCCTTGCATATTTCCTTTCAGTCACAAAACATGTTTTAGAAAACTTAAATCAATATATTGTTTTCTGTAAACGCGTGAATGAGATGATTTTCATTTTTATGTAGAAAAAACGCTAGACAACCACATCCAGTTCTCAAAAGTCTTGTGGACTAATGTTCTGAATGTGTTTCATGGTCTTATTTCAGTGACTTAAAGATTTTAGTTTCTCACTAACCACGCATAAATGTTGTTTTCTCAAAAACACAAACATGTACATTAATGTTGCTTGCATATTATTGTAGCCCAGTTTGTGCTGATTACAATGTAATCAGACTTTAGCCATTAATATGTTTTTAAGATACTGAAAAAAGCACAAATGTGACCCAAAAGGGCCCCAAAACACCCTCAGACCCCAGAGGGTTAAATTCAGATAAGACAGAGATATTACTTATTGGACCAAAAAAACAGTACACAGAATCTCTTGGCTTACAATCTACAACTAGAAGTAGTCTTTCTTTGCTTGGTTTGAACAGCAGCTATGCTAATTATGTTCTTATTTGTTCTCTGTTTCTGCCATGGGATTGACATCCCATGGTAACTAGGAATTCACAAGCTTCAGTCTGGATCCAGAACACTTAAGAAGAGATGATGCCAACCCCTCAGAGCACTTCAGATGATGCCAACCCTGAAACAACACAGCACTACCAAATTTTGCTACTAATTTATGGTGTTCTTTGTCAGTTTGTGTAATGCCACGCCAGCAGAGGGAGCCCTTACCCATGGACTGCCTGTTGCTGCTCCCTCTGCTGCTTCTCTAGTTACTTCCTGTTTGGCAGCCATATAAGGCAGGCCATGCCAAACAGCCAGGGCGAAATATTGTTTTGCCTGTGTGGACTCTAGCAAGCATTTTTCCTGTTTCATTGCCTTGTTTTGTTATTGCCACGGTTTTGTTTCATAGTCATAGTTTTGCCTTGTTTCTTTGCCATAGTTTTGTCTAGTTTCCTTGCCGTAGTTTTTGCCTTGTTTCATTGCCTTGTTTATTTTGCTACTTTGGACTGCTCTCTGGTATTTTGACGTTCTGCCTGCTCATTTGATTACGCTTTTGCCTTGCCCTGGATATTACTGTTTGCTGGTGTCTGACCCTGCCTGTCTTGACTATGATCTGTTTAATAAAGCTCGCATTTGGATCTATCATGCTTCAGAAGAGTCCCGTTATAAAATAATTCGCCTCCCAAAGATCTAGCAGCTTTCGGAACACAGATCTACCATGGATCCAGCATTTTGCCTCGTTCAACTCCGTCAAGGTAACCGGCCTATTGAGCAGTACGTTACGGACTTTTGTGAACTATGTCACTTGGTGGACTTTAAGGAAAGTTTTCTCAAGGACATTTTCTTCTTTGGTTTGTGTAAAGACATTTCAAATAAAATGCCAGGTCATCACCGCCACTGGTCTCTGGTATGTTACATTGACTTTGCGTTGCTTCTGAGTGGCTCTGCATTTACTGTGGGGATCGCTGATGATAAACCCTGCCATCCTCCAGTATCTGCCACACCAAAGAGCCTTCATGTCATGTCCGGTATTGTCACCATCATGCCAGAGCCCCCTCATCCCAAGCCTGCCAATCCAAAGTCTGCTAAAGTCATGCCTGCCGCTCCGGAGTCTGCACCTGTCATGGCCACCCTTCCACAGTCTGCACCTGTCATGGCCGCCCTTCCAGAGTCTGCACCTGTCATGGCTGCCATCCCCAAGCCAGTTCACAAGATGGCCGCCAGTCCACAAGATGGCTGCCATCCCAGAGCCAGTCCACAAGATGGCCACCATCCCCAAGCCAGTTCACAAGATGGCCACCATCCCCAAGCCGGTTCTCAAGATGGCTGCCATCTCAGAGCCAGTCCACAAGATGGCCACCATCCCAACGCCAATCCACAAGATGGCTGCCATCCCCAAGCCTGTTCATAAGATGGCCGCCATCCCCAAGCCTGTTCACAAGATGGCCGCCCCATCCGAGTCCCCGGCCAAGATGGCTGCTACACCTGAGCCTCATCATGCCAAAATCATCTCATCCGAATCTCATCCCATCACGTCTGCCATACCCAAAGAAAGTCAAGTGATGGCTGATCCTCCAGTGTTAAGTCAGGTCAGAGCTGCAATTTCAGTTCCAAATCAAGTTACAGCTGTGTTTCCTGAGCCACGTCAAGTTACAGTTGTTATTTCTGAATCAAGTCAAGTTACAGCTGTTGTTCTTGAATCAAGTCAAGTCACAGTTGTTCCCCATGAGTCAAGCCAAGTCACAGCTGTTGTACCTGAGTCAAGCCAAGTCACAGCTGTTCTCCATGAGTCAAGCCAAGTTACAGCTGTTCTCCATGAGTCGCTTATTTCATTGCTGTTCTCCATGAGTCGCCAAATTACAGCTGTTTTCCATGAGTCAAGCCAAGCACAGCTGTTGTTCCTGAATCAAGCAAGTACAGCTGTTCCTGAGTCAGTTACAGCTGTTGTTCCTGAGTCAAGTCAAGTTACAGCTGTTGTTCCTGAGTCAAGCCACGTTACAGCTGTTGTTCCTGAATCAAGTCAAGTTACAGCTGGGTTGTCTATGTTAAGCCAAACCACAGCTGATTTTCATGAGCCAAGCCAAGTTACTGCTGTTGTTCGTGAGTGAAGTCAAGTCACAGCTGGTCTTCACGAGTGAGGTCAAGTCACAGCTGTTCTTCACGAGTCGAATCAAGTCATTGCTGAAGTCAAGTCAAGTCACGGCAGACCTTCCTGGGTCAAGTCAAGTCACGGCAGACCTCCCTGAGACAAGTCAAGTCACGGCAGACCTCCCTGAGTCAAGTCAAGACAGACCTTCCTGAATCAAGTCAAGAAACAGCTGCACGCCTAACAGAGCCTCTTTATGACATGGCTGCTAGTATAGGGCCTCGCCAAGCCACGGCCGTCATGCCAGAACCACGCCAGGTCCCGTCTGACCTTCCAAAGCCACGTCACGTCTCAGCTAATCCTCTAGAGCCTCGTCGTGTCTCAGCTGATCCTCTAGAGCCTCGTCACGTCTCAGCTGACCCCCCAGAGCCTTGTCACGTATCAGCTGACCCCGTATAAGCCTCGTCAGGTCTTAGCCGTCCTTCCAAAGCCTTACCAGGTCTCGTCTCATCTCCCAAGCCACGCAGAGCCCACGCTCCCAAGCCACGCAGCGCTCACGCTTCCAAGCCACGCAGAGCCCACGCTCCCAAGCCACATGCTCACAGCATCCACACCCTCAAGACCGGCAGGCATCCCACTATCTACTGTGTTGCCTGTAATGGCTGTTGCCATTTTGAGTGTGTGGGCTACACACTGCACTCCAGAATCCTCGTCTGTCCATGAGTCTCCTCCTGAGGCCTCGTCTGTCCACGGGTCTGTGCCAGAGGCCTCTCCTGTCCACGGGTTTGCGCCAATGCCTCCTGAGGTGTCAGCATATGCTGTAGAACCTCCCAAGGAGGTGGCGTCCATTCATGAACTCACTGTCTTGTCTGCCCAATGAGTCTACTCCAGATATCTCGTCTGACCTTGAGTCTGCGCCAATGCCCCCAGAATCTGCGCCAATGCCCCCGGAGTCTGCGCCAAACGCAGTCTCCGGCTGCAGAACCTCCTAAGGGGGCGGCGTTCTCCTATGAACTCTCTGCCCATCATGTCATGGCCAAGGAGGCCAATCATGGACTCTCTACTTTGCTATGGATGTCATTAGTTTCACTGTGGCTATCTTTTCTTCTGTCTGCCCCGCCATGGCTCCCTGCCCTGCCTGCCCTGCCATGGCTTCCTGCTCTGCCTGCTCTACCTGCTCCGTTATGGCTCCCTGCTCTCCCTGCTCCACCATAGCTCCAGGCTCCTCAGAATCT
This sequence comes from Labeo catla, assembly GCA_012976165.1. Lineage (NCBI taxonomy): Eukaryota > Metazoa > Chordata > Actinopteri > Cypriniformes > Cyprinidae > Labeo > Labeo catla. The sequence continues at coordinate 3,097,420 of VONZ01000016.1, forward strand.
ACCATGGTGGACTTCTGCTCCAGTGTTACACTGTCTGCCACTGCTCCACGGCCCAGGCCCTCCAGTGTTTCACTGTCTACCACTGTTCCACGGCCCAGGTCCTCCAAGTTTCCACTGTCTGCCACAGCTCCACGGCCCAGGTCCTCCAAGTTTCCACTGTCTGCCACAACTCCACGGTCCAGGTCCCCCAAGGTTCCATTGTCTGCCACAACTCCACGGCCCAGGTCCTCCGTTGTTGCTTGAGCTCCAGGAGTTGCTCCTAGAGGGGGGGATTCTGTAATGCCATGCCAGCAGAGGGAGCCCTTATCCATGGACTGCCTGTTGCAGCTCCCTCTGCTGCTTCTCTAGTTACTTCCTGTTTGGCAGTCATACAGTATAAGGCAGGCCATGCCAAACAGCCAGGGCGAAGTATTGTTTTGCCTGTGCGGACTACCAAGCGTTTTTCCTGTTTCATTGCCTTGTTTTGTTATTGCCACGGTTTTGTTTCATAGTCATAGTTTTGCCTTGTTTCTTTGTCATAGCTTTGTCTAGTTTTCTTGCCGTAGTTTTTGCCTTGTTTTATTGCCTTGTTTATTTTGCTACTTTGGACTGCTCTCTGGTATTTTGACGTTCTGCCTGTTCATTGGATTACGCTTTTTCCTTGCCCTGGATATTACTGTTTGCTGGTGTCTGACCCTGCCTGTCTTGACTACGATCTGTTTAATAAAGCTTGCATTTGGATCTATCACACTTCAGGAGTCCTGTTACAGTTTGATTATGTCATTAATTGATCTTTACCATACATCTCTGCCATATGTACATCAACTTGACAGTCACCACTGTAAGCTACTACTATATTGTAAAAACTTTAATTTGGTGTAAAGTTGCTTTGCAATGATATGTATCATGAAAAGCGCTATTCAAATAAATTTGAATTGAATTTGAATAAGTTAACGCCCAAGACGTCACTCCGGATGACTACTAGACCTCCAGCGAGTCAACAACCTAAGAAGCCTCCTTTCAGCGGATGACGCCACACAAAATGGAATCCCAATATACACACAGGCAACACTTTCAAATTCTAGCTGAACTGGTGCATTTAATATAAAGTTTAATAGCCTCATTAAGGAACTCAATGCGAGGGTTAATTAAATGATTGATGATTGTTCAGGTCTAAGCAATTGCATATATCACTATAAACTTGGGATTTCACATTTTCACTCTCTTAAACTCATTCTTTTCTCACTTTCTGTCTTTCTGCAACCTGTGTGAATGTGTGAGTGCATGTTTCTATGTTAGAATAGTTTACATGTCTTAGATTTGTCTTAAATCTTATTTATATTGAAAATAGAAGTAATGGGTGTTCATGTCTTAAAATGCCAATCTTGCTAGTGTGCTAATAAACAGTGTTTTACTATACTTTGCATATTAATATCAATGGCAGAGCTGATGTTATAGGGCCCGTTCATAAAACTGCTGGTAGATTCAGTGATCAGCTATAAAACTTTATAAAATTCATTTATAATGAATTTCCTTTGAACTGGCTGAATCAACTCCAAAACAGCTGGACCGTCTGAGGGTTGAGCCTCCACTCACTACAGCTCTCACACACTACAGCACTGATTATGCACAGTCTTAAGAAAGACGTGAAGAACAGTGACACAGTCCACACAGAGAAAAGAGAAACCCTGTACTGAGGAGAGTTTTACTCTTGTCCCAGATGACTTGAAGTCACAATCGAGCCAGGTGGTTGAGAACCACATTCCTGAGAATGCAAACTGAACCCCGTGAGTGTGCTAGGATCACCAAGTCACCAAGATAACTAAGAATGGATATGCCCACTTCCCTGAGGGGCAAGGGCAGCCTCCATGACCTTCGTGAAGGTGCGGGGTGACAGGGATAGGCCACAGGGAGAACCTTGTACTGATGAGCCTGACCTCAAAGACAGAGTCTTGGAAGGATCAAGGCATGAGGCATACGCTTCCTTCAGGTCCAATGCCACAAATCAATCTTGAACCCTTGACACATGAAAGAATATGTATTTAAGGGATAATATTTTGAACGGGAGCTTGAAAAGGTCAAAAAACCTCAGATCTAAGATTGGTGTGAGTCCACCACCCTTCCTGGGTACAATGAAGTAGGGGCTGACACACCCCCTCTTCATTTTGGCTGAGGGGATAGGCTCTATCGCACACTTTCCCAGGAGGGATGCGATTTCCGCTTGAAGAACCACAGCATTCTCGCCCAGAGCCAATTCGCAAGACAATGCCATAGACCTTGGCGGATGCCTCGCAACCTGAGTCGCGTAGCCAAGTCAGGTAGTCCTGAGAAGCAACGAGAGGGATTGGGCCCCGAACATCTCAGGATTCTGCTAGCAGTCTCAGAGGAACTACACCCGACGTACCTGGAGTGGGGATGTCGTGGCTGAATAGAGCAAAGAGCGCCGTGCTTGGAGATGAAGCCCCAAGGAACACAGGATGCCTTTGCCAATATGCAGAGAAACCAGGTGAGTGCCCAACACATCCTGGTCTGCAGACTCAGAATCTGGCCATCTCATGGAGGGCCATAGTGCTGTAAGATGACCAAGAGGGGGGGACCAGGCGGTGACTGTCTGCGGAAGGACAGGCGGTTGGAATGGGGCCAGATCCATCTCTTATCCCCGGGTCGAGAGTGGATCTGGGTAGGTCAGTTAGTACGCCTCCTCTGGGTTGCTCGTCTGAGGAAAAACTAGAAACCTAATGAGGGTTCTAGAAAACTTACTGACGAGCTGATGTTGCCACCTTCCCGCAAGAACTTTGACCGTTGGGCGGGTCTGGCTGGAGGCCTGGCTGTTGTGGGGCCTCAGGAGTTCTGCAGTGGGCTGTCTGTGGCAACGAGCAGACGGGGGTTGTCGGGGGTAGGGGGCCGGAGCACGACCCATGGATGAGGCTGGATTTTTACATTATGGCCTCTGTCTTCCTTTTTTTTTATTACCGTGAAAAACTGGCAGGCAAATTCAAAATGCAAAAGGACCGACCTGGGAAATGGGGTTCAAGAAGCTGACTTCTAACTTCCCACATTTCTGGCAGGTTAAGCCACAGGTGGCACTTCTGGACCAACAAAGTGGACATCGCCCTTCCTAAAGCCTGTGCCGCGACTTTCATAGCTCAGAGAGCATAATCGGTCATTATACGCAGTTCCTGTAGCTCTAGGTTGGAACCACCCTCGTACAGATCTCATAACGCCTTGGCCTGAACGCCCACAGGATGGCCATGGCATGCAGGGCGGACGCAGCTTGTCCAGAAGCCATGTAAGCCTTTGCCCGAAGAGAACTTACAGGCCCTGGACGGGAGCCTTGGGAGGATACTGTCAAGCAGCGGCATTTTGCAGGGAGTGCACCGCAATCGGGAACCTCCACACCCCCCCTCACTGGACCCCCATCGAGGGTGGTGAAGGAGGAGGAGTTGGTATATCGTGTTCTGGCCAAAAACCAAGCTTTCCTTGATTTCATCAACTTCTCGTGTACTTCCAGGGAACAGGCACTGGAAACGAGTGTGAAGGTCGTTACCCAGATGTCTATTATTCAGCCCCTCCTTGGCTGCCCATTTAAGCACGGCCACCATTTTAGCGTCCACCTCAAGCTGAGAATCAACCCCCCCGCAGAGGCTTGCTCAGCTGAAACTTCAGCTTCAAATGGCTTGCGCCCTCCTAGCAATGCTGCCACTAACCATTCAGGGCCCATTTAGGAGCTCTGAATAAGAAAGTCAGCCGTACTGAAACAGACTAATAAACTCATCCGGAAGCTCAACTGAGGGGCGCGAGAGGTTTGCGAGGTTTTCACCTGGTGGAACCTTCTTGCTTCCTATTGCTCCTCATCGACGCACATCGCAGCGGCCTTGTACCTGGAAGAAGAAGGACCAGAATGGGAAGCAGTCGAGGTGAGCCGCGGCTTCACGTAAAAGCACACGGCCCAAGAGCAAAGCGCGCCCACGATCATGTTTTCGCAAGCAAACATGAAACAACAAAAAGCGCTGCATCAGCGTAAACATAGCCCAACACTGAACACAACGACCATGTCGATCATTTGGGGGGTAAGCCGCAACCAGAAGAACATGGAGGGAAAGGCAGGTTTACTAACACATAATCCCAACCGTGCCAGCTCTTTTAGAGAATTACTGTTTTAGGAGGAAGATCGATCTTCAAGATCGCCGTCGAAGCACCCAGAGAATCTCTCACAACACTTATCTGTGTTAACCAGGGAGAGATCACTGCTTGTGCCATAAATGCAACGACGAAGAGGTGAATGGTGCAGTTTCTCACAGAGAGACGCTGCATTCGGCTCCATAGAAAAGAACGAATGAGCAGATCCCGCGCTGCCCTATTTATACCCGGGTGCCCGGGGCATGGCCAGCTATGCAAAATCTGCACACCCAATTTCATTTGCCTTTTCTCAAAGTTTTCAGAGGTGTTTGGGCTCCCAAGAGCGACCCTAGTGTCATACTAGGCAGATATAAGGTCTGCTTTGTGTTCCTGTGTTTGAGATGATTTCTAGCAGTCAAATGATCCATAAATATTTTATTACTGCTTTTGAAATTTCAATCTATTTGCAGGGGAAGATAAATAATCTGCTGTAATACGTAACTGGTGATTTTGAAACCACTGCAGAAATAAGTTTGTCTTCAGAAACAGTTAAATCAGGACCTTTTCAGGAAAACAACTGAGACAGTTTGACTCTGTGCTGAAACTCTGTTTACAGCTGTTTTGTTTCTGATGTCTGCTTTATGTCTTTATGTCTGTCTTTCAGCACATTCAGTTTATAAAATTTAATCATTATTATGATACAAAGCTGTTATACTTTTCCAATCTCACAGATCAACATTCAAAATTGAACAAACTATATTTGTAAACACTTTATTTTTGCAAAGTACGTTTCCTAAATTTCTGAGTTATTTGCATTTCTGTAACTCCATTATGTTTAACAATTACAGTAAAATCTAGTAAAACCATGTTAATGAAGCAGAATTGCTACACTTGATATTTATTGAATAAGTCTGAGTTCATCATAAAGACACAGTATTAAATCAAAACTGTCTGCACATGCCACAAAGCTGTTGAGTGATAGTTTCTCTCTCAAAGAGTAAAGAGCGCATGCTAAGAAATACTGTTTGAGAATCACAGTAACTCTAATAAACACAGTAAAAACAATATCAGAATATGCAGCTTTCTGTGATTTACTGACAAAGACACACTTGATCATCATCTGTTTGATCATGATATAAAGAGATTTGAATTAAATCATCAAAATTATTTCAGCACAGCATTAGTCTCAGAAGCACGAAGTGACCAATGACACATCATAAGACAACACACATACCTAAAAAGCAACTGGAGAAAGATGAAGCTCTCACCTCAGCGTTTGTACATCTGTCTTTTTCTTCCTCTGAACTGTCATGGTTAACAGCAGCTCTGGAAAGAGGAAGAGGAAGAGATGTGAGAACGAGAAGAATGCAAATCTAAACTTTCATCTGCTTAGTTATTCAGTCAGTTAAAATGAAAGCTTATTCTCAGGAAAGGCTGCTGAAGTTGTTTTACAAGTTTGTGAATATGCTTTCAATGTTGAAAGTCAAGTATCAGTCCCAGATGTTGGAGAGGAAATGACAATGCTAGACTCTGGCTAACTATATATCAGTATACACTGCTGAGGTATCGGTCAGGACACCAGAAATAAGGAGACTGGAGCTTTTTTTCAAAATGTATTGAATGGTAGTCTAAAACAACAAAACATAACAGTATAAAATAAATAGGCACATATTTATGAATGAGTCAGTCACTTCCTAGAATACTAACATTCAGTATCATCTCTAAATAACGGGTGAAGCTCTAAATATGCAGAGTATGGACAATTGAAGACTATTATATATATATAACAATATATAACTATCGGACAGGTGCCTTTTCGTACCGCCTGGCGTGAATGTACCCTATCCTATATAAAAGCGTTAAAAATGGCAAGATCTGATTACTTTTCAACTCTTTTAGAAAAAAAACAAACATAACCCTAGGTATTTATTCAACACAGTGGCTAAGTTAACAAAAAATAAAGAACCAACAGGCACTGACTGTGCCCCTCAGCATTGCAGTAATGACTTTATGAACTACTTTACTTCCAAGATCGATACTATTACAGACAAAATTGTCACCATGCAGCCGTCAATTACAGTATCGCTATAGATCTCCTGGGGAACAATTCCACTCTTTCTCTACTATAGGAGAGGAAGAATTGTATAAACTTGTTAAATCATCTAAACCAACAACTTGTATGGCTAGGCTACTAAAAGACTTGCTTCCAGATGTCATAGGTCCTTTCCTGAATATTATTAATTCATCACTGTCATTAGGATATGTCCAAAACCTTCAAACTGGCTGCTATTAAGCCTCTCATTAAAAAAACACAACTTTACCCAACAAATTAATTAATTACAGACCAATATTGAATCTCCCTTTTCTGTCAAAGATATTAGAAAAGGTTGTATCCTCACAATTATCTTCCTTCCTACAGAAAAATGATATCTGTGAGGATTTCCAGTCAGGTTTTAGACCGTACCATAGTACTGAGACTGCTCTTATTAGAGTTACAAATGATCTAATCTTGTCATCCGATCGTGGTTGTATCTCTCTGTTAGTGCTACTGGATCTTAGTGCTGCGTTCGATACTGTTGACCACAACATTCTCTTGAACAGACTTGAAAATTATGTTGGCATTGGTGGTAGTGCATTGGCATGGTTCAAATCGTACTTATCTGACCACCATCAATTCATGGCAATAAATGAAGAGGTATTATATCGATCACAAGTGCAGTATGGAGTACCGCAAGGCTCAGTACTAGGGCCATTACTTTTTACACTTTACATGTTACCCTTGGGAGATATCATCATGTTAGCTTTCACTGTAATGCTGATGATACTCAGCTCTATATTTCTTCGCGGCCCGGCGAAACATACCAATTTGAAAAACTAACAGAGTGTGTAGTTGAGATAAAAAACTGGATGACAAGTCACCTAGATGGCCATCGGCACAAGACCACGGGAACCAGATGAATCCTCTGTGTCTGGCCAGAGGAGAACTGGCCCCCCGACTGCACCTGGTTTCTCCTAAGGTTTTTTTGTCCATTTTGTCACAGATGGAGTTTTGGTTCCTTGCCACTGTCGCCTCTGGCTTGCTTAGTTGGGGACACTTTTTCTTCAAACGATATTGTATACTATTTGAACTGAACTGAGCTAGATGATGACATCATTGAATCCATTGATGAACTGCCTTTACCTGAAAATTGAGTGTTTACTGTTGCCCTTTTGCATTATTGATGCACTATTTTCTATTTAATACTGTACAGCCGCTTTGTCACAATTCTGTATTGTTAAAAGCGGTATATAAATAGAGGTGACTTGACAACGCAATTTACCAAATAACATAAACAAAGCAATAATACTGGTTAATCTGTATGCAGCATCAAAGTTGACAGATTACAGATCGATCACAATGTAAACCGTAATATGCATGATCTAGCATAATTTGGCTGAAAATAAATAGTAAATAGAAATAGAAGAAAACTTACTTTACGGTCATGTACTAACACTCTGAACACCAAAACACCAACGAACATCCAAATTACAGGCAGGAAGGAACTTCTAGGTACGCAGCTCATCACAATGGGCTAGGTGCAGAGTGGGGGTTTCAAGGAGCTGCCACTGTCACGTGACCTGTCAGTGGTTGGTGGCAGCTGGCAGTCTGATTCTGGCAGGTCACGCTCCGAGTTTAACCCCTTCTCTGCCACTCTCTCTACAAGGAAATATATTATTTCACTATTATTATTAGATTTTTATGGGTCTATTCTTTTACATGATCGATTTTTAGAGAGATTTATCCCAAATAAAGTGTTCAAATGGCCGTGTTCTCAACTGGCAGCTTATTGTTGCCTCCACTGGCAGCTCAGTCAGACAGCCGCGAGAGCTCAGAGGTTAACGCCTTCTCTACCACTCTTGCTACAAGGAAATATGTTATTTCATGATCATTATTTTGTTCTTATGGGTCTAGTCTTTTAATTTGTCAACATTTTATAGAGGTTTATTATGAATAAAGTGTTCAAATGGCCGTGATTTCAACTGGCCGTTTGATATCATCCAATTTGTGAACCAGATGTGGAGCTACTCACCGATGAGCCCCCAAACCTCGCTACATGGATTTTCGTCAGATTTCTCTTGCAGGCCATTAATACAGAGATTCCATCTTCTCTTGTAATGCACCATTTCCACCAATGTCAGTTTTATTCAGTTTCGCGATTTCCTTGTTTATTTCTGCGTTTTCTCTTTTATGGTCTTTTATCTCCGCTGCATTAAACTCAAGAGCAGTGATAGCTTGCAATAAGACCACGTTAGAGACCTCTTCATTATCAGATTTTAAGTTCTTCATCTTGCTACCTTTCGTTGAAGTGATATGAGAAGAATCACACCGCTTCTCAGACTTCCCGTCACCCTTTTCCATGTTGTTTGAAGCGGACATGGCATCTACCCTGAACGTACCTCCCGCAGGCGGAATAACAATTTTTGGTGGTTTCACGTTCCGAGATGTCTTCTGCATTGTAAGTTTAGAATGCTGACTTTGTAAACTTTACACAAAGAAAAACGAGTGCCTGTACTTGAGAAATAACAATAATCAAAACAAAATCGGAGATTACACGAGCAGTGTCAGGATATAATGTGTGCCTAGCCCGCCATTCGCCCGGAAGTCCCCCAATGCAACGATACCTTCAAAACGCCTCCTCAGTGATATGCAAGGCTGCCGTAATTCAAAAGCGACTTCAAATGTGGTCTCCAATTTCCAGGAAGAACATGACGGATGAGAGTTCTGTTGGGGATTTCACATTGAAATGTAAGTATTGTGTTTTCATTTATTGAAATAACTATGTGCGGCAGGTCCACACTCAGCGTAGTTATGTGTATTTACCTTCTGCCTGAGTTTGTTTTGCCACAGGTGGGCCACTGCTAGAATAAAGGAGATTAACCCCAGAGAAAAAGATTGGTGGTTAAATCCCGAGGAGCATTCGGCACGGTTTTCAGGAGGAATATTTCAGCTGCAAAAAGGTAAGTTATTTAAGTTATTTAATACTCAGTCTAATGTTATTTGATGTTTTAAATGTCACGAAGAGTATAGTTTTTAGGTGGTTTCTATTAGGAGGTTTGCGATGATAACATAACGTCAGAAAAACCATTTGGTCCCGTAGTTGAGGCTATACGTGTCACGAATCTGGTCGGTGCTCTGCGGACTGCTCACCACCAGATGTCACTCTCACCTTTCCATTTCACTCTGACTGTTACTTTGCACTTCGGACTGCATCTCCCATCCTCCACCGCACTGATTGCGTCAGCCCCGTGACCAATCAGGCTTCCTATAAAGCCCCGGACTTTCCCAGTTTATGTCACGGGTTGTTGTATTGTTGTTATTGTTAGCGTTTCCTAGTTTCTGGTACCGAGTTCCTAGTTCCTGGTTTTTGATCTCTCGCCTGGTTTTCTCGTTTTCTTCTGTCTAGCCGCCTGCCTTGTGGATTATCGCTTGTTAAAGGATTATTCTTCTCGTCTTGCCTGCGTTTTCCCCCTCGCTCCTGTTTGACCCTGCCTGCTCGACTATGTATCTGTCTCGTCCATATAATAAAAGCTCGCAAATGGATCCGCTCGCCTCTCGTCATTCACTCCCCGTTACAATACGGTCTCTTCAGAATAACATGATCTAATTTTTAATAGAAAAAAAAAAACTGATGAGCTGCAACCAGTGCACGATCATGTTAGCCAATGAAATTATAATGAGTTACATTCCATTTTGTTGGCTAAAATTCATTCTTTCTTTTTGTCTTTTTAACAAGTGATTGCTATTGAATCATAGGAGTCGGACTGCGCTGGTGGTGCAAATTAGTCATTTGTTTGTGAATCAAACTGAGTACGCTGTTGTAGCATTACACCCACTAAGACAATTTAATATGTGCAACCTGAATTTTTAAAATAATATTTAGTTTATGGTAACATTGCCGTGTGAGAAGCTCTAACACAGAAAAGCACTATAGATACATAAGAAAAAGCTGTAAAATGTAAGTGCATCTTTGTTCTTGAATGTAGGCCTATTTGTCTGCTGCACTAGAGCAGGCACACTTTTTTTTTAGAATGAACTTTTAACACCTATACATGTATATGTAATCTGACATCCTTTTTTTTTTTTCTTTACAGAAATTCTGAACTGCTGCATGAACTTATGCAATAACATTCATCAAACATATAAGGTGTAAATTCTGAGTCTGGTCCTAATGACTTAAAAAAAATTCTAATGCTTAAGATTTAATAAAAACTATTAAATTATATATTGAACTCTCTGCCAGATATTACTGTCAGTCTTCCTGTTTGTGCTTTCTCTCTCCCTCATATCTACTGTACTCCCTCCCCCATACCTTTGTTTTTAAAGTATATACATAGTTTGAATAACAGGATAAATTTAGGAAGAGGTTATTGTACACCCAGATCTATATCTGATATTTAATTATATGCACAATAATGTCTTTGTTTTGTATGACGCATATATGTAACACCACCCCCCTGACAATGGATCTATATAATCTAATGTGGGAGAATAAACTTGGAAGAAGATTGTGAACATATAGTTGGCTTCATGTTCATAATTCTTTCCATGGCTAATGCTGCTGAAATGGAGGTCAAGGGGACTATAAAGAGGTGGCTCCAGCTAGCCGATCAAACGGGCGGACTTCAGGAGACAGACACACTCTGTGAGTTTAAAAGTCACATTTTTTTAACCTTGCATACACATGATACACTATCACATTTCTATAATTTAAATCCCTTAAAGGATTTTTATGCTGCACCAATTAAGCAGCAACACTTGGCAACACTTCCCATAATATTTAATGTATTTGTTAATTTGTAAGAAGAATGACATCAATGCTTATATTAGTCGTTTATATACTGTCTCCCCCTTATATCTAGGTTACAGTAATCAGCTGATCCAGTCGGTATCCAGACCAGATAGTGGACCTGCGCCCAGGAATGACAACAACACATCCCTGAATGTCAGCAGAGACCATGTCAACTAGATGGCATATCCCCTGTGAAGATCTCATTAGCACAGACCCTCAGCAAAGAGGGTTTTTACAACGTCTTTTTATGACGTCTTCTGGACGTCCAATATTGACGTTCACAGGACGTCTCTAGAAGGTTAAAATTTAGTTCAGATCTGGTCATTGTGGACGTATTTTCAGTGGATAACAACTGTAACAAATAACATACAAAACATACATTACGTTCACCTGTTGGAGCTGAACTGGGCGTCTAATTCTGACACGAGAAGTTTAAAACCTTCTGTACATACTACAAAATAGTTTAGCAGTTTCAGTATCATATTAAATAAGTTTGTGATAGGCTTAATTTAAAATAAATATTGCTTGTAATGAATGGCACTATATATATATATATATATATATATTAGGGATGTGACGACATCTCGTGACGAAATCCTTGTACATGTGCCACATTTTGCAGTGTTTACATTAGAGCTGCACGATTAATCCTTAAAATATAGCGATCTCAGTTCAAACACCCACGCGATCTTATTCCTGAATGACAACGAGTTATCTATGTCTATTAGGACTGTTTCACATCGCGAGTGTCAGTGGAGCGTGAGAAGCACGTTAGTCGCTGCCCATGTTAATGAATCAGAGGGTCGGGGTAAATGTGAACGCAGAAAGAGCAATACAAACAGTCTTTTCAACAACATTATAATCATTATTTCTGTGTAACAGATATTTAAGTAACAGAAGTACTGGGATTAAAGTTTATAGTTTGGGTATAAACACTTATTGTCTACAGTAGCGATCAAAACGAAACTATCTTGTACGTATAGTAACGCTTATCCTCCTCCGCCAGGAGGTGGCGACAACTGCCCGTTTGAAAAAAAGTATGTAATTGAATCATTCATTCAGGAGATTTCAATAGTCAAACAAGTCTTAAAGTGCCCCTATTATGCCTTTTCAAATATGATCTGTCATGTAGTGTTTCAGCTGTATGTGAACATAAACTATCTGCAAAGTTGTGAAGCAGACAGTGCACGATAAATAAAGTTACTGTCTATCAAAAAAAGAGTCGGCTCACATTTGCCTGAACGAGTCGTCAGGATTTCGAATCTTTTTCTGTTATGGCCACACGTCACGAAGTAACACATTTGCATAATGTCCACCCACGTTCTACGTCGCGAACAACTTGCCCGCCCATAAATTTCCATGTGGTTTACGTCACATGGAAATTTACACGTACATTATACGGAAGACGCTGTATCCTACGCTGTGAGTAAAATTGTTTTATATTCACTTCCAAAAGATGATAATTCTACAAAGATTGTATTTTCTAGCAATCATTCAAAATAAGTACTTGTGTATATGTTGTGTAACAACCCTGCACATGTCTTGTTAACCGGCTAAATCATGCTTCTGTAGTTCTGTTGTTCAGCTGTGGACCCACTGTAGTCTGACAATTTGTGATTGATGCAGCTCGACTGTCTGTCTGTCTCATTAGTTGGAGTAATGATAAAGGATGGCGCACAAAGCGGCTTTCACACCGAATGCGGAAAGTGCTGTGCTATGAAACCCATTCGTTTCAATTGCTTCCGCCCTGCGAGGACGGCTTGTTTCTGCCTCGACCAAAGCGCACGCTGCGGACAAAGTTCAAATGAGTTGTTCAAATGAACTTTTGCCGCTGTGCTCTGAAGGGCTGCATTGAACCCAGCGACCAGCGCAGCGCTTTCCGTGTTCGGTGTGAAAGCCGCCTTAATGCATTATACAGTGTTTAAGTTTACAACATAGAGGTGTGCCCGGTTCGCTTACATAAGCAAATTGTAAGCACTTTCCACGGTAGACCATGCTAACTTGTCGATCAGCCACTTCAGCCGTTTCATCATCAGACTCTGGCTGGAATTGTTATGGTAAAATCGATGCCATCTTTTCTATGCATTGACAAGTATCCAGGACTGTCATTCAGTTATGGCAATGGGCGTTTCATTTTCCGACACGCTGTACGCGGTAGACCAATCATAAAGGACTGCGCCATCTGACCAATCACAGCAGTGAGGGCTCACGGAAAGGACGGGTTTAGAGAGACTGATTCTTCAAACTGCTTTGCACGAGTCGTTTATGAATCATTTAGAAATGTGGTAAAATTGAATCTATTTTTGGAGAAAACTGAAGTGTTTTTTGACCTTGCATACATGTAAACCTGTTTTGGGAGTCTATTTAAACAATATTAGCAACCTTTAAAATGGCATAATAGGGGCACTTTAATAAAGTGAGACACTGACTCCCTTCATTGAATGTTTTTTTTATTTTTATTTTGTTTAAATGAATATGTTTTTAAAAGACTTAAGCAATGAACAGTTTGTCAAAACCACTAGTAAATTATGTTATTTTGTTTAGTTTTCTAATCTTTTTTCTCCAGAATCGTGATCTCCAATTTATTAAAAACAACTGGGATTCACAATTTATCCAGAATCGTGAAGCTCTTGTTTAAATGTTGTTTATTACTGCATATAATTCATTAAAATGGAAGTTTAATTTCATAAAGTTCAAAATGCACCTACATTTTTTTGCATTTTGTCTTTTTCAGTTGAATAAAAGACTATTTTCCCTATATAATCATTGAGGATTTCTTAAGAAAAGTTTAAAATTCTCGTCTCGTCTCGTGAACCCAGTCTCGTGTCTTGTCTCGTGGGATAAGTGTCTCGTCACACCCCTAATATATATATATATATATATATATATATCTGTTGTGAATGCCAATTAATTTAAATGATTTGGAATGAGGAAAAGTAAATGACATGTTTACATTGTTTATAATGTTTATTAACATTTGTTTTATTTATCAGTATTTACATTATTTCTGAAAGTAACAGTAAAATGTGCCTTATACACCAATGCAACTTATGCATGTTTTTTTTCCTGACCTGGTGTAAAGTCTGGAAAATATGGTAAATTAGGCCTATATTGTGCTATATTATTAAACAGTTCATATAAAATAGGGACCATTTGCACCAATAAAACAATCATATTATGTTCATTATACTCCTATCCACATTAACTTGATAGCCTTAAACACTGTTATATTTATGAGGGGGTCCTTGGAAAATCTTCTTCTCTGCAAGAGGTCCCTGGCTCCAAAAACCCATTTGCTAGTGGACAGACCTCCATATACAGCAGAGTCTGGTGTGGCAGGTGGAACTTCTGTCCAGGTTGACAAAACATCTCATCTCATCTCGTCTTCATGAACTGCCCTGAAAACAAAATTGAAATATAAACGATTATTATAACTACAAATATAGCATCACAATGCTCATTATAACCTCTTTGGTAAACATATGATCAGAAAATATTGCCAAGACTGATATTTAGTCTTTAGTGAATTTAGTGAAAGTCTATTTTACTGCAAGAACACGCACTTAATTCAATTCAATTCAATTCAAATTTATTTGTATAGCGCTTTTCATGATACATATCGTCGCAAAGCAACTTTACACCAAATTGACATTTTTACAATATATGTAGTAGTAGCTTGATGTACATATGGTAGAGATGTGTGGTAAAGATCAATTAATGACGTAATCAAACAGACAAAGAACACTATAAATTAGTAGCAGAATTCGGTAGTGCTGTATGTTGTTTCAGGGTTGGTACCATCTGAAGTCCTCTGTGGGGTTGGCATCATTTCTTCTTAAGTGTTCTGCATCAGCACTGGAGTTTGTGAATTCCTAGTTACCATGGGATGTCAATCCCATGGCAAAAACAGAGAACAAATAGGAACATAATTAGCGTAGCTGCTGTTCAAACTAAAAAAGAAAGATTTGTTAAACCAGAGCTAAAAGATTAATAATGAGCATTTCATCAGATGTAACTGCAGGAAAAGTTTATGAGATGCATTATTTGAATGCTTGGCTAAAAAGATGTGTCTTTAATCTAGATTTAAAAAGAGAGAGTGTTTCTGAACCCCGAACGTTATTAGGAAGGCTGTTCCAGAGTTTGGGAGCCAAATGCGAAAAAGCTCTACCTCCTTCAGTGGATTTTGCTATCCTAGGTACTACCAACAGTCCAGAGTTTTGTGACCTTAGGGAGCGTGATGGACTATAGCGTGGTAGAAGACTAGTTAGGTACGCAGGAGCTAAACCGTTAAGTGCCTTATAGCTAAGAAGTACTATTTTATAGCTGATTTGGAACCTAATAGGTAGCCAGTGCAGAGACTTTAAAATTGGGGTAATATGATCATATTTTCTTGACCTGGTAAGGACTCTAGCAGCTGCATTTTGGACTATCTGTAGCTTGTTTATTGAAGATGCAGGACAACCACCTAGTAGTAGGTATGATGACAAAGTTTTCAAACACCCCTAAGATCAAAATGGATTACATGACTAGACAGAGCTGAAAATTCCCTTTACGACAACACCTGGATTGTGAAAATAAGTTGAGGATTGTGAAAGTTATGATATTTATAATAACTGGGAATATATTAAAATAATATACATTAATTACAATAGAAGTCATGTGACCGAAAATGCTTATTATTTACACATTTTTGCTTGTAACTTCCTCATTTTATCAGATATTTACATGAAATTTGAACAGAGGATAGAATTTTGTTAGTTCTTTCAAATGAAATCATAAAAATTTACTGTTTTAGCTGGAATGGGCATCAGACCCATGGTACCGCACTGAAAACAATTATAATTAATAAGCGTCCATTCATATTCATAAACATTTATTTTCAGAATACAAGAGAAAACAACAATACACATCACTATTAATTGTTAATTCATATTCATACAAGTACACAATAAATTTTCATTGTCATTCACAAAAGTTTCATTGTCATTCACAGACATTCAGTTGTTTTTTTTTTGTGTGCCATTTAAGTTATGTTGTGCAACTTGGACAATGAGTGACCACCCAACCTTAAACCATTTACGCAAAAAATGCAAATATACATTCATATTTATAGTCATCCATTTAAATGATTTTTTTAGACTTTTTTTTCATACTAACAATGAATGATCGGCACGACAAATATACATGCAATCTGTGTACTTGTGCTGACTGAGTTGATAACTGGTTATTGACAGGCTATTGTACAACCAAGTCATCCAAGATGACGTCTGCTGCCATCACATAGATGGACACATCAGTGTCATGGGCATCAAATTCATACCCCTCCCCGGTCATGGCCCAATAGCCAACAGTGTATTTCTTTTTTTTAGCATGGAAAGTTTCAATTTTCCCATTGAAAATGACCCTATTGCCATCCAAATCCCACGCATGACATACAAATGCCCCCACCCCTCTGCCACCCAACAACTCCTTGATCAAGCTCATTTTTTCTTCTGAGAGTTCTGGAAATGCTTCCTTGATCCTGTCTGCACCTAGTTCTTCAATCTTTTTCTCTAACACTTTCCGTTCTTGTTTGCTTCTCTTTCTTTTGTGGCTTGACGTTTGTGCAATTCCTCCTGCAGCTCTCCTTGCTTCTTCCTCCTCTTTCTTCTTTGTATTACACCCATCCTCACTGCCTTCCTGATGACCAGCTCTTGTTTTTCCTTGTCTAAACTGTCCAAGTAGTCCACAGTGTTGTTTTTCCGTGCTCGCATTTTACAGGACAAGTAGCAGATGGTGGCATTTGGAGCTTTCTTCTTCAACGCACTAAACATCCCCATCAGCTCTTCAGCATCCATGTTGTGTGTTCTCGCTGAGGTTGTCTCTTGTTTTAGTTTCTCCGTCACTGTCCATGTATCAGAAAAGTATTGTTGATACTGCCTTTCAAGGACTAAAATGATCGCTCTCAGGCAGCTTTCCATCATTTGAGTGAACATGACTGTGTCTTTTGGTGGTTGTTGCAATTTCTCAAGGATTTTGTCTGAAGCATTCAGCTGATTTCCAAAGAGGTCTGTTGTGCGAGTGAGGAATTCAGCAGGTGAGTGTAGTTGATCTTTCAGTTTCTGCACGGTCTCTTTGATAATTTCAATACCTTTAATGTAATCAGTTTGGTAATATGCACCAGTGTAGAATTTGGTCATCCAGGGTCCAGTCAGTAACTTCCCAAGCAAACCCAGAACTTGCATTTCAACTTGTCCAGCTGTAGAGTTGAAGTCTTCGAGTATGCTAGCACGCAGGCTTCCACAGGATGTTCCTCCACAGAGATATGACTTTAGTGCAGCATGATGACTTGACAATATCCCACATATATGGAAAAGAATGTGAAGTGATTACCTCTGTAGTGTGGTATGAGGCCGAGAGGGAGATTTTTTTCATTCAGAAAGGTCTTAAAACCACGAGGGTCACCCTTGCCATCCATGTACCTCATCTTATTCATCTGAACCACAATGTTGGCCCCAATGCACTCTTTCCCCTTGATTTTCCCAGTAATCCCCATGGATTTCTCGATCTCCTTCAGAGCACTCTTTGTCTTTGAAGCGATTGTTTCCAGAGGACGAAGGTTGCAGTTCAGCTCATTCAAGGCCTTGTTCCAAGACGCACAGACTAAACGAATGGCCGCATGATTGGCAGCACAGCGATCAGTGAGCGTGTTTGATATATTCCCTATCATTTTTTTAAGAATGATTTCGTAGTCTGCCTCAAAAAAATGACAGTAGACATTTGCAAGGTTACTGATGGAGTCACAAATATGGATCTGGTAATCCTCAGCAGTGCCTCCTGGAAGTTCATCTACAGCAACAACATAACAGTTCTCTTTGGTGGTGAAATGTATGCTGTTTAAGTGGATTCCCTCCTGTGTGGTTGCATCAAAACCCAGGGTACAATGCGAGTTCACTAAAAGTGCTTCGGCAGTCTGGAGGTCACTTATTGCCCCCAGTTCTCTGGTCATGGCTTCCACAGTAGCCCTTTTTGGCACATCACTTAAACTAATTTTGAAGCGCAGCCCGAACTTTTTAATCAAATTGTGGATGTTGGCAGTGGGCACCTGATTGGATATCGCATCAAACACCATCAATCGCATTTCATTTGATTATGACTTCGCATCTGTTTTTGTAAGCTTTTTTTCACTTTCCAAATCCTGGATTTTTTCTCCCAAAAGAAGGTTTTAAACCTGAAGATCATGAATCTCACTGTCCATTGAATTAATTCTTTCTTCTAATTCGCAGCATCTTTGTTCCACATCATCAACAGCATTTGATTTGTCCTCTCGCCTCATGTGTGCAAGGGATTTTTTCAGGCGCATATGACTTCTTGCTTTCACTTTGTATTGCTTTTTTAATTTAGCGATGGTTTCTGCCTCATGTGATTTCAACAGATTTTTCAAGTCGGATATTTGCTTTTCTTTTCTTTTCTTTTCAGTTTCTGATTAAGTATCCTTATTGTTCCCTTATTTTTCTGTCGTGCTCTGAGTGTCTTAATTGCCAGGTACTTGCTTCTCTGCATCTGCAGATGTTTCTGCCTCATGTTTTTTAGAGACTCCTTATATCTGGTACAAGAAGGACAACTGGTCCTAGCAACCTGTCTTGTCTTCAAAGGACTATGTTTCGTAACATGTTCAGCAGAAGGAGACTTTGCGCGGGGAACTGTGGTGGTAGTAGAGATTCCACAAAATTTTCGGCTACATACTTCTTCAAACTGACTGAATTCTTGCTCATTAGTTAGCTTTCTGTATTTTGTTAAAGTTTTTTCAACAAGCAGCTTCACTTTAGTTTTCGCCTGATCTTCAGTCATTTCTGGTATGTATCTAATAATTTTTCTTGCAGTTGCAGTTCTGTTGGATTCTCCAGCTGTGATGTAAAGATAGAGAATATGTCCAATTTGTATAAAATGAGGAGATGGTACATCAAAGTACTTGTCCAGGAGGTGCTGTCTGGCTAGACCTGACTGTGGATAAAAGAGTAAACAAAATTAACAGACAACAACAAGCAAGCATAACTTTTTGATCACATTCATAGATCCAATGCCACTTTTAAATTATGTGCACAGATTTGCTGTATTCAGCTAGAGGTTACATGAAAAGATCTAAATAATACTATGCTTGTTCACTGTCATATCCACGTTGCAATTGCCCAGGCCTGCTGTCATATCAAGTGTTCTTAGCCTATTAATTTAGACAGAGTTACAGGCTAGTCCTCAGTAATCTAACTCGAAGTGACTTAAACTGTTACCATTTTGACAAGTATATCAGAAAAACCGTCTCAGGTTACGTATGTAACCCTGGTTCCCCGAGGGAACGAGACGCCGCGTCGAAACGCTTTGGGAACGTCTTCAGCGTGACCGTGCTCTGAATCACATGTGTAATCAGTCCAATGGAAGAGCGAGACGTCAGCGGCGGGTGACGTCACCAACCAGGAAGCTATAAATACACGTGCGTTGGAAACCGGCGTCAGCTTCAGGAGAGAAGCAGCGCTCGCAGGGATGCAGGATGAGGGCCTCGAGACGCGGAACCGTTACATACGTAACCTTAGACGTTCCCCTTCAGGAACTCGAGCCGCGTCGAAACGCTTTGGGAACGAGATGCCCACGCCGCCAGAAGCCGAGTCCCTGCCTAGGAAGAGCTAGGACAAAGGACAGAAGAGCCAGGAGCGACTCGCAAGTCCAGGTCGTAAAACCTGACAAAAGTAAGGGACGTGGACCATCCCACAGCATTACAGATGTCCTGAATAGAGACACCTTCAAGAAAAGCTTTGGAGGCCGAAACACTCCGGGTTGAGTGAGCCTTGACCCCTGAAGGAGGAGGGAGACCAGAGGACTCATATGCAGTAGAGATAGCATCCACTATCCAACGACTTAAGGTTTGTTTCCTCGGAGGATGAGAGACGGACCGGGCTGCGGATCTGCCGGGTGAGGCAGAAGATAGGGGGACACCCGTCTCCATACCCTCCAGCAGATCCAACTGCGAACCCCACGAGTGCAGTGCCCGCTCCGCCTCGGCGGAAGCGGGACCAGACCCGCGAGGAGCGCTGGTGAAGGCTCCCTCCTCGAAGAGAGCCTTCCGGGAGCGGAGCGTGCGCATCGGAAGAAGATCGCAATGCGGGCATTCGGCTTTCTCGAAAGCCGATGCCGCATGCTCCGCTCCCAGACAAACCACGCATAGAGCGTGTGTATCCCCGCTCGTGATGTAGCGAGGGCAGGGAGGAACACACGCTCTAAAACATGGTTTGTCTATGTTCTTAGTCTTCTCACTCTTCTTAGACATTGTGCTCAGAAATAAAAGTGGTGCAAACTAGCAACCAAAACGAGCACAAAACACACATACACAGAGCGCTGCTGAAAGACAGAAGCTGACGCCGGTTTCCAACGCACGTGTATTTATAGCTTCCTGGTTGGTGACGTCACCCGCCGTTGACGTCTCGCTCTTCCATTGGACTGATTACACATGTGATTCAGAGCACGGTCACGCTGAAGACGTTCCCAAAGCGTTTCGACGCGGCTCGAGTTCCTGAAGGGGAACATAATATACATATTAAACTACATAGCATGAGTAATAATTAAAAAAAAAAATAAAGAAATAAACATAGTGAGAATTTGTTAAATACAGACTATAATTTAATTATTTATTTTTTTATAGAACGACGACTGCAGTGCATCTGACAGGGCGTTCGCTAATCTACCCGCCACACATGTTACTACCCAATTTCCACGATTTAGTAAAATACCTTCTCCTCTATGGATTTTGATGGAATTTCGTCAGTACCAAGATAAAAGCTATGTATTTATGTCCACCTACCTTTCAGTAGTGTCCAAAGCTTAGATGAAGCCCGCCGACCGGTTGAAAGCCATGCAAATCTTCCGAAAATCGCGGTGACCTGAAAACACCTCTGGGCTGAAATCCCGCATTGTCCAAGGCTGCAGGGGTTTGCACTCGATGTAATTAACGTCGTATTGAATGACATACACATTAACAGTACCACGCAGTTTGGAACACATTGTTGAGACAGAATGTTCGCCGCGAGCGGTTGCTATGTCATCATACCTACTAGTAGTGCATTACAATAGTTCAGTCTAGAGGTCATGAATGCGTGAACACTTAAAACAAGATAAAGTTTTGAAAATCTTACATTATTACATTATTGTGAAGTTACATGTTTTAGTTGACTAATTTAGACAATTAAAAGGGATCAACATAAATTTACCTCAGACTGTAACTTCACTGACCAATTTACACGCAAATTAACCAACAGGGAGATATAAAAATTACAAAAAGTTGAATTTGAAATCGTCATAACACAGAACAAAATACATCTAAAGTGAAATTTAACATTAGATTGACAAAATGACGAATAAAGGTACATTTATATAGCTTACCTTCGGCTTAGCACCCGTCCGTCTTTCAGACGACCGTTAGAGAGTGTTACTCTTTAAATTTCCAAATTGCTGCATTGCGTTGTGAAGGCTGTTCGTCAAGTTGGGTCCTATCCTCTGTAGGTTTTATAAAGTGTCCTTAACGTAGAATTAAATAAATTACACGACAGATCTATCGTGGTGGTTATATCTTCAGTCTTTGGTAATACACAATATCAATATCTTCCGTCTTCGCGGCTGCTTGCACCGTCACGTTTACGTCACTACGTTAATGCCCCTCACGCGAGCGCATGTTTAAATAGAGATCTATTTATTAAATTAAATTTAAATCTATTTATTAAATATATTATTATTATTAAAATATAGAATAAACAATAATATTGTGTTAATATTCTGTATTATTATTAAATATTTAAATCTATTTATCTATTATATTTAAATCTCTTTACATCTGTTTAACTTAAACTTTAACTTAACTTAATCACACATAGATGTAAGAGGCTGTTCCTGTCAATGTCCCAGTGAAAAATACTACACATAAAAAAAATAAATAATATTAATAATATTAATAAAATAATTAAATGGCTGCATTATGGTACTGTCATGATGTTTTTATACATATAAATATTACACTGTTTTAACACCTATGTTTTATAAAAAATACACGTGATATTTACATTTATTTTTTAAGTCAGAAATTTGTCATGTTTATTTGCATAAAAAGTTCTTAAGTCGATTTCCTGAACCTGTTCTGCACGTTCTACAGACGTCCAGGAAAACCCCTTGATAGACGTTCAAATTTTAAACTGCATATCTATGTCCAAGGGACGTTGTAGTCCGACGTCCAGATACCATACTGGATTTGCACGTCGTGTAGAAGTACAAATATGGTCCTGGACTGACCGACGCAATATAGACATGATCTGCACGTCGGACGGACGTCTCATGTTTGTTGGGACTCTTTTGATACTGGGAAATCGCGTATACGGATGCTATCTGCAGCTGCCGCTCATACATACAGAGGAGCTGGCAGAGACAAGACGCAATTCCCGACTCCCGTTTGTTTTCCTGTATTTACAGGTAAATAATGTGAACATTTGAGAAAACTGTTTAAATTTTGTAGCATCTGTACAGTTTATTCCCTTTATGCGTTGTGAAGGCCGTGCAACCATGGAAATGCTGTATATGATTTTATTAAGATGCCTTTCGAAGTTTAACATGTTATTACTTAGTAAATCTGAGGTGAATGTTTATTTGTTTATGTTGAAAAGTTAATCGGTTAAGTTAAACCCTCTGTTTAAGACTCACTCTGGTCTACTGATCACGTGATCAGCTCGTGTAGAGAGGTAATGGTAGCTCATATGCTTTATATTGTTCATTTATGGGGAACTAAATGTGAAGTAAGTGTCACAAATGTTTTAAACTGTAAAACAGAGTTAAAGTTTGCATTTATGTTCATAATTTGAGTAAACTAATACTAGATATAACGAAGAGTATGAATGAGAGATTTTTGAATGTTAAAAGTAGACTAAATGCAGAGAATACAAGGTCAAAAGGATGAATGAAAGAGACAAACAATGAAAAGTAATACTGAGACTTTTTTTCTTTTTTTTAAGAAAAACAAGTGTTTGTTCATGATGAATACTGAATATTTGTCAATAAACATACATACAGACAAGCTGGCAGAGACGAGACGCGATTCCCAACTCTCGTTTGTTTTTCTGTATTTACAGTAATCTGGATGTCGGGTCTCCGGAGCTGAGACTTGCAACATTAGCATAGGAGTCTGCCGTTATGTCAGAAGTTATAAATCTGCATAACTGATATTAATGAAATATTAATGTATGCTCTTTATAATGAATTTTCATTGTAAAACATTGGAGAGTACAAAATGCCTATTCTGGCACCATTTTGAGCTGTTTTGAACAACGCTTTCTATAGCGCTGTTCTAAATTATGGAGTGTACCGTTATTTACACTAAGTGCAAATAGCCCGCTTTGCCAAAGGCTACTTACAAGTAAAAATAGCTGCTGCCTTTTAATTATTTGTATTGATGGAGTAATATTATGTTCTTATGGTATGTCCAGGTCAGGTTTTATGTTCCAGTTAAAAAGTTTGACGTGGACAAAGAAGATTCTTCCGTGATATGTGTGTGTACATGGAGAAGACTTGCATGACAAGAGAATTAAGATAGAGATCAACCCCAGTTGTGAATTTCATCTCTTTGTCAGCGAGACCTGTTGTGTTGACTGGGAACATGTTTACTTTACAGAGCATTAGGAGTGATTGCTTCATTTGCAATAGATTGGATGCAATCTTTTTCCTACTTCCGGTTTTTCCTGATCTGAATTGGATGCGTTTTTTTCTCTCTATCTTTTTACATTACACACAAACTTAAGTTTATTTCACACAAATTGAACTTTATTATATTAATATTGTTTAATGTATTAGTGTTTGTGTAGTGATGTAATTTTTGCTTTGCCTTGAGAACAACAAAGTTATTTTATTGCCTGTGAAGGTAAAAAGGATTAATAAGAGAAGAAAAGTACCTTAATTACTTAAACTAATCATCCAGCCTGGGTGGAATTAAACTTATTTTGAAAAATGGAAAAAAAAAAAGGGGGAAAGAGTGTTTTGTTTACCTTTTCTTATCTTTTTGTTAAAATTTTGTTACACATTTTATTATTGTTACAGTAAAGTGTTATTTTTATATTCAACTACTCCTGTATAACTTTTATATCTTCCTCCCAGTTCTAGGACTGGTCCAGTGGATAGTATTTGCATTGGAGGACGCAAGTGCTACATACTGTGTGTGTGTGGGTGTTTGTGTGTGTGCACCTGGTATTCATCACGTTATGGGGACCAAATGTCCCCACAAGGATAGTAATACCAGTAAATTTTGACCTTGTGGGGACATTTGTGAGGTCCCCATGAGGAAACAGGCTTATAAATCATGCAGAATGAGTTTTTTGAGAAAGTAAAAGTGTGCACAGTCTCCTGTGAGGGCTAGGTTTAGGTGTAGGGTAGGTGTAGGGCGATAGAAAATACGGTTTGTACAGTATAAAAACCATTACGCCTATGGAATGTCCCCATAAAACATGTAAACCCAACATGTGTGTGTGTGTGTGTGTGTGTGTGTGTGTGTGAGATCAATCCATTATCAGTGTTTTAGAAATTTTTGCACTAATGATATGTGCTGCACAAATCACCTCCCATGTTGTTTACAACGTTACTGCAGGTTGTGGAACATGCAATGAACAATTTCTATTTCAGGGTGAGTTTAAGCAAACTGCACGTACGATCTTATACAGAAATACAGTGGAAAAGTGCACCTTTAGAATTAAAATAAATAAATGAATAAAAAATAATTCCTATATAGATATGAACACTCGCCCAATTGGATATTTATGTCTTGTCCTATAAGACTCTTCCTATCAGAATCCTGTAGGAATGGTCCTACAGGATATGTATGTCTTGTCCTATAAGACTCTTCCTATTGGAATCCTATAGGAATGGTTCCAAAATATAATAGAAATTCTTATTAGAATCCTGTACAAGTTTCCCAAAACCAGAATCTCCAATAAGATTCTAAAATCCTATAGGACAAAGTGAAATTCCATGAAAATAAATTGGACTGTCCAATAGGATTCTAAGAATCCAGTAAGATCCTAAAGGATAAACTAAAATTCCAATTGGATTTTTTGACAAGGGAAACTGTAATCCA
The DNA here is from genome assembly GCA_012976165.1 of Labeo catla. NCBI lineage: Eukaryota > Metazoa > Chordata > Actinopteri > Cypriniformes > Cyprinidae > Labeo > Labeo catla. The sequence goes on from VONZ01000016.1 coordinate 3,122,476, forward strand.
GCAGGATGCAGCAAAACAATATCATTTACCTGGCCATGCTCTTGGCCAAGCCTGAGGTACATTCCCACAGTCTCCTACAGTAAAACATAAAATATAAAAACAAATATGACCAATGCTGGCTCCATAACTTAAACGTCTAAACCTGTCAGGATGGCAGCGCTCCTCTCGCACCGTTGCTATGCGACAGGAGCGGTAATCGGGAACGCCTGGTGGCGCAATTAGGAAATCCTGCTAAGGCAGAGTGTCTCATGCACTTTGGAGGGTACTTCGTGCACTTCGGAGGTGTGGCCTTTGGGGGACGTTATTTGGGGGACCTTCACAGAACATATAGGATGTTCTCAGGACATTTAGGGGACCATATTTTATTTGGAAATTTAATGTACCCAGAACGTTCTTAGAACTTCCCTGCTGGTGTCAACCTTCCAGGAACATTCCCAGAATGTTTCCCGGGAAGGTTGCTGGAATGTTCCCCTAACAGGGAACATTCTATTTACGTTTAGAAAACTTTGCTGGCTAACCAACAGGGAACTCTCTTGAGAACCTTCCTAAAAGTTTCCCTGAAAGTTCTCTGAAGGTTCCCCAGAGCATTCTCCTAACCTTTTCACTTTGATACCGCTGCTGTATGTGAGCACTCCCGAGTCCCGTAAGTGGCATGGAAAACGGACGGATGTGGACCTCAATAATCCCTACTACAAACCATGTCTTGTAAAGGGTCTACTTTTATTTGTGTGCACTTACAATACCAACAAAATGCTGCAACTGTGCTTTTATAAAATAAAGAGCACAAACATGATGCGCTTTCTGGCGTCACAACAGGAGCGCTTCACAAAAATGAACCGAAACTTAGCAAATACCTGCCTTACAGACATGATAAATATATCTAAAGAAAGCTTTAAATTATTACTTGACAAAATAAAATAAAACAAATCGAAAACAAAAACTTTCATTATGTAATCTGTAAAGATGCTTTTCTCTCTAAAGGCGCATCCAAAGAGAAGATGGCGAGTCAGGATCGGTAACTTTATCCCTGCTACACTGACTCAGAACACACTAGTTTATTAATAAATAATTTAAATATCCCCTTACTATTTCCCCCCGACACGTTCATGGTAATAACTTTTGCTGGTGCTTTGCGGCAAGCTTTAGCCTATTATGTGCGCTTGAACGCGGAACTGTTCCAGCTGCGCTGAAGGCGCGCTTGTTGCTGCTGCTGAAGGAGACACTAAACGCTTTCCGAGCCAGTCTCAAAAGTGAAAGCGAAGAAGCACAGAATTTTTTTTTCCATCACCATAATGTATGGTCCTTCTGAAAGCATGGACTTTCTGAGAACGTTCTGGGAATGTCAACTTTACAAATAAAATATGGTCTCCTAAACATCTTGAGAATGTCCTGAATGTTCTGTGAAGGTCCTTCAAATAACATCCCCCAAACCTTTAAAGAACTCCACAACAAGACCTTCTTGGATCATTCTGTGAACATTACTGGGCTACATCTGAGAACATTCTGGTAACATCAAATTTCCAAATAAAACATGGTTCCCTAAACATCCTGAGAATATCATAAATGTTCTGTGAACGTTCTCCAAATAACATCCCTCAAACCTTTAAAGAACTCAACATCATGACTGTCTCAGAACATCCTGGGAATGTTACTAGGTGACGTCCTTGACACCAGCAGGGAAGTTTTGAGAACGTTCTGGAAACATTAAATTTCCAAATAAAATATTGTCCCCTAAACGTCCTGAGACGCTCTGAATGTTCTGTGAAGGTCCCCCAAATCTTTAAAGAACTTCACATCATGACCATCTTGGAACATCCTGGGAACGTTACTAGGCGACGTCCTTGACACCAGCAAGAATGTTCTGAAAACGTTCTGGGAACATTACATTTCCAAATAAAATATGGTCCCCTAAACATCCTGAATGTTCTGTGAAGGTCCTCCAAATAACGTCCCCCAAACCTTTAAAGAACTCCACATCATGACCATCTCAGAATGTTCTGGGGACGTTACTAGGCAACGTCCTTGACACCAACGGGGACGTTCTGGGAACATAAAATTTCTAACGGGGTAATTGGGACAGGCTGTTCAATTTTTTTTTTCTTTCTTGAAATCAATTTGGATCTTCATGGGGCCTCAAGGTCTCTTTCTGTTGTTCCATAAATGTTTTCAATGCATTAAAACCTGGCTAATATACTGTAACGTGGAGAGGGAGACAAGAGGCGAGCGGATCCAAATGCAAGCTTTTATTAGTGTCAGACAAAAACATGGTCAAAAACAGGCAGGGCCGGAACAATAGCAAACAGGTGTAGCAAAGACAAGACGTGGGAATAGTCTGTGCAGCAGGCGTGGGTCGATGATTGGCGAACGTAATCCAGGGGGGAAAGCAAAGGGGTACCCGTGAAACAAGTGAGTAGTCCAAAAGGCAGGCGGCGAGACAGATGAAACGAGAAGACCGGGCTAGAAAGCGAAACACTGGGAACTAGGGAACTCGGGAACTAGGAAGAAATGCAAAACAACAATGCAAAACCACAACACTCAGTGAACGACAGGGGGAAGTCTGAGGCTTATATGGCACGCCTGATTGGATGCAGGTGTCGCACAATCAGTGCGATGCGAAACTTAGTCCGGGGTATGATGGAACAGTCTGTGCAGTGTGAGATGTTAATGAAATGCACAGCGACCTCCGGTGGTGGGCAGACCAGACAGAGCCCCCCATCAAGGAGTGGCATCCAGATGCTCCACACAAAAAAAACAATCCAGGGAAACGGCAGGGCGGGGGCGAGGCAAGGCAAGGGTTGTAGGGCCAGGTCCATGTGGAGGACCTGGAGATTGAGGCAAAGACAGCGGAGCAGCAGCTCACCAGGGCAGAGCAGATGCCCTCCAGGGTAGAGCAGGAGGCGCAGGAGCTGTCCAGGGTGGAGCACGCACCCGCATCATGGATCGGGACCTGGGGAGAACATGGACAGAAGAGGCAGACAGAGCGACAAGGAGAGAGGCAGAGGGTTCGTTGGCGGCCTTCGTGGCCGTGACAGGACAGGCAGGGAGTTCATTGGTTAGGTGAGGGCGACCAGCCGAGACATGACTTGAATCAGGAACAACCGCAGTAACTTGTTTTGGCTCGTGAAGACCAGCTGTGACTTGACTTGGTTCGTGGAGACCAGTTGTGGCTTGACTTGGCTCGGACTTTGTTTTTGCCGCCATTTTGTGAACGGGCTCCGCTGTCACCGCCATAACATGAACGCACTCCGGCGCGGCCGCCATCTTGAGAACAGGCTTTGTTGTAGCCGCCATTACGTGAGCGTGCTCCGGCGCGGTCACCATTTTGAGAACAGGCTCCACTGTAGCCGCCATTGCGTGAGCGCGCTCTGGTGCGGCCGCCATTACCGCATTGTTGTTACCGCATTGTTCCTCCAAGCTTTTATTAGGGTCAGACAAAAACATGGTCGAAAACAGGCAGGGTCGGAACAATAGCACACAGGTGTAGCAAAGGCAAGATGTGGGAATAGTCCGTGCAGCAGGCGTGGGTCGATGATCGGTGAACGTAATCCAGAGTGGAGAAGCAAAGGGGGTAATCCATGAAACGAGCGAGTAGTCCAAAAAGCAGACGGCGAGACAGACAAAATGAGAAGATCGGGCTAGAAAGCTAACACTGAGAACTTGCGAACTAGGAGGAAACACGAAACAACAATGCAAAACCACAATACTCGGTGAGCGACAGGGGAAGTCTGAGGCTTATATAGCGTGCCTGATTGGATGCAGGTGATGGGAAGCGTGTGATGGAACAGTCTGTGCAGTGTGAGACATTAACAAAATGCACAGCGATCTCCGGTGGTAGGCAGACCAGACAGGAATCATAACATATACAAACCGATGGTCTCTCTTTAAACATCCTTCAATTCCAATGTGTGAGGAGTAGATTCTATGCATTATTTCAGATCTCAGTGCTGTTGGTACAGTAACTTCACAAATGATTCAATTTTAGTTCCTTCCTATCAGTCTAATTCTGTGTGTGTTCTTTTTTTTGTATTACCTGATGTCTTTTCTTGGAGACAGGCAGATAAGTCACCATGCTGACAGACTCTACTTCTGACTGCACTAGGCTCCTGCTTAAGTATTAGCAAGTAGCAGGTGCAGCCCTTTGTAGCCTTTTGGTGTGAGGTCGCTAAGATTATCTGATTTTAAATAATATGTAAGGGATGGATCAGCAAATTTTTAGACCATAACCAAATAACACTACTAAAGAGTGGATGTATAGAATCCTGGAGAAAAAAACAGCATATGCTGGTAGGTATGTTTTGATGCTGGGATGCTGGTTAGGTATGTTTTGATGCTGGTTTAAGTTGGTCCTTTGCTGGTTTAAGTTGGTCCTTTGCTGGTTTATGCTGGTCATGGTGCTGGTCAAGGACCAGCATAAACTAGCAAAGGACCAGCTTAAACCAGCATCAAAACATGCCTACCATCATATGCTGTTTTTGTCACCAGGGAAATTAATGTGGGTGGTGGACACATCTAATCCTAGCCAATTTGACAGGGTAGTGTATTAAAGATTTTTTTTTAGTCATATTGAAGTTTATAGCTTTTCTAACACACTTCAACTTCAAATTCTTAGTGCTGGTTCCTCCTTATTTGTCTGCTCAGTGACCTGTATACACCCTCTCTTTTAATTAGCCAACCACTGTACTAATGGGTCCTGATTTATAATGCCTGCATTGATGTACAATAATCTGAGAGACTTTAGAGCTGTCTGATGTTTGTAAGGTGATTGCGCATTCGTGAGCAATGCAAGTTTGTTTTTCTTGCTTTCTTTGTTTGTTTATCTTTGACTGTGTAATCTTAGTGTGGTTCATTTTGATTCAATAGTTTGTCATAGATGACTCCTTTAAGCTAGGGGATACATAAAGCTGTAATTTGATGCCTGTAAGGGCTGGAGGGACCCTGATTGGCATCCCTTATGCAAAAACCCTCCCAAAAACGTCCTTACACTGTAATGATAATAATTGGGTTAACAGCATATTGAAAATACACATAATAATATATTATGTTAATGTATTACAATATATTGAAGAATACATAAGGAATTCCTGCTTTTCATATATTGAAAAATATGTGATAATATATTTCCTAATATCATAATGTATTTAAATATATATTCAGTATACATTTCATAGCATATAGATGTACATGTGATAGATGGTACGATATGTGTATACATATACTGAACATATTTACTCATGCAGTATATACGTAGATGGAAATATATTTCTTTGAATATTTCTAATATTACTATAAATCTTATAATTATTTACATTGCATATATTTCATATATAGATAGTCCACAATAGCACAAGCTCACCTGCAAGTACTAATGTATTAAGCAAAGAGACTATCACTGTGCTGAAGAGTGCACAGCTGTTACTTTTTAAATAAAGTAACAGATAGTTGTAATGATGTTTGGCAAATTGTCAGTCTAACCACAGGCTATATTCTGCAACACAATGGTAACCACAAACATTCACACATATCAGAAACCCTTTTACATTCAACAAGATAATAGAACATTAAACACCAAGAGATCTCCCCTATATTGACATTGAGCAAAAAAAGAAAATAATAATAATAATAATATTTTTTAACATTTACTCTCCTTTAACGAGCAAGCAAATTAGAAGCAAAAAGAAGTGCATGCTGAGAAAAAAAAAATCTAGAAATCATTCCATGAATGTGTGTGTATCTATGTGTGAACATACATTCATATTTATATTTATCCAACCCTAATCAAACACACCTGAACAAGATCATCAAGGTCTTTACGATCACTAAAAAGTTACAGGCAGGTGAATATGATCAAGGTTGGAGTGAAACTGCAGGAAAATGGATCTTGTGGGTCAGAGTTGAGAACCCCTGCCATACATGGTCAATGCATATATTGCAATATACTGAAAAACATAAGCACTAGTTTTCCATATATAGAAGTGTATAATATATCACATTATATTTTGCAATATAGTCCCATACATTTTTGTTTTGTAAAGGATGATAAATATCATCACAAATAATATCAATAAAAAAAAGAAGCCATATGGGGAAAGTGGCTTGAAAAAAACCCCCAATAAATTAAAGAAAGTGTTTAAGAACCCATCACCGCATCAGTTTCCACCTTAACCCACAGCACTATATGTGCATAAAGCCCCTATTGGAGGAAGAAGAGGAACTGAGGGCTCCACACCCTACTATGAGTACAAGCCTATACCACAAAACAGGAATTAGATATGTGCTGACAGCTCATGAGGTGTTAGCCATACAATAGCCTCTAGCTGCACAGCACACATCTAATTTGTTTTCTGTGGTACAGGCTTATATTTATGGTATGGTGTGGTACAGAAAATGACAAAGGAAGTGATGGCAACAGTGATCCAGAGCTTGCTTGCATGGACTGGACATGATCTGAAAGTCAATCCTGCCAAAGCTAGTGAAACTGATAGCATATGTAAGAGTCTTCCCTTCTCTTTATAGAAATAGTAATACATGGTATGCACAACTAACAGGACCCACTTTAGAACTATATTAGGACTTTAGGTTATGATGTAATCGAAGCTGATATATTTAAAGAGTACAATGCATTGGAATCAGAGAATGACAAGATGAGTGGTAAGGGGAACAGCTGATAACCCTAATAAAATCCCAAACTTCATAGATTATTTGTTCACATAATGGCAAAGGATGCAGGGTTCTTATATAGGAAACTGCAAAGGATGTTACAAAAGTCTGTATTATCTAAACATGATATTTCACATGCTGCCAATGCAGAACAGGTCAAAAAGATTTTCCCTCAGCTTTATAAAGATGCGGGAGGAAGATTCAAAAGTACCTACAACCCTTGGTGCGGTCCTTATTTGTGAACCACACTCATGTTCCTTATGGTCAAATATGACTGGACACTAAGATCTTTTTGTTCAATAATATTTTTTTCTTTTATGTTTTGTAATTTTAGAATATTTTATAGTACTAATTAATATTTATGCAATAATTATGATCAGTTTTTCATATTGTAAACCAGGGGTGGGGAACCTTGATCCTGGAGGGCCGGTGTTCCTGAAGAGTTTAGCTCCAACCCTGAAGAAAAAAATACCAACCTGTGTCCTGAAGACATTGATTAGCTTGTTTAGGTGTTTAGGTCTGATTAAGATTGGAGCTGAACATTGCAGGGACACCGGCCCTCCAGGATCAAGGTTCCCCACCCCTGTTGTAAATAGTACTTCTTTTTTTTTTTTCAATTTTTTTTTTTTTTTTCAAAATTTTTACAATTATTTTTCAATTAATGCAGTATTTTAGATAAAAATAGAAATTTTGCCTTTAAAATCCAATTTTTTAAAATTGACTTCAAATGTCTTGGCATATGATACGCAATGGGTAGGATTAAGGGTGTGGGGTAGATACATATAATATGCATGCGAAAACGGCTCAGGTTACAAATGTAAGCATGGTTCCCTGAGAAAGGAACGAGACACTGCATCCTCTAGAGGTCACTACGAGGTCGCTATGGGTAACGCCTCGTGTGACCAGTGTTCGGAAGCATAAATCTAAACAAGACAAAAACATTGGCCGGCGACAGCCTGTGATGTCACTACCGGTGCGACTAAGGTATAAAGGGGCGCCGAGAGAACATGTCATCCGCTTCTTCGTCTGAAGCTTGCGTCCAAAGCATGGCGCGGATTCTAGAGGACGCAGTGTCTCGTTCCTTTCTCAGGTAACCATGGTTACATACGTAACCTGAGACATTCCCTTTCGAGGGAACATCGAACTGCCTCCTCTAGATGTTGCTATGGGGAACATTATACCCACGCTGCCATGCTGAGGGGAGTGCATGCCAAGCACAAGGCAAGCACTAAGTGGTGCATCACACACTACAAGATATTATTATTATCATGCCGGAGGAAGCGCCTCACGTGATCTTGAGCAACAGATGTTTCATGTGACTGTAGCTACAGTGGAGACATTAAAGTTCCTGGGATCTGTCATCTCCCAGGACTTGAAGTGGGTCACTCACATCAACTCCATTGTAAAAAAGGCCCAACAAAGGTTGTACTTCCTTCGCCAGCTAAGGAAGTTCAACCTACCACCGGAGCTGCTAAAACAGTTCTACTCAGCCATCATAGAGTCTGTTCTCTGCACATCAGTAACTGTCTGATTTGGCTCAGCTACAAAATCAGACATCAGGTGATTACAGAGAATAGCTCGGAATGCCAAGAGGATTATTAGTGCTCCCCAATAAAGAGCTCAGAAAATCACTCTGGATCCCTCACATCCAAGTCATCATCTCTTTGAACTTTTACCATCTGGCTGGCACTACAGAGCCCCAAACACCAGGACATCCAGGCACAAGGACAGTTTTTCCCCCAGGCAATTCTCCTTATGAACAGTTTAATGTTCCCCCACATTGTGCAATAATTTTTATTTATTAGTTACCATCCCCATCCTAGCGCATCCCTGCATCTCTACCTCTTTCTATCCTATCCTATTCTATTCTGTTCTATTCTATTCTATAGCACAACTGTACATACCACTTATTTATTTCTCAATTTATATTTATATTTTTTCTCTATTTATATTTACATATGTGTACTTTATTCTCATCTTATTTTTCTAAAGTTTGTCTATTTATATTTACATATGTGTATTTTATTCTCATCTTATGTTTATTGTCTGTATGTTGTTGCTGTCTCTGTGTACTGCACTGGAAGCTAATGACACAAAAACAAATTCCTAGTATGCACAAGCATACTTGTCAATAAAAAAAGATTCTGATTATGATTCTGATTCTATCCAATGGACCTTACAGCAGCTGTTTGTGGTCGCATATTAGCTGTTGTGAAAGTACTGACGTAATCATAGCCGTGATCATCCCAATTTAAAAACCTGAATATCAAACATGTTTGATATGATCGGGGTGCCCCTGATTTGTGTGCGAGCAGATCGGGAGGTGCAAGATTCGATCTGTGAACGTCTCACATTACCAGATAATCCCTGCAGAAACACTGGGACCGATCGAGGTGCTCGACAAGATTTTTACTCTGATTCTCAGGAGGAGAAAATTGGGGCAAAATCGGGTTAAAAATCCTGTAGTGTGAGCCTGGCTTTACCACTAACAGTGTTTCTTGTGATCAGTGTTTCCTGACCCTGGTGCAGGCTCAACACAAGCCTGACAAACTACATTAATTGTATTAATACCATATATGAAACCATAAAGCTGGCAAAAGTATTTATTGTGACAATATAAACTGATGTAAACATTACTTTTTTCTAAAGTAGGGTATATGTATGTGAAACTCTTTTGTCACATGTACCAGTATGGCTGCCTTCATTCCTTTCAATCCTTGCTGGGTTGGGCTGATTTAGATTTGACTGCATAACACTACCTTAAGAGGTTTTAGCATACTCGTAGTTAATGGAATTCTTGACAATTTCATTTGTTTTATCATGCATTTCATTTGTTTTTACGAAGTTGTATCCAACAGCCTAAACATACCTACACAGCAAAATCCTTAATGTTAGATGAACACATACTTTATATGTGTCTATTTTCTGATTTTGGTGGAACGGCAACTTTGATTGTGGGGCTCACAAGGTAGGGCAACTTTGTGGGGCTCACAGAGTTGGTGGAAGAAATAGAGACAAGACCCCTGTCTCAAACTTTACCTATTCACACAGCTTACATATTAGTCAGGTCATGTACTTTTAATGAAAACAAAGAAGCAAAAAGGAAACGTATATCTCACTTTAAACATCTGCTAAGGACATATAAGGAAGTGGTTTTAGCTTCCTTTTAAGTGGCAGTCATGGAAAAATACTGCAGCATAGTGTGAAATAAACATACAAGAAAGGAAGCATTGTGGTTATGCTATGTGAATAGTAAGACTGAGATGGAGGCCTCATGAACGCTTGAAGACAGATTTACTATCTCAGAAGACAGGAAGTTATTTAATAAAATGTTGTCAGATTCCTGCAATGTAGAAAGCCAGCCAAAATGGCTTGGAAAGGATAGTTGCATTTAAGTGCAATTATTGTATTGTCCAACATCCATTGGAAACACAAGTTTCTGAATTGACAGGCAAGTAAATACATACATTCATTCATCGGTTCATTCATTCATTTGAATGAATGCTCTGATACTCACAGAACTTTAAAAACACGCTTCAAAGCAAATAACCTGTGTTCAAATTAATACAATACAAAATATGAAACTTTAAATATACTTTTCAAAATCAGAAATGTTGAATACTGTTTTTTAAAGGAAACTTATGGATGGGAATATCTAAAAAAAAACAAGAAGAAGAAAATAAAGAGTTGAAATGCACTTTTATTTAGTGCATCAAAATGTGTGATTCTTTATCGAACTTTTAGTTTGTATGTGGCAAAGGACACCGTCATTGGAGATATTGCAGCATACGTGGTGGTATTGGTGCCCTTCTGAACTGGCACTATAACAGTGGCCCTCTATCCAATAATACCTCTCTTGCATCTCCCTACTTTACAGAGGTTGAAGCCGGCTTCATCCGCATAAATTAATTTATGACAACAACAACTGCACCTATTTCAAGTGCAAAATAGTTTAAGACATGCTTCTTTGGGCGTCAAATACCAGTAATTTGATGAGCACAAACATTAGTAAATTGTGTGGTTCATTTGAATACTCTCCTTCCATAAATTTTATGTCTAACAAGGGAAACTCTTACAAGTGCATATTCGGTAAGGTCAGGTGCTTCAACTTCAAGTACACTATTCTCTAAGAAAAAATACAAACTCACAGAGCAAATGATCCCAGTTGCATATCACTGTATGGTATAACAAGCCATTGCAATAACAAATCTAAGCAGAGCATGTCAAAATTGATGGTCACATTTCTAAATGGGATAGATGAAACAGCTGCATTACTTAAGACACAGTTTGTTCTGCCAACAGAGCAATACAGAAAATCTGAAATACATAGTAATATAGAGCAACACTGTGGCTTACCTGTTCTCATTCCGAAAAAGCCTGACAATAGATGCCACAGTGATTGATCCATTCTTGCAAATAGCAGGACAAAGGTGGCATCTTTTAAAGATGGATGAGGACTGATTGCGGATTGAAGAGTTGTGCAAATGAGTTTTACAAATGTGCATTAGAGATTCAGAATTATGCACGTACTTTCTATCAGCTGTGAATAGATGTTTTTCTTGTGTACAACAGTTAATCCAGTAGAGTTTAGGGTCTTTCACTGAGATTTGTGGTAACTGTTTTGACAAAGGGTGTGGCAAAAGGCCTGCCATTTAACTTATTTATATTGATGTGTGAAAAATAATTGTTTGGATTAAGTAACTGTTTAGTGATTGTATTTTAATAGTTTAAAAAGTTTCTAATGTTATAATATTGGAAATTATGCTGATGTCATTTACGGCAAGAGCTGTTAGAATTAGTTTTATGCAAGATTGGAGTGACATTTATTTGACTGTTCAACATTTCCAGTAAATTGTTTGTTATTAAACTTGCTAATAGGAAATTGAAATGTTTAAAATGACTTTGGAATGTTTTTCGAGTTCAAAACGCTCACACAAGTAAGAAGCAATGGAAATCAGAAATTGGACAGATTACTATCACAATCCTCCTCTTCCCTATCTGTTCAAAGGTCGTACAAGTGTCCCACAAAGCCAAAAGTAAAGCCAAAAAAAAATTGCCCACAGGTGACTGGACCCAGAATAGGTCATAAACCCCACCCTCTCCATGTAATGTAATAGAACATGAGACAAACGAAATAATCAAATTACACTTGAAATAAATTTTCTTCCAAAGATGGTTTCCGTAGTCCTTATGATGGTTATGTAAGTTCAAGTTTTCATTTTTCTAACAAGTCTGCTTTTAGTTAGTTATTTGATACTATATAAATAGGGTGTGGTGTCATGATTGTGATCTTGCGATTGGGTCTGCGGGAGTTTGGGCAAGACTTTGATACCATGGTATCACCTCACAATCACTACTGTGCAGGCTCTGGCTCTAAATGATGTAATTTTTGCAAAATGACAGCAGCCGTACTGAAAATGTTTTGACTTCACTTTTCTATAGTGAAAGGAATTGGAGACATGTCATCCAACTTTTTTTTTACAGTCTGTGAGATTGTAGTGTTGCTCTTTAAAGTTTTATGCAGCGTAAACACTCTAACCCACATAGCAATACTTAGATTAAAGATGAAAATGATCTTGTTTATTAACTTTTCATGCAAAGCAAGAAAGCTGTGTTTGCTTCAGTCTCGTACACAAGGTTAACTTTTTGCATGTTCCTTTAAGAGCTTTTGAGTGCCTACACTAATAAAATACAAAGGACCAGATTTACTAAACAGGGCAAGTTCCAAAACAGTGTCAACTAGGCGTGGAATTTCTGTGGGTGGTTTACTGACAACATGCAAATTAACTGGCTGTGGAATTTCTGTGGGCGGTTTACTGACAACATGCAAATTAAAGAACACAGATGCAACATCTCATTTACATATCAACCAACGCAAACTGGAGGCCAAATAGTGTTAATTTCGTCAGACGAGACGAGACGAAATATGTTCGTCAATGACCTTTTTTTTCATGACTAAGACGAGATGAGGACAAGACTGCACCACTGTCCAAAAACGCTGACTAAGACTAAATTAACATGCATTATTGTTGACGAAAAAAGACGAGACGAAAATGTTTTGCATAAAATAAAAACTAAGATAAAATCTCTCTTCATTTTCGTCTACAATCGTCTCTGCTTTTTCATCAGCTGTTACGGCTTTAAAATATTCAGAACGAGTTCGCGGCTTCGCGCTGTTGCTCAAGTTACAGGTCTCATACTCCTGCTGAACACACAACACACAAAGCGAACACGAGTGACGAGCGACGGCGACATGCTAGGTCGAAGGAAGAGGCTCGATATTTGGTCGCATTTTAAGTACAATGATACTGACAAAAAGTCAGAATGTGTCATCATAACTGACGGGAAACACTGCGGACAAAGAATTTCGGGGAAAAACACCACCAACCTTAAACGACATCTAAAGGCTAACCACCCACACATTCAGGTAAGTTAACCTAAATTAACGTCTCATAAGCTAATGCTGATTTTAGGCATCTACGCTGTAAATCAACCAGTTAGCTATGGTGTTTTAGCACATTAAGCAGGTTATATATATTTTATGTTAACTTATTTTGCCACATGCATGTGTGGGTCTTCACATCACGGGCGCGGAAAGTGGGGGTGCTGTAAATGCATGTTTTTTCATTAACATTTATTTGTAATAAACACTTTGAGTTGGCTATTTAAAAAGTTTTATTTTTATGTTAAATTATGTAAAGGATAATGTAGAGCGAGGCGGTTGTAACGTTAGCTAATACAACACCAACAGGCTGATTAGGACCCCGACGCGAAGCGGATCCCGCTTATTACATGGCTACCTACCAAATAAATCAATAATTTGACACAAAATTATGATTTAAAAAGGAGTTTATTGAGTTAAAAACGATTGTATTGCTTCCGCTAAAGAAGATAGTGCGCTCCGTCTCTACGGTTAGAATCCTGTGTGTTCATGGCAACGCTCTGTTTTTCATGGCAACGGTGTGTTATAGTTAGCAGCGGTCTGTTATCAAGAAATAAAATAGTGTGTGCGTAGAAAGAATTCGTCCACACGCCGCGCAAGTCCACCGTCTAGGCAGGCTTTTTGTGTTAAATTACATTTCCTGTCGCTGCGCAGGCTCTTTTAAAAAAAGACTACAATTTTTTGACTAAACCTAGACTAAAATATATTGAGTTCTTTTTTGACTAAAACTAGACTAAAATTAAAAGACTTTTAGTCGACTAAAACTTGACTAAGATACCTTGAGTTTTCTTTTGACTAAAACTAGACTAAAATGACGAGACTTTTAGTCGACAAAACTTGACTAACAAAAAAAGATATGTGAATGACTAAGTATGACTAAAACTAACAAGGACATTTGGCACAAGACTAAGACTAAGACTAAATTAAAAATAGGTGACGAAATTAACACTAAGGCCAAACAATGAAGGGTTGCAAGATATTTCAATAGACCTGGTATTGCATGACTCCTCCTAGTTGAGGGTTCCAAGTCGTTCCCTAAAGCAAATTAAAAATCTGGCATTCCAAATAAATTGATATGTGTGGAAAACATCTTCTTCCATCTACTACACACTCTCTATTCCCTGTGGTGCCTCCTAGCAACAACAACTGCACCTATTTCAAGTGCAAAATAGTTTATGGCCCCGATCAAACTGAACGCGTTTTTGCAGTAAGAGGTGCCTTTTTTGAATTGTTTTCTATGGGCAGTGAGTGTTATGTGCGCTGTTTATGCATCCCGGGCGCCTCGCGTTTTAACCACCTGCTGCGCCTCGCGTTTTTGCGCCTCGAGTTGAAAAAAAGTGCAACTCTGAGTGGAAAAGTGCCCGACTTCATCGCGTTTTTTTTTCACTGTCCAATCGAATGAATGGAGAGGCGGTCCTTCCATTGTGGTGACGAAAGTTTTACCGTCGCCTAAAAAGTCCGGAGACTGTAGTGATGGAGAAGAAACTTTTGGTGTCTATCGTGGGTTACCCGGAGCTGTATTTTTAAGGTTTTTGCATTACTGTTTACTAAACAGCTAAAAACCAAAGATTTTAGAGCGCTCCCGCTATAATCCTTTGATTAGATTGACAGGACGGCTGATTTGATGGCTGCCTAGCAACATAAAAAACTGCAACGCACTGCTCTTTTTTTAACCCTTTGAGCGGTATGGTCCCACATAGGGGATTCTTATTTCTGTGCCCCTGGAAGTATGGTCCCACATACAGGATTTAGAACGTTTGGTGACGTCACGCAACTGCCAAATTCAAACTGCGTTTTTGCGCATTGGCTGGCACTGAGCCAGAGAGAGACACTCACTGCACTTGTCATATAATCACAATTATGCAGTGTTTTCAACCACATAACATTTATTTTAGGTTTCAGACATTTAAATACACATAAGTTCTAGTAAAACAATACGTTTAGAGTTTGTAAAATACACACGGATGTCTATGGAAGCAGCAATAACAATCCATTCAAGTATAATTTGCCGATGTTTGCCGATTTATATCAGATACACATAGTGTAAGTAACGATATAATTCACCCCATTCCTTTCCCAGTCCCCAGTCCATTACTTGCATGTATTTCGGGAGAAACTGGTTAATTTACGTGCTGTAAGTCTACACGTATTTGTGAATCAGAATATCAGACAGTTGAAGACATGGTAAGCAAGTGTGTGAATATTTGGAATTAATAAAGGAAAAATGAAATAAAAGCGATACGTCTGTCATACAGCGCTATAGTGGCTGCGGTGTGTCACGTGACAATCAGTACGCGTTTCTATGGAAACAATAAAGAGAACGTTCTAAAATAATGGTCGCCTAAAAAAAAAACTCACTCTGGGGGGTCAGATAGAATATTTTAAATTCATCAGTGAAAGAGTTAAAAGTCACCAGAAAAAGGCAGTGCGGTGCGCCTTGCGTTTTTAGACATAAAAAACGCGTTTGATGTGATCAGGGCCTAAGACATGCTTCTTTGGGCAAGAAATACCAATAATTTGATGAGCACAAATATTAGTAAATTGTGTGATCATCTGAATACTCTTCTCCCATAAATTTTATGTCTAAAAAGGGAAACTCCTACAAATGCATATTCAGTAAGGTCAGGTGCAAAAATGTATAAATAAGTGCTAATTCTACACAGCGCATCTTTAGCAAAAAGCACCTCAGTAACCGCACTCCAGTGATTTGAGTCTTACCTCTCAGATAGATCCTTCAGGGTATCTTGGAGAGGTGAAGTGTCCAAATCGCAACATCTAACATTTCGCCATCCATTTAGGTACTTTAACAATTTCTCCATCAAGTTCTGCCAGAAATCTTGGTGTAATCTTTGATGACCAGCTGACTTTCAAAGACCATATAGCTAAAACTGCTCAATCTTGCAGGTTTGCCCTACACAACATTAGAAAGATCAGGCCCTTTCTAACAGAGCAGGCCACACAACTTCTTGTCCAGGCCCTGGTTATCTCTAGGCTGGACTACTGCAGTGCTCTTCTAGCCCATCTTCCCTCATGCACAATCAAACCTCTACAAATGATTCAGAATGCAGCAGCACGACTTGTCTTCAATGAGCCCAAAAGGGCCCATGTCACACCTCTCTTTATCACCCTGCACTTGCTCCCAATTGCAGCTCGCATCAAATTCAAGACACTAATGCTTGCATATAGAACAGCCACAGGCTCGGCGCCCACCTACCTCCACTCACTGCTACCAATCTCCCTCCAGAACTCTGAGATCCACCAGTGAACGACGCCTCATTGTACCATCACAAAGAGGCACAAAATCACTTTCCAGAACATTTTCTTACACCGTTCCTGGCTGGTGGAATGATCTTCCCACCGCTATCTGGAATGCCAACTCCCTAACAACTTTCAAGCGACTGCTGAAAACCCATCTCTTTTGACACTATTTGACTTTAGAAAAAAAACGTCTCAGGTTACGTATGTAACCCTGGTTCCCTGAGAAGGGAACGAGACACTGCGTCCTCTAGGGGGCGCTAGGGGGAACGCCGTCTGCGTGACCCGTGTCTGAAGTCTACGTACAAAAACATCAACAGAGTTGGCCGGCGACAGCCTATGACGTCACTTCCGGCGCGATTCGTTGCTGCTGGAGCGTCACTACCGGCGCGACCACAGTATAAAAGGGCGCCGGTAGAGCAGGACGGTCACTTCTTCGTCTGAAGCTCACATCCTGAAGCATGGCCACGAGTTCCCTTCTCAGGGAACCAGGGTTACATACATAACCTGAGACGTTCCCTTTCGAGGAACTCGAACTGCGTCCTCTAGGGGGCGCTAGGGGGAACGGTTATACCCACGCTGCCATGCTGAGGGGAGTGCCTGTCGTGGGAGACAAGCACTAAGTACCAACTCCCTAGGTCTTAAGGGAGTTGCCCCTGAGATAAGTGACGGCTGTCAGTAAAGTATCCCCTACGGCCAGAGCCTGGGCTACATACCTAACTTACCTGTAAGGGTCGAGCCTGACCCGAGGCAGAGCCCAAGCTTGGAAACCGAAGTATTCCTTTAAGGGGATATGGCCGAAAGCCTAGGTTGGCCTGATACTCAGGAGCCACTGTAGTTCCGCATGATTCCCTCAGGAGCCGTAAACAGAACGCAGTGGTAACTCCCTGCTCACCTTGGTGAGCGTGAATAAGGAGCGCACTGGAAATAGAGCGTGAAAACCGTTCTTTTAGCCTGGCAGATGCTATGGAGAGGGACCCAAGGTGACCGGGGTTTTCAACCATCTCGAGAAAGGGTACGGGCAATAGCGCGTGAATCCCTACCATAAAGGATTTTAGAATGGACGCAGAATGCATTCCATACCACAACGTGGATTTGAGAAAAGTGCCCAAAGGTTCACGTGTGCACTTGCCATACTCATGGATTTTAGACGTACCGTTGACAAACGGTGAAATAAGAAGACCCTCAGGGTGAGGGGAATACTGCCGGCTTAACAAGGCTCTAGGGGGAAGGCAGTAGGGGTGTATCTCACCGCCCGAGAAGGCAATGCTCAAACAAAA
This sequence comes from Labeo catla, assembly GCA_012976165.1. Classification (NCBI taxonomy): domain Eukaryota; kingdom Metazoa; phylum Chordata; class Actinopteri; order Cypriniformes; family Cyprinidae; genus Labeo; species Labeo catla. The sequence goes on from VONZ01000016.1 coordinate 3,140,110, forward strand.
CCCTCAAGGAGAGGCTATCTATCCGCTACACTGCCAGGAGCCGATACACGTAACCACACAGGAGACGGCAGTGTATCGGGACAGGCTTCCACTCCCTGGAAGGAGGAGCCACTGATTCCCCAGGGGGGACGAGCTCATAGACCTCTTATATAAAGAGGGGAGCATCGTCGAGCCCTGTACAGGAGCCTTGGATGAGATCTGGTCCTGGTAAGCAGTTCCATGGGCCCAAGGGGGGGAAGGCAGTAAGGGCGAACCTCAGTTGCCCGAGGGAAATGCTCGAGCAGACTCAAAAACTCCCCGAAGGGAGGGGAGCATGCACCAAGCAGACAGCGGCCGCAGCTGGCTGTCTAATAATACTGCCAATACATCTTAACCGAAAGGCGGTGTATCAGAACAGGCCTCTACTCCCGAAGACGGGAGGGACACCTGAACCCCCAAAGGGGGACGAGTCTCTAGCAAACCCTTCCCGCAGAAAGGGGAGCCTCGTCGCGCCTTGCCCAGGAAGAGATACAGGGACCAGACCTGAAGGGGAGCCACCTCTAAAAGGCTGCAAAGAAAGCAGCAACATCCCCAGCCCTCAGGCTGTTCTACGGGTAACCTCTCAAGGGGGCTTAAGCCCTTCCCACCCGACACAGACCTATGCTTACCACCTCAATGGAAAGCAAGGGCCCTGCTCTACCAAGGCCCGCAGAACCCTGGGAGCGAGGGCCGAGAAAGAGGCTCCTAGGCATAATCAGAGAATTTCCACAGAAATAACTCTGACTCGTAAGATGGTGAAACATAGCGCGATCAGGCCCACTCCTCAGAGGGGCGACCCGCTAGATCACCACCTTGTCAGGGAGCAGGTCTGTGTAAGGGGCGGAAAACCCAGCACCAGAAGGCCCCTCAGGGCAGGACGCAAATAGAGGGTCTCAACCAGGTGACCTCAGGTCCATGTGTCTATCCCAAGCGACCAGGAGCTCCCTGCGAAAAAGACTTCCAAAGAGCTTACCCGGAGGTAGGGCAGTAACCCTAGTTGTAGTGCTGTAGTGAGGACCTGAAAGCCAAAAGTGGCCATGATGTCTTCATAATGAAGGCAGATCCAGGACAAGCAGGCCACAACCATAGTCAGAGACCAGAGGGGGGTGCTCGAAGAGGACCTGGTTAAAAAAAAAAACAGAAAACACAAGAGACAGGTCTGAACATACAGCAAAAGGAGACAGACACATGATAAAGGATCGTACTCACCCATCCGAGCCCTGAAAGGAGGCCTAGGAAGAGATACGGATGAGATATCACTGGGAGTCACCTCTATAAGACTGCACAGAGAGCAGTAGCATCCCCAGCCCTCAGGCTATGTTTCAGGTATTCTCTTAAGGAGGCATAAACCATTCTCACCCCACACAGACCTGTGCTTACCATCTCAATGGAAAGCATAGGGCCCCGCTCTATCAAGGCCCGCAGAACCTCGAGAACAAGGGCCACAATGTAGCCAAAGGCTCCTCGGAGCACCAGAGTGTTTCCGCAGAAACGAGTCTGATTCATAAGATGGAGAAACATAGCGTGATCAAACCCACTCCTCGGAGGGGCGACTCGCTAGATCACCAAATGGCATGAGAATAGGTCTGTATTAAAAAGGGTGGAAATCCAGAAACAGAGGCCCTTCAGGGCGGGACGCAGATAGAGGGTCTCAGCCAGGTGGCCTAGGTCCACTTGTCTATCCAAGCATGTCCAGGAGCTTCCTGCGAGAAAGACTTCCGAAAAGCTTACCTGAAGGTAGGACCACAGCCCTAGATGCAGTGCTGTAGTGGGGACCTGAAAGTTTCCCAATCGATATGCCGAAGGCAGATCCAGGCAAGCAAACCATAACCATGGTCAAAGACCAGAGGGGGGTGCTCGAAGAGGACCTACCAAAGGAAACGCACAAGACAGGTCCCAGAAGTACAGCATGGTTAGACACATAATAAGGGATCGGTTCCCACGCCTGACTCCAGTTACCAGAAAGACCTTCTTGAGAAACTGCCAGACCATCATAGTGGGTCACCTACTTATAACCCTAACAGGGGAGATAACACCATCTAGGCAGGGGCTCAGGGAGACCACTGCTTAAAAACCCTATAAGGGGAGCAATCACAGAGTTAACATAAAAGGGAAATCAACCACGATTGACCTGGCCACAAAGAATGGGCTGTCTACCCACTTCCCAGGCAGGGGAGACAGCACTTACCTGGCTAAGAGCTCAAAGAGACCGCTACTTAGAAACCCTAGGAAGGGGAGCGATCACCGAGCTAACACCTGGCTATCCCCAACCCCCTGGGGAGCTGAACACGCTCCGCCCACGCGCCAGACTCCCGTGCGAATCAGGCGGAACGGAGCCGCCGCCGCGATTGCGTTGTTAACGCCCGAGAGGCGAGCACACTCATGCAAATTCGGGTATAGAGAAGACTCACCTCCCTCCTTTGCGAATGCATCGCGATGAGCACATCCAGTTCCCTCGCGAGCTGGACGCGCTGCTCCCGACCACACACACACAGCTCGCGAGCTTCGTGCAAGCGGCTACGAGAGCACGCCAGTCCATCGCAAGAAATAAGCACTGAATGCGACGATCGCATTCAACTCCCTCGAGAGCTGAAAGCGCAGCTGACTACCGCACACACGGCCCGCGAGCCCTGTGTAAGCGAGTATGAGAGCGTGTCTGCCTCTCGCAACAAGCAAAAAATGCGATGATCTCGTTCAACTCCCTCGGGAGCCGATATTAGCTTAATCCTCACCATATAAGGACCATATGATAGGTGCGGGTATCAGAGCGTGCTTGTTTCTCGCAAGAGACAAGCAAAGAGCGCAATAAACTCCACGGGAGCAAAGAGCGCTTGCTCCTTACCACGCATCGTCACACGCGAGCCATAATTAAAACATTTGGTGAGAAACATGCACTCAATTCGAGCTTTGGTTACAGAAAAAAAGGTCAGTGAAGACGAAGAAGAGACCGTCCTGCTCTACCGGCGCCCTTTTATACTGTGGTCGCGCCTGTAGTGACGCTCCGGCAGCGACGAATCGCGCCGGAAGTGACGTCATAGGCTGTCGCCGGCCAACTCTGTTGATGTTTTTGTATGTAGACTTCAGACACGGGTCACGCAGACGGTGTTCCCCCTAGCGCCCCCTAGAGGACGCAGTTCGAGTTCCTCGAAAGGGAACATCTTTATTCTACTGTTTTCCCTTTCTAGCTTGTACTTATCTGAACAATGCTTGTTATATGGTATTATAAGCACTTCCTAAGTCGTTTTGCCTCTTTAGGACAAATCGCTTGATGTATTCCCCACCTGTAAGTCGCTTTAGATAAAAGCGTCTGCTAAATGAATGAATAAATGTAAATGTAAATGTCTAACTACTGTAAGAATCTATAGTCTCAGAAAAAAAGTGATGAGGACGTTGAAGAACAACTTTTATTACAGCGTAACAGTGACGAAGTACAAGCAGCACTTCAGATTCAGCTGAGTCACAATGAACCCAGAACATCCTAAGCTCAAACCTTTTATACCGTTAACGTTTACTACCTTTAATTTACTACCTTTAACGCTCCCATTCTACAATTGGTCACCTTTTGCTCAGGATGTGATTATCCCAAATGGTCTAGAAACAACATAACTGCTGGCTTTCTTCTTCTCTATAATAATTAAGCCATTTTGGGAAATGAGCCTGATCAAACATATATTGTGGAGTGGAATCTGGGTCGAGGCAGACTATAGATTCTTACACTACTGGGGTGCATCAGGGCTTAAGTCTTGGTCCACTTCTCTTCTTTGTCTACATGGCATCACTAGGTCATTCAGAAACATGTCTTTTCATATCACAGACAGAACAGACAGAACTGCTTGTGTTTCAAACCCATCGTTTCGTCACAATTTCACCATCCAGTTAGGCACCTTAACCATAACTCCTTCAAAAACAGCTAGAAACCTTGGAGTTGTGATTGATGATCAGCTGACTTTCTCAGACCACATAGCTAAAACTGCCTGGTCCTGCAGATTTGCTTTATTCAACATCAGGAAAAACAGTCCCTTCTTTCGGAACATGCTTTGAGAGCCAAATGCGAAAAAGCTCTACCTCCTTTAGTGGACTTCCTTGGCTATCCTAGGTACTACCAAAAGTCCAGAGTTTTGCAACCTTAGGGAGCTTGATGGATTGTAGCATGGTATAAGACTAGTTAGGTACGCAGAAGCTAAACCATTAACCCTCTGGTTGTGTTCAGATTCCTGTCACACTTGTGGTGTTCCCGGTCAAAAATGTCAGACTCCAAACAATTGCTTATAAATCTGTCTTTATGCTATATTATCACCAAACATCGATTCTTTTTGTCAACTTGTTTTCTTTCATTTAGGACTGGTTTTGTGTTTATATTTGCATGTGATTAATCGTAGGCCTCATTTATCTGAGAGTAGGTATCTCTTTTTTTATGATTTATTTATTTAATTTTCACAACACAATTTACTTACAAATTTTCAGTCAGAAAAGAATAATAATGATGAAATCACATATATACCCTCATATATAACTTGAGAACAGTGTCCAATATAATATCCAATACACATCTGACATTGTGGAAAAAGTGTCTACCCTTCACAAACCCTGTTTGGTTTGTAGAGACAATTGAAGTCAAAACAGTTTCCAAATGTCTTGCCAGCATTTTGGCTAATATTTTAATGTCCGCACATAGCAACGAAAGAGGGCGATAATTATCTTTATCCTTCTTTAAAATCTAAGAAATCGTGGCCTGTCTTAAAGTAGGGGGAAGTATGTTGGATTCTAAAGATTCATTTAACATATTTAGCAGTAATGGGGAGAGTTTGTCAGTGAAAGTCTTAAAAAATTCAGTGGGAAGGCCATCAGGCCCTGGACACTTCCCATTCTGCATTTCAAATAACGCCCCTTTGACTTCTTCCACTGTAAAAGCCTCATCCAGCCTGGAAGATGTATCACCATCAATGGAAGGAATATTTAAGGGCCTAAAAAAGTTGTCCAATTGAGCTTCATCAGATGAACACTCAGACCTGTATAATAAGGCATAAACATTTTTAAATTGATCATTGATAGTTTGAGGATCAATAGTTGTGCCATCCACAGTACTAATTTGTGTAATATGTTGCGCTGAAGGAGACTGTCAAATCTGGAGGGCCAAAATTTTGCCTAGTTCATCTCCAAACTCATAATACTTGTGGCGAGACTTTAATAATGCTTCAGTTGCCCTATCTGCAGTCAAAATATCAAATTCAGCTTTTTTCGTAAACAATTCTTTTATAAGTTCAGGGTCGTTTGTATCCGCACATTTGGACTGTAAATCTGCCAGTTCCTTTTAACAGTGGACTTCCTACAAAAAGCAGAAAAAGATATTATCTCTCTGCGCAAATAAGCTTTGCATGTCTCCCAAATTGTAGATGCTGACACATCTGGAGTAACATTGGTGGAGGTCAATGAGAAAAGATCAATGCGACTGTAAATAGTTGTAATGAAATCAGGATCAGAAAGTAATGAGTTAAAGCGCCATGGGGATCGCAATAAAGATCAACCAGGAAAAGAGATATCCATTATGACAGCAGCATGATCTGAAATAACAATAGGATTATAAAAACAGGAACTAACAGAAGGGAGCAACTTCATGTCAATAAGAAAGAGACTGATTCGTGAAAATCGATTGCTGGGATTGAAAAAGCGCCATACATCCGAGACTGCATACTGCTCCATAAACAGTCGGATAACTTTGGAAGACTTAGATGGAGAGAGGGGCATATTAGACGAGCAGTCTAGCATTGGATCAAGACAACAATTAAAGTCACCACCAAGAATAAGTTGAGAAGAGTCTATATCTGGAAGAGAAAAGAGCCATTTTTTTTTCAAAGTAATCCTCATTATCCCAGTTTGGGCCATATATATTAGCCAGAAGTGCCACAGCCTTTCCCTGTAACAATAACAAATAACCATTGGGGTTCGATATGACTTTGGATACGGAAAAGGGTACTTGTGCACAAGGATAGTAGTTCCACAAGCCTTACTAGAAAATGAAGAATGATAGAGTTTTCCTACCCATCTTCAATGAAGTTTAAGATGGTCCGTTGGTTTAAGATGGGTCTCCTGCAAAAATGCGATTTTAGTGTTTAAATGTTTTAAATGATCAAATACTTTATTACGTTTCATAGGTGAATTCAGCCCTTCACATTCCAGCTGGTAAATCTTAATGCACCACTTGCTGTTGATTTTATGTTACCACTTAACATAAAAAGACATTTTTATACCTATACAGATCTGCACCCATAACAACTGAGGTGCAATTTCCAGCAGCACATAAGAAAAGAAGAAATAGAGTAGGGTAAAGCAGCAGCACGCAAGTAAAGGCAAAAGTAAAAATGGTAAGGAGGGAAAAAAAAGGGAAGAACATTCAAGCCCCAACCTGGTTGCTGTAGAGAACTGGTACAGCAACAAACAAACTCTGATACAATGATAAGCGAAGATGAACATTTCCCTATACCTATAGCACCACTCCCACAGCATTACGCAGCTAAACTTTACAGTTCAGACCAGATCAAACATCATTTTTTTTCCTTTTAGAGAATAAGAAAGAAAAAGACAGTGCCTAAGACTTGTATTAGCCAAACAGCTCTATTAGACTTGGCTACTGAAGAGATACCATCGCTTGCTCCTTTTAACAGGTCACCAGTACAGTACCCTGATATTAATATAGGCCTACATTTATATAAAAAAGAAAGTCAATATACTTGAAATCCGTAAAAACCAAAATAAAGGCCTACCAGAAAAGAGTGAGAAAATTAAAACACAAAGGAGGCCAGCTCTTCAATAGAAGTGTCAACGAGACATTAATGAACAAGAGGTGTGTCAATTTGTTGGCTTATGAATTCGTATTTAAGTCCTGGACAAATTGAATCGCCTCTGAAGTGGACAGGATCCATGTCTTCTCCCCGGCTTGTATCCACGCTTGTATAACTCGGCCATGGGACCTTTGTACTCTATGTGCTGCTTTAACACGTCCGGGCTGTAGTCGTCAAACAGGCGAATCGTATGGCCTTTGTAGAGCAGGGATCCACGTTTATGAGCTTCGCAAATTATCAAGTCCTTAACTTGGAACCGATGAAACCGCGGATTTTCACCCGGGGACAGCTTAGGCGCAAGACTGTGTTGTGCCTTATCCAACTTGGGGGGCAAAGCAAGAATCTCAGTGCCAAAAATTTTAACCAATAATTGGGAATAAAACATTGTTGGACGGGGACTCTCAATCAACTCAGGTAAGCCAATGATCTGAACATTTTGGCGTCTGCTGCGTCCCTCCAAATCCGCTACCTTCAGTTTGAGCGACTCATTGTCTTTCTGCAAAGCGGAACAGGGGTCCTTAAGATGTTGAAGACGTTCATCAGCTGAAATGGCGTTAGTTTCTAGAGAAACTAGAATGGTAGAATGGATGCTATCCAGCGTTGAAGCAAGGGACTCAAATGATGACTTGACATCAGCCGAAAGGGCCGCTCTGTGTTCATCCAGAAGTGAGCTAATGTCGGCCATAGTTACGCTAGCCGTTGGTGAAAGATCCTTATCTTTTTCTGTGTGCTTTCCTTTAGCCTTGGACATGACAGAGCAATCCGATCCCTGCTGAACAGGAATGTCACAAGGTCTGTTCACATCTATGTGGTTAGGTCAGTGAGTACAGTAATAATCTTTGACCATCATTATGTATGTTTTGATTATATTGTGTTGTAAATAAAATACAAATGACCAAAACCCATTATCTTACTCTGCTCACATTCTTTGTTACCTGGCTTATAGTGACAGTCACACTGATGGGCCATTGACCAATATCAGTATCAGTATCGGAACTGGCTAATAATTGTTTGTTAAAATTGGTATTGGCCAAAAAAAAATCCCTACCAAATATAAAACAGTTGATAACAGCTGTAATAATATTTACCAATATTACTGTTAATACTGTATTTTTTATCAAATAAATGCAGTAATTGTAATGTTTCTAATATTTTGACAGGTACTGTGTATGTATACATGTGTTAGGGTGTGAAGGTATGAAATGTTTACAGTGCAGAGGGCAGGAAAAAATTACAGTATCACTGTAATACTTAAAATGAAGTTAAACTAAATGGACGTACTTCATAAAGCATGCACTTTCCAGACATTAAAGGGGTCATGAACTGAGCATTTTTTTTATTTTGTACTTTTTTTTCTGAGGTCCACTTATAATGTAATTAAGTTTATTTTTACATTTATTAAAAACACATTATTAAGAAGTAATAGGCTATATTTTTTAGTCCTGTTTTTGACCCTCCTCATCAGAATGCTCTGAATAGGTGTGGCGGATTGTGGACTCTGTAAACACCCACTGCTATGATTGGATAACACTTATGTATGTTTGACAGTCTGTCCTTCACAGATGGATGCTGCTGTGAAATTACTGTCAGATACTGTCAGTCTTTAAGTTTCAATCGTTTTTAAAATCCCACGTCGAATTGTTCCTTGTTTGTAAATGAATTTATGGTAAATTTAAGGGATATAGCCTATAGTCTAGGACAGTAGTCTACACCTTGGCTTGTCAACAGGGGGTTTATCTACTGCTTGTGTGACTTTGCTCAAAGAGCTGGTAAGGTAGGTCATCAGCACCCCGTTCAGAAGTATCGAAGCGATACATAAGTCGAGTGTGGCCCGGGGTCGAACATCTCAAGAAAGGGTATGAAGCTAAATGCGTGATCCCCACCATACAGGATTTCAGAAAGAACACAAGAAGGTAGTGTGTGTTCTTACCACAACGTGGATTTTACCTTACCTAGAGGAAGGACTGAACAAGTCCTAGAGGAAAATAAAGGTGAGCAGAAACCATGTCAAACCGAAGGTTACCTGAATGGAGATCAACAAGCCCTGGGGTTGCAGTAATGTAGTAGGGACCCAACGTACAAGAACTACCTCGTAGTACCTAGTGGTTCGGCTGCAGAAAAAAAAGAGGCAAATCCTCCAAGCCTGATCCAGGATGGAGATATCAACAGCAACCAGGGGTCCTGTCCGCAGGGGAGCGTCCTACCCTGAAACATAGGAAGAACACAAAAGCCTAACCGTACATACTGCAACACAAGCCAAGAGGCTTAACAACAGATATCAATACAATGATAAGAAGAAAAAGGATCGTACTCACCCATCAAGGTCCTCAAGCATGGTTCATCCATACGGTTTTCATACAGTCTTTTTTGGGACTTGGATTAAGTCTGGACCATCAGTAAGGCTACGTTCACACTTGGCGTCTTTTTTCAAACTGCCAGTGTCTGTTTTGCATTATAATCCTATGGAGTAAACCGTCTTTTCAAAAAAGTAATGAGTGCTTTTTTTAAATGCCACTGCTAGTGTCTTTTTCTGCAGCTCAGAGCATCTTTTCAAGTTGAAAAAAGTTCAACTTTTCTGAAAGAAACGCAATACGTCAAGCGCCTTTTTGACAGTTGACCAATGACAAGCGAGTAGCCAGAACTGACGTTTCCTTAACAACAAGAACAACAAGAAAAAATGGAGACGGTGCCAGTTGATAGACTTTTATTGTATTGTTGTTAAGCGACATTCTCCTCCCCGTTAACTTCAAAAACTGACACGCTGCCCACAAGGCTATCAGAGCCGCGCGTCGGTTTTTAAAGTTAACATGAATGCCGCTGCACTTCGGGCATCCCTTTTTCCAGTCTCAGCACGCAGATCCTTCCCGATCCCGTATCCCCCTCTCTCTCTCTCTCACACTTCGCTTCTTGTCTAAATACTGCCCTATGAAGTAAAGTGCAAAAATGCTAAAAAAAATAAAAAATAAAACACCGGCGCAAGAGCGAGCTTCCTCTTTTCTCGAGATTCATACGATTGCAGCTGTTGTTATAGCAACAAAAGACGCCCTCGGCTGTAATTCTGCCAGATTTTTTTTTTTACTAAAAAAGCACCGTTGTCAACTTTTTCTTGTCAAAAAAGACGCCAAGTGTGAACATAGCCTTAGGCTGTTCTATATAAAATAGAACATAACCCAGCACATCATATGGTCCAGCAGTTTAGAGACTGCAGTTTTTAGCGCAGCAGGAGAATTAAAAAGGAGAGGTGAGGGCCTATGTTACAACCCCTAGAGGAAGGTGAGCAGATGTTATTTTTTACTCTGGTCCGGACGAGAGCGTTGGGCACGCCTCGCCTGGACCACCTCCCTCAGATCTTGACGACCTCCCCTCGGCCCACGCCATCTCCTGGAACCACCCACAGGTGGAGGAGGGGCACGGGCCACAACACTAGCCTTCTGAGCCTGTCTCCGATCCTCAGACCAGGACGGGCCAGGACCCCTTTGATGTTTGAGCTCAGACCTGCTCCTTCGAAGAATGAAGGTTTTGAAAGCAGCAGAGTGCACCTTTGCCTCCTTAAACCTCTCGATCACCATCTCAACGGAAGTACCAAAAAGCTCAGAAGGCGAAACCGGTGCATCGAGGAGAAACCCTTCTCTTTCTTCCCGAGGTCAGCCAGGTTTACCCAGAGATGCCTCTCCGTAACCACAATGGCCACCATAAATCTGCCCATGGCAGTGGCGGCCTGCTTGGTGGCCCGGAGAGCCAAATCCATGGTACGGCACTGCTACCTCATCAGGGGAAAGCCCCTGGCCCTTATTCAGGTCCTTCAGCAGGTCAGCCTGATAAGCCTGAAGTACCGTCATCATGTGCAAAGAGGCCACGGCCTGAACCGCTGCTGCGTATGCCCCGCCATTCAAGGAAGATGTTTGCTGAAGGGGCTCAGATGGCAGGGAGAGAGCCTTAAGAGATGATGCTTCACCTAAGGAGAGATAGCTAGCTAGCGTCTCTTCAATTGGAGACATCCTCTCATAGCCACTTTCGCACATTCCCTCAATATTAGCATAACTACAGGGTGGGCCATTTATATGGATACACCTTAATAAAATGGGAATGGTTGGTGATATTAACGTCCTGTTTGTGGCACATTATAAGTGGTCAGAAACTTGTAAATAACTCATGAAAGAATAAAGTTACGTTAAAACCAAGCACACCATTGTTTTTCTTGTGAAATTCCCAATAAGTTTGATGTGTGATGTATCCATATAAATGGCCCACCCTGTAGTATTGTTAGAAAGGCCAGGTCTGTGCGCATGCGCTACCTTTGACCTGCCTTCATGCGCAGAAAGTGCCAGAGTGACTCAGCAGGAAAGTGCAAGGGTTGTCTGTGTTGAAGTGTGCATCAATGAGCAAAAGTAAGCTATCTGTTTATCAAGTTAGTGATAATTGTCAGTTAAACAGTTCATTATGAGTGTGAATATTGTATTTTTCGGTTATCCAGTGATTTAAGTATTTATCAGTGTTAATCGCATAACTAGCGCTGTAGAGCACGTTTGAATATGCCTTGCCGTCATGATCATGACTCGAGTTCTGACAAATAATAACGTACTAAAGTAACGAAATGTCAGATTCGTATTCTTCTGTATGTTACTGCCATATTAGTGACTGGACCACTGTTAATTTAAAGCTTATGCATGTGATATTTATGCTTACCTGCAGATTATGTAAATTACCTTATAAGCGGTTTCAAATATGAACATGTTTGCCATTTCTAACCACTAGGTGGTGGTGTTGTTATGAGTTTCATTGTTGTGTATATAATTCGGTTCTTTGATAACATTTAACCTGAGTGTTCAATAAGAAAATTAAGCATTTCATTTGAATGTTCTGGAATAATATTTTTGAATCATGTAACTTAGGCCCAATCCCAATTCTATTTTCTACCCCTATGCCTACCCCTCGCCCTTTCCCCTTGCCCCTTGAAACAAAGTGGAAAGGGGAAGGGTTAAAAATGTTCCCCTAAGAAATGGTACACCACTGTCATACGTCATCATACGTTGATACAGTGACAGTTTTGCCGTTTTCTCCAACATTATACAAATAATTAAACTCGATCTTGTACATTATTAACTTTAATGAAGATTTTAGATATTAGCTGTCAATCACTCCCTGACACTGACACTGCGCTCCGCTGAAACTCTGAACCGGACGTTTTTTTCTCTCTCTCAACCAACCTCTGTTCCGGATTTGTAAACTACATTGAAATTAGGGGTGTGTGATACCACGATTTTTGATTGTGGACAAATAAAATGTCTCCACAATATGCTTTTGAACAAATGTACTATATTTCGTGCTACAGCGCACATTCTGTCAGACGCAATTCTGGCGCCTCCGTCTCAGTATACTGTACAACGCGCCATACATTCACATCAAATGATAACTCAGCTTCAGAGTTTCACTCACGCAGGGGCGTAATTTCCACTGGGGACACACTTTTCAAAATCCCCCCACTTTCAAATAGTTTTGTTAAATTTATGTCTTGTATTCCCAGCCAGCAATGACATGTGGGGCCCAGATGAGGGCTTCATGGGCGGCAAATGTGGGCCCCATTATGGGCTTGCACCCGGGATCCACATTGGGGCCAGCCGTGGAAGCCCAGACGTACTAAAAGTGGGACCTGTAAGGGTACTACATGGGTCTTAATTGGGCAATTCATGTCAGACCGATATGGGCCCCACCTGCCCAAATGGGTCCAAAGTGGGCTCTGCAACATGGCTACCCAGATGGGCTTTAAATGGGATCTGTAAGAGTCTTATGTGGGTCCTAACTGGGCAATTCATGCCAAACCCATTTGGGCCCCACCTGCCCAAAGGGGTTTAAAGTGGGTTTGCACCCGGGATCCACATGGGGGCCAGCCGTGGATGCCCAGATGGGTTTTAAGTGGGATCTGTAAGGGTCTTATGTGGGTCTTAACCGGGCAATACATGTCAGACCCATTTGGGCCCCACCAGTCTGAAGGGGTTTAAAGTGGGCTTGCACCCGGGATCCACAGATGCCCAGGCGGGTTTTAAGTAGGATCTGTAAATGTGGGTCTTAACCGGGCAATTCATGACAGACCCATTTGGGCCCCACCTGCCCAAAGGGGTTTAAAGTGGGTTTGCACCCGGGATCCACATGGGGGCCAGCCATGGATGCCCAGGTGGGTTTTAAGTGGGATCTGTAAGGGTCTTATGTGGGTCTTAACCGGGCAATTTATGACAGACCCATTTGGGCCCCACCTGCCTAAAGGGGTTTAAAGTGGGCTTGCACCAGGATTCAACCGTGAATGCCCATATGGGCTTAAAGTAGGCTCTGTAAGGATCTTATGTTGGTCCTAACTGGGCAATTCATGCAAGGCCTATCTAAGCCCAACCATGCCAAATGGTTTAAGGAAACAATCTAAGAAAAATTAAAAACGAAGAATGAATATAAGTACAAGATAAATACAAGACACTTGATGCTTTGAACTGCAAGAAATATATTAAATTGAACAACAAAAATTATCTTTAAAAAACAATGTCACAACATACAGGTAAACTAAACAATATATTTAAAAAAAATCTCTGAAGAAAACCTCCAAAAAATACAATACAAAATACACTCATGATATATGACACTGAACAACAAACATAATCTTTAACAATTTAAATTTTACAACATACCGGTAAATAAATCAAAAATATATATATTTTTAAAATCTCTGGAAAAAAGAAAAGAAAACATCTCTCCAAAAAATACATCCAAATACACTCATGGCATTTGTGTTGTCGACGCTCTTAGGGCTCTTGCAGCCCCCCCACCCCCACCGGACACAAGGCCCAGCCAACGCCCAGGAGGACCAGGCCGCCCCAGACGCCCCACCCGGGATGTGCCGGAACCCGCCCCCGCGCCCTAGCCACACACCCGGAGGCCCCAGCAGCACCCCCTGACCCCCCACCCCACCAAACCTCCTGGCCACTTTACCCAGCTCATTCATTCATTGAACCTGCGACTACCCGCCAGCACCGGCCAGACAAGTACCAAAGGTCCCCATCATCCCGACAGGACCCCGCACCACCATAGCCCCCCAGAGAGTCCCGCAATCACCGCACGCCACCACCACCCTGAGACCAAGCCACCTAGAGGCGGTGGCCTCCACCCACAAGGTAGCTAAGGAGCCAACCTTACCCCCAGGACAAGCCCCCCACCACCACCCCACCAGGACCTGCAGATCGAGGTCCCTACACTTGTGTTCCCAGTTCAAACCAAACTTAGCACATAAATATGCCATGCAGGACCCATATATGTGTTCCCAGATCAAACCCATGCCCACTTGGCCCATAAATATGCCATTCAAGACCCATGTATGTGTTCCCAGATCAAACCCATGCCCACTTGGCCCATAAATATGCCATTCAAGACCCATATATGTGTTCCCAGATCAAACCCATGCCCACTTGGCCCATAAATATGCCATCAAGACCCATATATGTTCCCAGATCAAACCCATGCCCACTTGGCCCATAAAATTCTATGCAAGACCCATATGTGCATTCCCAGTTCAAACCATGCCCACTTGGCCCATAAATATGCCAGGACCATATATGCATTCCCAGATCAAACCCATGCCCACTTGGCCCATAAATATGCCACGCAGGACCCATATATGCATTCCCAGATCAAACCCATGCCCACTTGGCCCATGCCTGTCCCTTATGGGGCCCATGTAATCAGCTCATATGGGCTTCCTATGTGGGCCTCATACTACAAAACCTACATGGGACCCGCTGATTTCACCCAGCCAAAGCCCATGCCCACACAGTTCCCATGGAACCCGTAGTTAACCCATCTGGGCCCCACATGTCATTGCTGGCTGGGTTGTAGAATGGACGCTCAACACCGACGAGAGTTTAGCGCCATCGTTAAAACGAAACTGAAAGTAAAACGCCCACGCGCATTCAAAAGCAATTTTAATCCCCAATGTGCGCAAATTAGGCTACATAACATATCTAGGCTGTAGGCTATAGGTTGTGTACTTGTATTTAATACAACCTTAATATTCATTTGGTGCTCCTAATTTTTTTTTTGGTGCTCCTAACTTTTTGAAGTTCGGAGCACCAGTGCTACCAAATAAAAAAGTTAATTTCGAGCCCTGTAGATAAAAATATATTTTCTAATATCGTGCAATCTGTGCTATATGCTAGCAAACTTTAGCGATTTTTTGCAAACGTTTCTTTACAGAACATCACCGTAAACACAAACACAAGATTGAAGGTAATATACATGTAATGAAAAATTGTCATAAAAATCCTTATTAATGGCAAAAAATTGCTTACATTTATGGGTCTGCTTGCTCGAGTGAGCAGCCATGTTGGAAATTTCTCTTAGCCCTTCCTTTGAAGTGAGGTCCCGAAAAATCTTCGTTTGAAGGGCTATCTAGCCCTGCCCCTTCCCCCTACCACTACAACCATAAGAGAATTGAGACACCCCTACCCCTACACGTGAACGCGCCAAATGGAGGGGTAGGGGAAAATGTAGGGGTAAGGGGTAGAATTGGGATTGGGCCTTAATCTATCTTTTATTCTTTCTTTATTGTAGACCACACCCACACATTCAAACAAATACTTATTTGATCACCTGCAATGCCTGTGTACAGCTGTGTTGTGTGCATATTGGTTGGAAATTACTCTTATGCTAAGAGAAATTAAACTTTTTGGACGAAGCTGATCAGACCCTGTGTTTTGACTGACACCCCTTGAGGAAAGCTAGATATTACACCTCACCTAATACAGTCCTTTCAGTCTGACTCCAAAACAAGTATGCTGGAATCTATGAATACACGAAGAAAATGGCTTATTCCATGCCTTCACGACCTCCGAATGGAGATCCGGAAGGAATGGAAGGTTCACTTGAGCTGGGGGGTTATGGTCAGGAAGGAAATGCTCGTCAAGACAACCCCGTGGCGCCACCTTTTTAACCCGTTTCCACGGCAGATCCAACCTTGCCGTGGCGTGTTCCATAACCTCCAACAGCTCATCATATGCGGGGCAGGAGGTTTGAGAACACTGGCTGCTGGATCAGACGATGCGAGAGAAATCACATCGCCATCCTCCAACAGCTCACTCTCGTCCCCGGCCAATGAGCAAGGCAGGGAAAGCCCCTTATCTAGCTTATCAGCGAGATCCACCTGTGATCCCCACAAGTTCCTTTTCCTCCGCTCCTCAGCAGCGGCAGGTCCCGAACCGCGGGGAGCAGATGGCTGTCCCTCAAACGAGAGCAGAGCTTCCTCATAAGAAGAAGCTCATAATGCAGGTAAACCGTCTCCTGTGAGGGCTAGGTTTAGGTATAAGGTAGGTGTAGGGCGATATAAAATAGGGTTTGTACAGTATAAAAAACATTACGCATATGGAATGTCCCCATAAAACATGGAAACACAACTTGTGTGTGTGTTGTGTGTGCATGTGTGTGTGTAAGACAGTGTGTGCGAGTGAGTGAGTGTGTGTGTTTATGTGCATGTGTTTGTGTGAGTCTGTTTGAATTAACTACACCTACAGGGAATTATAAACTCTGTACACAGATTGGGACAGGTCCCTTCTTTTTTTTAAATGAAAGTCTCTAAACAATATGGTCTTTCTCAATCCTGGTGGGTATGCATTGAAGATCTGGTACAATGCTGCCACCATCTTCACCATCATCTTCCACGTCTTCTCCATCCATCTGAATGTAAATGGAGCCACTGGCTAAAGGGTTTCCATCTTCACAGGCTTTTAGGATGATATTTGGGGTTGGGTACAGAGGATCCTATGACAACAAACATATTTTTATGGTTTACAAGAAATAAGACAATCAGGGTGATTTAAAGAAAAATGGAGGGTTAGAGAGTGCTTGGATTTCATCAGAAATATCTTTATTTGTGTTCCGAAGATGAACAAAGTTCTTACAGGGTTATAAAAACATGAGGGTGAGTAATTAATGACAGAAATTTTATTTTTAGGTGAACTATCCCTTTACATAATATTTTAAAGGGGTCATGAACTGAGAAACCAAAATTCTGTTAATCTTTTGGCATGTAAGAGGTAAAATAGAGGTAAAAAGACAGTCTGCCAAAACGACACCTTTTGGAATGTTCTACTTTATAATGTAATAGTGTGGATAAGCACCGCTTCCACAGAAGATCGACATCACTGCCTGTTTAGCCCTGCCCACCGATTCATGCACTGATTCATTCAAAGCACAGGTCTGCAACAAAAAATGATGCAACAAAACAAGATGCTGTGCAGTGCCAAGTTGTGGAAAAACAGTGTTGCCGTTGCCTTACTTCTGATCCCAACGTTACAAAAGAGTGGATGAACTTTATTTTTAATGAAATTTCAGACTGCATCATGAGAACTTGGTCCTTTGTTCAATTTAACCCTTATGCGGTCTTCGGGGGGTTTTTGACCCGCAAATGACTTTTGCTTAATTTTTTAAAAAATGTTCTCTTTGTTGAAATGACATGAGACTTTGTAAAACTGTCAGCACTATCAAAAAAAAATGTGATAGTGATATCTTGATTTTATGTTAGTGTCAAGAAAACAGTCACACTCATGATCTTTGGGGTCACTAGAGAACCCCATGCAACAAATTTTAATTTTGTAACAAAGTAATAGTTTTTTTTAAAAAAAAACAAATATTATTTTCCTGTTTATTAATGTTTTTACTACATTTGTGCTGTTTTCGGAGGATTTATTATATTTTTTAAAATGTATTTAAATTAATAAATACGTATTTTTTTTTATTAGGTTTTTATACAAAAAAAAAACTTTTTTCAGAGCTCCACTATTATATTACTACTATGTACTATTTGACATCTTTTTACCAGTTTTTTCAGTTGGATTGATATCTACATATAATGAAATCACAATTATAACAATAAAAATTACTTTTTGTCAAAGTTTAATATTTTTTGTACTGAAAAAAATCAGTTTTTCAATAATGTTACATTATGATTAGAATCAAACCAACAAAATGTTGATTCAAAATTCATCCATTCAAAATTTATCAATTCATCCATTACTTTGACAAAAAGTAATTTTTATTTTTATAATTGTGATTTCATAATATGTAGATAAAATCCAAAAATCCAAAAAAAAAAAAAAAGATGTGGCCTAATGGTTAGGGAATTGGGCTTGCAACTGAAACGCTGCGGGTTCGAGTCCCTGATCTGGCAGGGATTGAAGGTGGGGGGAGTGAATAATCAGTGCTCTCTCCACCCTCAATACCACGACTGAGGTGAGTCCCTTGAGCAAGGTCCACAACTGCTCCCCGGGCGCTGCAGCGATAGCAATATGGCTGCCCACTGCTCCGGGTGTTTGTTCACTACTCACTACTGTGTGTGTGCACTTGGATGGGTTAAATGCAGAGCACAAATTCCGAGTATGGGTCACCATACTTGGCCACATGTCACATCCTTTCCTTTCCCACTGAAAAACTTGTAAAAAGATGACTTTCAGTTAGTCAAATAGCATATAGTAAATAGTGGAGCTCTGCAGCTATCTACTGATAAAAATGATAATTTTTTTATTTTTAAAAAGGCATTTTCCAAATGATGGGCAAAAATCTTACACCAAACCATGTCAAATGATCCATGTTATCCCCATGAGTGAAATTTAAAAATGTGGGTCTTTCATAAAGTGAATTTTACACAAAAAGCTGTTTTTGTATAAAAACCTAATTAAAAAAAAATATTTATTTATTAATTTATAGTAATTTTAAAAAAATCATAATAAATCCTCCGAAAACGGCACAAATGTAGAAAAACATTAATGAACAGAAAAATTAAATTTGTTTTAGAAAAAAAACTAAACTTTGTTACAAAATTAAATTTTGTTGTGTGGGGTCTCTAGAGACCCCAAAGACCATGAGTGTACAACCCAAAATTAAGACCGCATAAGGGTTAAAGGAATCTCTTTCTGATTCCAAGTCTGAGCTCTGCCCTTTGGCCAGGCATCGTTAGCCTGGTCCTTAGAGGTAAGTTCTTAGGTATGCAGCTCAGGCCTTTGGCTGAAGGGATTAATTTGCTAACAGCCGCCTGGACGTCTTTTGGGGCAGCTCCCTCTACTTGGTAGAGCTGGTACTTAGTGCTTGCCTTTGGTGTCTGGCTTGCACTCCCCTCAGCATGGCAGCGTGGGTATAATCGTTTTGTATATAAGGTTCAGACACGGGTCACGAAGGAGACGTTCCCCATAGCTACCTCTAGAGGATGCAGTGTCATTTCTTCAAGGAACCGTTTAATGAAAGGTTCTTTAGGGAACCAAAAAAGGTATGGCCGTGAAACACCTTTTTTTTAAGAGTGTAAACATATACAGTTAATGGGCATTGGCACAACAAAATAGCTTATTTTTGTCACACTGTACAGCAATATTTCCATTTTTATATTGTAAGGGGTAGGATTAGGGTTGGGGTAGGTGTAGACTGTTGGGGAAAATTCATTTATGGGTGATTTTTGCATGCTTACGTGACAAACTTATGTGTAAGGTATGGGGAAAAACAGCAGGTGGTAAAGTGCTGATCAGACTCCTGGGTAAAAAGGGCCTCTGTGCCTTGTAGGGAACAACTGGGAATTGGGGACCCCACGTCCGCCATGAAGCTGACCCCAGGGGTCAGAGAAAGCATAAATATGTATAGAGAATGCTGAGAAGGTATGATCTATAGAGTTGTTTTTGCAGGGTTTCTTTCCTTATATGACAGCACCGGCTGTTTTTAGTCTGTAACCTTGGGTGTGCAAAGAGATATAAAGCGGAGGCGATAACTCCCTCCTTTGTCACACTCAGCAGGGCGCTGTATCTGTTTGACTGTGAACCTTTCTTGCAAGAAATAAACCTTTAAACGCAGCTGCGCAATTTGTCTTTATTGATCGAGAGCCTCAAGCAAAGATTTTTGCCACAACAAGACATTAAAAAATACATCTAATATATAGACAATTACATTTATTGTTAGCTTCCAATTTTAGCTGTATCCTGAAGCTTGACTGTGTGCGTGCCTTACTTCTGGTACACTAAAACACACTTTGTAAATCAAAAACCTTAATTTTTCATTTTGGTTTTACTGGTTTTAAACTTGACAGATAAGTCCTTCTTTATTCGACTGCCACCATGGCCGTCCATAACAACAACAACGGAACACAGCGAACTCTTTCACACAAGAGTCCTCACTTCCTCTCAGTGAACTATATATAAACTTGCATGTACAACATCATACAAATAGTTTAGAAATATCACAGATATACAAATAGTAGAATGTATAACCATTACTGAAACTTAACAGATGCATTTGAATAGAGTGTGATGAAGAGAAATTAAAAATGAAATTAAATATGCAATAAATACTGATTTATTTGTTTTTCTATTTTGAATACAAAAACGAAAAAACCAATTATACAAAGGTACATGAAGCCAGCAGCTGGAGCTCATGCATCAGTACTCTGCTGCTATTCCTGCAGTTCCTGGATGTGCAATGCCAAATTTTCTGGCGAATTTGAACCACTAAATTTGTGAAGTGAAATAAAATGGACCGAAAATGGCCTGTCAAAAATTATACCAGTGGCAAGCGGTGACTTTTTTTTTAAACGGGTATGCTGAGTGCTAATACTTTTCGGCTTTTAGGACAAACTCAAGGAGGGAAACAGTGGCAGGTGTAAATGAAATTCATCTCCAATCCTTCCTCCTTCTATCGTTTCAGGTTTATCTGTAGTTATTTGAATGCTAGAAAAACAGCTGCTTTTCCAGTTAAAATGATTTTTTTTTTAATCTATTCCCAATGAATATGAGTTAAAACTTGCTTGATACTACAACACTAACAAACCATGCTTTAAGATGATAAAAATAATAATATCTTTAATAATTGCCAAATAACTTTGCAAACAACAAGATCTGAAAAGAAATCAAATTTTATTATTTCCTCTTTTTCCTGATGTTTTTTTTTTTTTTTTTTAAATGGTATATACATTTTTTATAAACTTTTAATTTACCACTTAAGCATGTTGACAGTAATGTATATCTTCAACATTTTCTATGACCAAAAATGTAAGATACTGCATGTTTTCAGTGGATTTTAAAATTGTAGTTAGTTTTGCATCAAACACAATGTGATTTTCAGCAATTGAGATCTGGCAGCAACAGCACATTTTTCTGCTTGGGCAAGCGCTTCTCAGACAGCTTACCTTGCGCATGAAATCTAATAAACTATGTTGGATTTCAGCCCCTAAAAATGCAAGCCCTGAAGGCATTAAAATGCACACTGTTATTGCAATGCATTATTTTTTTTTTAGTTTGTTTCAAAAATATTTGTCATTATTTTTCTTCCGTACACAAGCACGTAGTCCACCATTGTTGTTGTTGTTGATGGTATGTGACGTGGCGTGTCAGACCAGGGTCGAGATGTGGACATAATTGTTTCACAAAATATACGGATTGGCTGTACACACAAAAACGCAAGGGTGTCATTTTCAGATTTATCCACTCTGGGAAAAAATTCAGGTTTCAGGCTCCTAAGACGCCGGATCTGGAAGAAACACCTATAGCATAGAAAATCTTTACATTATACAGCTAAACCCATCTCTGTGTGGACGGGGCCTAAATGAGTTAAAGATAATCAGCTGTAATGCATCTCATAAAGTCAAAATATATTTACAGAGCACATTTAACACAACAGGAGTTGACCCAAAGTGTTTTTTTTATAAATACAGTAGTAACCACTGAATAATAACTGTATATATATAAAAAAATAAAAAATAAAAAACTACAATAAATGAATAAAATTGTTACAATCACATAAACAATTTAAAAATGAATAAGAATAATAAGACTAATAGCAAAAGAATAAAACAAATAAATACAGTTATAGTTTGCAGCTGTCACTAATGAAGATTTGAATGTGTTTTTTTAAACTGCAGGACAGCAGGAAACATCTCATGTCAAAACTTTAATCACACCATGACCTGTGGATGTGGTAAATAATAAAAATAGTCTCTGAGTCAGTGATAGCATTAAATCACTCACAAGTGATAAACGGGTGTTAAATGCTATTAAATTTTCACATTTTTTTCTCTCTCAAACACCCACGCAAAACCTCAGTAAACACACATATATCAACACATACTGGCAGGATCAGTGATCGTGCCTTACTCTTGTCCTGGAGCATCAGTATGAACCACAGTAAAGTTCTTCACAATCTCCTGCATCTCCTCAAACTTAAACAGGAGAAGCAGCTCTTACCTGACAATGAAAGATGCATAGAGAGACAGAAGAGATTTAAAAGGAGTATAAAAGTGATCTGACAAAAAAAAAATGTGTCTTACTAAACAGCACAACAGTGAAAGGTCATAAGTCGCTATTATTAAGGCCTCAAACTAGCAGTCATCTACTTCGACCATTATAGTGACAATATACTGTAGATAATCATCATGCTGGGATTCAAGAATCTAGCAGACAAAATGACACACACCACAAGACATACGCTAAGATTGGTTCTCATGTTTACATTTAATGCCAAATTGAATCTTTGTTGCTCTAAGTTACATTTAAAAACTGATGACTGTATGGCAATAATTTAACAGCAACTATTTATAGTCATTCATAAACTAAAAAAAAAATAAAAAAATTGACAAAGATTAGTTTTAACTCTATTTGGAATTCTTTAAAACAAACATTTTAAATTAAATTATTTGCAAAAATGTATCTGACTTTCCAACAGCCATAGCTTTTTTCATACTTATGCACTTTGACTCTGTTTGACTAGTTCAACACACTCGTCAAGTGTTAAACGTGGTGCTAAGTGCTAAGAGCTTGTCTTATTTAAAGTGATAAGAACAACTACTTTTAAACCATCTATATTATTATTAAACGCAATACATCACTCATATTACACTTGACATTGTAAAAACACTCAATGAATTTTGATTTCCAATTCTATTGTGGTGCAATTCAAAGGTCCCGAAGTAGAATATATAAAACACCACTAAATGCACACACTGTGGTTTTCCTAACATCAAGAAATGTGTTTGTAGTGCATTTCCAAGAAGCACCTTGACACCTTCCTTTACCAACCCTAATAAATATTGGCACTGTTGCTGCTTTCTGAACTCCAGATCAGACTCAACTTCAACTCTCTCATGTACCCAAACTCAAGACCATTACAGGTAAATTTGCATCCTCTTAAACCAAAGCCATATGATTAAATGAATACAGATAATTTCAGATTATGTATTAATGCATATCAATTTATCATGTCAATGACTGAAATGGTTGTGTAAAGCGGATACAGTTTTAATTAATTAATGTAATGAATTTTGAATCATTGAGCATGAAGACAGTATTATGTTTTTAGTGGATCACTGATCTTGTATTAAATGTGAATCTCTAAACCATTGTGGACTGACTTTTATACTTTTTATACTTGTTTCTAATGCAGTGACATTCAGACAGTATGACTTCAATAACCAAATTTGTTTTGGGACCACTATATATGATTTCATACAACCATGGCAAGACAAGAAATGTAAATGTAACAACTGTCAGTAGACATTAAGTTGAAAATAAATGAGATTCTGTTATGACAGCTTGTCAACAGGTCAGTTAGACATTAGCCCTGTTTGGTAATTGTTTCTTATGGGGACGCAAGTTATTTTCACCATTTACAAGGGGTAGTCTGTAATTTTATTGTTGCCCGAATCCAGAATGTCAGTGTTTATCTCTCACTGACAAACACCAAGGTCATGTGGTAATTCAATTGTCGTCTGAATCCACATCTCTAAATTTAAACATGGAGCTAGATTAAAATTTAAACTAAAATCTGATAAATTAAGTGAACTTTGCGTAAGCACTGTGAAAAGACCAAACATACATTAAACCTTCAACCAGGCCACTGGACTGCTGATTGTTCTCCGGTTATGTCATGATTAACTTTAGCTTGGAATTAGCTATGCTAATTATTTTTATTTTTTAATTACCAGTCACTAGATCATTGAATGCACCTTTTCAAATGCTTTCACGGTGCTCCTTGTTGTATTTTGAAACACAATCGCAATGTTTGCAATTGACATGATCGGCATTTAAAATAAACTGATCCCAAAAGTATTTAAGGCGTGCGGCCAGTGAACCTCTTTTACCGGCGGCACTAAGCAGAACACACTGTTGCTCAGATAAACATTTTTACGTGAATATTATGACACAAATGAGGTACAAAGCTTTCTTTATAAAATAAATAATTGGTTAGCAGGCAAATGTTATACATAGCAACCATGATTTTGGATTCATGCTGTTCGAGGCCATAGATTTAAAGCAATACTATGTGTTCTGTTTTGCCGGTAGGTCACAAATTTCCCGAACTATAAATAATTTTTTATAGTTTCTTCTCCCAAATCCTCACCATCTCACCCTTTAATTTCGCAGGTTTATTTTCTTGTCATTCACTTTTAATCCACGTTTTCGTATCTCTTACTGTGTACGGTTAAGCGCCTTTACGTAGGGTGCAGAGTGAAGCGGGCGTTTTCAATTCATTACTATGGAAGCTGAGCGTAAACGCTCTTGAGGTGCATTATAGGATTGAAAGCGGCGCGGAGAAAGCGTTGTATGGGATTAGATTTCTGCCACAATTCTGAGCGCGAAAGATCATATTTTGAGCGTGCAAAAGTGCAGTTTGCGCGCACATGCATTGAGTTTTGTGGAGAAAATGTCTGTCTCGCAAAGAAGAAAGTATTTTGAGTCCATGAAAATAAATTTTGCATTTAAAAAAAGTTTTTGTATGTGTGTCGATCTTCTCTTTTTCGTGTGCAACGTTTCACTAGCTTGCTCACCTGATGCTTATCCTCTACGCTCTCTAAATGCCAACAGTTCGCTTGCTCAACGCAACCCAGTGTTACAATGTGCCATAATTCCAGCCAATCAGAGACGAGATAGCTAAATTCTGATTGGCTGGCTTGACAACCAATCACAAGGTTCCCTGCATTACCGACAACAGCGGATGAGACGAGAGCACGTGCTAAAAGAAGTGATGGTAAAATGGCAAACATTAATCAGGAGTGCAGTCAAGAGAATAGAACCTCACAGCGCCAAGTAAGTTTTGCTGTTGATGTGTTTATTTTCATGAATAAGTAGTAACTAGTAACTAGTTAGCAAACAAGTACTGTGATTTGATGATTATCATGTCTCTTCACTTTTATCGCATATTTTCTTTGGCACTTATGGAACATTTTGTTGTACAACTTATCATATAACTGTCTAAAATACAAATTAATATCTAAAATAGATAAACGATGAATACATTTTTGTTTGTTGTTGTTCCGATTTAGATACAAGCATTATACAGTAGTCAACATTTGAAGTGAATCAAAAAAGTTAATCAAAGTTGTCCTAAGGCAAGAACGGGTATTGTTTTGGTTTTAGGACAGCTTTGTTTTGATCCACTTAAAATGTTGACTACCAAATAAAGAAATGGACATTTTTTTTCAATTTATTAAAAATGATATAGGGTCATCATGGAGAAATCGAGTCAGCAGCAAGAAACTTGGTCTCGCTGCTGCTCAACTCAAGGCAGGCAGAACCTGAGAGACCAGGGCCGCCAAGTTTTGAGAGACCAGGGCCAAGCAACTTAACAGTGCAGGAGGAGATGGCTAGGTTCACGCTCACACTTTGTTCTGAAAGAAACATTATGAGCTCAGTCAATATTGTATTTTCAGCAAAGAGGAGATATTTTAGAATGAGCTTATAAGCAATATTTCTCTCAACATTATTTAGTAAACAGAGTTTTAGTGTTTAGAAACATGGCTGCTTGCATACAAGATTTAGTCTGGTCTTACAAGTTAGTCTAATTTTTTCTTTAAGACTGGTTTTATTTTATTTTTTAATTCAGTTACATAAAAGCATAGATTGTTAAATCCAAAAAGTAAGACGAATTCCTTATTTGCTAACTAGTAGTTGGTCAAATTTGTATTTAAGGCACTGTCTTAACATGGATGCTTTTTAGTGTTTAGAAACATGGCTGTGCTACTACATTTTGATACTTGGTCAGACTGCAGGGCTAGGGCACACTAATGTGTATGTCCTCTAAGAACACTGACTAATTAATTTATATTTGCACTTTAAATATCCACAGATCTTTTCCAGGATATTTTAGGCCGAACATCAAGCGTGGCAAAAAGAGGAGCATAACTGTTTCTAAACCGAGCAAGCAAGCGAGCAAGACCTTCTCATTTAATTTTTACCTTCTGCCAAAAAATACATCTGTGACACCTTTGTCGAATGAGGAACTTGAACTGCTGCAAGCAGGCCTGGGAAGACGGACAGTCTCTGTTCCTGAAGATGGTGACCATTCTGAGGTACAGTTTACTGAATTGTTTGGGAGCATTGTGTTGTGGGACATTAAATGCAGTGCAACAAATAATCCTGTGCTGTATCCTTCACCTCTTTTACACTGTTTCTATTCCTTTTTTGCCATTTATCAAGATCTCAAGAATCCTGAAAGAAACATTCCCAAAGATGGAGGGCCTTTGTGGAGGGTGGCTTTTGCACAAAGCAGCAGGTGTGCAGGTCTTCTGGCCTAAAGGCCTACTTACACAAAGGGAGGGTAAAGATACAGTTCTAAAAATTGTTTTCAATATTAAAGAATAGCAGAGTCCACACCGCAGCTTTAATGATAAAGACACAGAGATACAATATCGTTGGAATCACTTTCAGAACTATTTTTTCCAATTGATGAATGATAAAATCCTTAATGGCCAATCCCGCTGTCATAAGCTTGAAAACTTAAAGCAGCAGACGAGCGTGCACTTAGAATAAACACACTATATTGACCGCTGGTGTGGACACTAATATAGTTATTTTTATAGTTATCATTCTTCGTGTGGACAGGCCTTAGCACTATCTTCCCGGCCAACATGTAATTTTGTATTTGTGTGTTTTTATTTTTAAAGGTGGTTGTGGTAGACGCAAGCTCATTGTAATTCCTCCAGAGGCAGAGGGATATTCTGCAAAAAACTTAAAATCTGTGTCATCAGGTGGGAAGGCCATATTCTATGTTGTGCCAC
Organism: Labeo catla; assembly: GCA_012976165.1. NCBI lineage: Eukaryota > Metazoa > Chordata > Actinopteri > Cypriniformes > Cyprinidae > Labeo > Labeo catla. Next base: position 3,167,020 of record VONZ01000016.1, read on the forward strand.
TCCAAGATTCATTAGACACCTCTCCTCTGGCTCCTGACTCGCCTCACTTCTCAAAGATGCCCAAGACAACATGTTACCAATGTAGTGAGGTGATGCCTCTCCAAATGTTGGCAGTGCACATCAAAACATGCATAGGAAAATTGTCCTCAGATGATGACCGTGAGGATCAGGTAAGAACTAAAGTAAGCTGTTTTTTTATGTTGTGCTAATAGCATTGCATTATTAATGTATTTTCTTTAAACCTACAGATCTCTGATGTATTGGTAGTTGAGGACAAGAGCAAGGTCAACTTAGCACATCAATAGTATTAAAAGTAATTTGTTTCTATTTGGGTCAGTATTTTCATCGTTTGTAATGTACTACTTTTTTATGGGTAACCATTCAGGTGGCTTGCCCAATTTGCTACAGAGAATTCCTGAAAGATGATATTACAATCCATGCAAGTGTCTGTGGAGAGAGGTAATTTGCATTAGTGTTTTATAATGCCTATTTCTTTGTATGTCTCAGTTTATGTACCAGTGCCTTCTTGCATTTGGTTCAATGTAGTTTACCTACAGAGAGTTCCGTAGCAACTTGTGCAGATGAAGGTTTTCCAGTCCACACCTCTGCATGTACACCAAAAAGGTAAGAGGTTTTCTAAATTTCTTGTCTTTTTTTTTCATTGGGAAAAAAAAGCTAGGCTGCTGATCAGATTGTCACATGCACTAATATTACATAAGCAACCATATCTTACTAAATCCTAAATACTAAATCCAGATATACATCTGTTGATTCACATTTTAGAAATTTGAAACTGATCTAATATATCATATTACATCCTTCACAGCCTTGAAGATGTTCTGACATTCCTTAAAGAGCAGGTTGACACGACAAAAGAGTTTAAGTTGTGTGTTGACAGAGAAGACCTTCCAGAAAGAGGCATTATTCAATGGAAGAGAAAGAAAACTGCATCTCCTGCCAGTCTGCTCAAGGTAGTCTATATAGGAGAGTCAGGCATTGACACTGGGGCTCTCAGGAAGGAATTTCTGACTGGTGAGTAACTTTTACTTATTTTCCTCCTTTTTGTATTTTTTTTTTTAAGTTGATTTATATTATGGCAATTGGCAAATCTGTTTTTGCTTAAGACATGATTTCAGGCATTGAAAACCGATTCTTTGAGGGAATTGGGACCCAGGGAAAAAGTCCCAAATACTCTTTAACTGACCTTGATGACGAGAATTTTAATGCACTGTAAAGGAGGACAGCCTTGTGTAACTTTATAATTTTAATAGTCTTTTTTCCTTTTAAAAAAACAGAATAGTTGGAGAAATATTTGCAGTCAGTATTGCACAAGGAGGGCCTGCTCCTGCATTCCTGAGGAAATGGTGCTACAACTTTCTCTGCGCAGGAGAAGTTAACTTCAGTTGCCTGAGCAAGGAGGATGTAATGGATCTGGAATCTTATCTTCTCATCTGTAGGGTAAACAGCTTAAAGTTCAGGGTGTGTCCAGTTTTTATTAAACATGAATGACAACGATTGACATCGTGCTGCTTATGCTCCATTGGTGCTTACAATGTGAAACAGGTTTTAAAAACATTCAAATCTGCATTTATTCTGCTGCTGATCTAGAAAGAGCAACATAAAACAGTCTTTTCAACCACATAATTATCTTTATTACTCAGTTACATACAATTAAATAACAGAAGTACTAGGATAAAAGTTTATAGTTTGGGTACAAACCCTTATTGTCTACAGTAGCAATCAAAACGAAAGTATCTTAACAGTTGTATGTATTGTAACGCTTACCCTCTTCCGCCAGGAGGTGGCGACAACTGCACGTTTAAAAAGTATTTATCATTAAATCATGTAATCAAGAGATTGCAATAGTGAAACAAGTCTTTATTAATTGAGACACTGACTCCTTCATTGTTTTAATTTTTGTTCAAATATATTTTGTTAAAGGCTTTTTAAAAGAACCACTAGTAAATTAGTACTAGTAAAGTCTTTTTTTCTTCAGAATCATGAGAATCATGCAACTTCAGTTTACATGTTTATTACTGCATATAATTTATTAAAATAGAAGTTTAATTTCAAAGTACAAGTTTATATCAAAATGCACATGCATTTTGTGTTTTTCAGTTGAATACATTTTTTTCCCTATATATATTTTATCATCAAAAAGTTTAAAAATCTTGAGTCGTTCTCGTGAACCCAGTCTCGTCACACCCCTATTAAACATGATTCTTAACCATCTCTTTGCACTGTTGATTTTTTGCAGGTTGAAGATGCTGCAGATACAGAATCTCTAATGATGCTGGCTGATGACATTGTTAGTTGTGGGTACACTAGTCAGATTAAGCATGAGCTGAAGGAAAGCATAATTTGGTGAGGTGGTGGTTTGTTGTTGTTGTTTAAAGAACCTGACATTTTATTTTAAAACATTGTCTGTTTTTCTTTAAAGGTCTATTGTCCTACACTCTACAACAAGACTGATTCCAATTTTGCAGCAACTTAAAATGCAGTTGTATGGCCTGGTGGATCAACTGAATAAAAACTCAGAAGTATGCAAACCACTGTTTGTCCCAGGAAAGATAACAAAAGTATGTTTAATAAATATTTGACAGTTTAGTATTTTCTTTATTTTAATAAGGTAATCACCAATCCTTTTTTTTTTTTTTAGCCTGATGCAGACTTCATTATGATGAACGGTCAGCCACGATACAGTGAAAAGGGAACATCGAAAGAAGCAAGTGAGAGGAAAGTGACTAACTTCCTTCAAGACTTCCTGCAAGAGCTTGAAGTAGCAGGTAAATATTCCTTTTCTATATGTTTTTGCTGCCATTTTCTTACAGAATACATGCCTCTTTGTTCAGTAATACACAGGTTAGACTTTACTTTTATTGAAGATCTTAAGACAAGAATTTTGTGTATTTATTTATTTATTTTTGTATCAGAACGTGATGCGTCCATTGCTGATGAGGAAGGAGATGGAGTTCTGGGGGAAACACGAACCCTCTCTGTCCCAATGGTGCTCCAGTGGATGACAGGGCAGTCTCACATTCCTATCCTCCCAGATGAAAGGAGACGGTTTAAAATTACATGTAATTTTGATCATGATTGCATGGAACGACTTGGAAATCACTCTGTATGTTATCCAATTGTTAGTGCCTGCACTTGCACAATAACATTTCCTGTTAAACACATGAGCATGTATGAGGATTTTAAAAGAATTATGAGTGATGCTGTTAGATATGGAGGAGGATTCTTTAAAGTTTAAAGCATGTCAGACAGGTAAACACTGAAGTTTGTTTACAGCAGTTTATTTTTAAGAACAGCACTTTAGAAAATGTTGCACTTTAGCCTGTCACTGCATGTAATAATACTATATTCAAACTGCATTAGTTACTGTTGTTTCATGTTCTTAAATTACTAATGTTCACAGCAGTTTGTTTCTTGCCAACTCTTAAGAAAATGTTGCACATGTTCATTATACAAAATACACATACAAATGACATTCAGGAAGGTATGTAAACTTTTTTTCACAGCTTTTTTTTTTTAAATGAGAGCTGTTGAGAAGTGCTCTGTTGCATCTAAACCACGTGTTTGAACAAAAGGTAAAATAAAATGTTTGTGTAAATGTGTATGGTTGTTCTTTATTGAGCTATAGTATTGAGAAACTGGATGTACAGGTCATAACCATGTGAAAGAGAGTAAGACAGAGGATCAACAACTCTCTACAGCTCAGTCAATGCTTGTTCTTCAAGTGGGTATTCAATTTCAGGGACCACAACTGCACCGGTAGTGTTTTCTTGTAGAATGGCACTTTCCCAGTCTATGCCTGGATCTTGAAGATCCTATAGATTCATGGAAGTATATAAATTAACATTATTGTTCACTGATACATAAAGTCTTTATTAACTACTGGTTTAAATATTGCATTTCTAGTATGTTGTTTTGTAATTTAGAAGTCTTTAAATTGTTTATTTGCATATTGTTTCTAAAGACATTAAATGGTTATCTCATAAAATAGAAAATGTGAAACCTGAAGGCTTTCCTCCTCTCCCAGATCTTGTACATCTCCCAGCTGCCATAGTTGTTCAGGGGAGAGATGTCCTTCTGTTCGCAGAGGGTGAATGAAGGTCTACCCTAATGCGAGGAAGAAAGATGTAATGTACCCCAAACAAGTGGTGGATGTCTGAGATGTCCAACAGCCCATCCTCCTCAAGAGTGTGTAGGACATCATAGTACTTGCTTGTGACAGCCACCCAGAGATCTCTCCAAAGGCGCTCGATACTAAAATGCAATTAATTTATTAAATCAGTTCTTAGGAAAAGACAAGGATTATTTTAAATTTCTAAAAATAACACACATCTGAATCTTTCAATGCCAATGAAATGTGAGGGAGCAACTAAATACCGCTGGTTGTGAACACTCTTTCCTGAGATAAAACTTGCTCTTCCTGTTCCACGTGTGGTAAACATGTAGTGAGCAATCTCAACGTTTTCCACTCCCTGATCTCCCCTAACCCTACAACACAATCATAAAAGAAGTCTTTTGTTTTGCAGATTTTATGGCAAAAAAACAATGAAAATCTGTGACTTCAAGATCCCTCAATATTTTATATTTTTAATTATGTTTCTTAACTACGAATAATACCTTGATGGTAAGCCATGGAGGTGTACAGACTTCAGGAAAAATGAAAATGCTGTTGAGGCTTTATTATTACTAGCAGCATCCAGGTACATAATCTGAAATAATATAACAAATCTGTATGACTTCCTTTACTCTGTGGAACACAAAAAGTGATATCTGCAGACTGTTTTATTTTTCATAATTCATAAATGGCCTATAAGGTTGAAAAAGAGTTCTTAAATCTTGGTGACAATAATTACTCCCATAAAATTATCAGACACATCAACATGTCTAACTCTAATGCGGGGGTTCTCAACTCTGGCCTGCAAAATACATTTTCCTGCAGAATTTAGCTCCAACCTTGCTCAAACTCACCTGCCTGTAACTTTCTACTGATCCTAAGCACCATAAATAACAAATAATAAATAATTCAGGTGTGTTTGATCTGGGTTGGAGCTGAACTCTGCAGGAAAATGGATCTCACAGGCCAGAGTTGAGAACCCCTGATGTATTGTCTATGTGGATTCTTAGTGCCCTTAAATTAATCTCTAAACATATTAATGAACATTATTCAATGAAAATGTACCTTTCCTGAGTAGCCATCCACTCCACCAAACACAACAATATTGTACCTAAATGGGATGAAAAGAAATAATAAAACTATTAAGCAAACTATATCTTAACTAATCCCTAATCTTCCACCACTATTACACTAAAAGAATTTTATTAGGCCTAAATCAGGTTTACTATGCCCTCAACCTCTACTTTATACATCAATTTGAATGTAAACATACTCTACCTTATCAGTTTATGATTGGTATCAATATGGACCAAGGAAAGGGGGCCTCGCACAGAATAGCTTCGCCGTACTACACATCCAAGTTGTGTGAGCCGTGAAAAGATACCCACTGCATCGACTCTATGCATGGACGCCATCATTCGCCACCACTGAACACGAAGTCCCATTGAAACCAGATGTCCTTGAACCATGCGGTAACCAGCATTCGGCATCTGAGACTTGATAGCTGAAATTACATTATCCAGCTCAGGGTCTGTGATTGTGCTGTATGTTCCTCTGACAGAAAGATCATATTCTTTCATTCTTCTGTGAACTGTCCTTGTAGAAACACCAAGGCTTTTGGCAATGCAAGAAACAGGTAAATGTGTATCCAGCAAATCTTTTAGTTTTTCCCTCTCAATTACAATTTTTGGGCATCCAGCACCTGGACCAATGACTCTTTCCACTTCCACACTTGGCACACATGTACTCTCAATCTCAGACCTGACCAAGTGATAAAGGTTTCGCAGACCATGTAAAATCTCTGGAGGTATATCTATCTGTCCGGAAAATGATTAAAGAATAACAAGCTCATGGTGGCTAATAAACTCCAAATAATCAAGGTTAAGTGGTTGCTGATTTATTGCAGATTGCAGTTTATTCAGAAGTCTGTCCAAAAACTGCTCTCTCAGAATATCCTGTGGAATACAGGCCAAATAAAGATTCTGTCAAATAACATCTTTTAAAAAGCATGCATATTGTCATACAATATAACAAATGACAAACATAACAATATAAAGTGGACGGTTTTGCATATATTGGGCATTGCCACAAGATGTTTATGTTTAGGGGGTCACATAACTTTCACTTACTGTTATACTTGCATATATGTCATTGTTACACATATAATTACTTTTTATTTCATTTATTTAGCAACCCAGTTTCTCATAACATCTCTATGCGTTTGAATAATTCCAAATATGTGAAGTATTATATGTACATTGTATTTTGTATTGTATTTTACATTGTATTTAAAAATATTCTAAGGCAAGTTAGGTACAGTTAACACACATCTCTCAGTTCAGTGAGAAGTTAGAAATACCCCTTAATTTAGGTGTAGGAAACACTGGGACATACCATTATGTAATAATACGATTTTTTTTTTTTTATTAAAAATAAGCTACTTACTTGTGATCGTCGAGTTGTAGACATTTGATCCTGAAAACGGATAGTATTCAAGCCATTAAGTTACACAAACGCCTCTTCTTCCACATATTTTTCTTCCTCTGTCGTCGGTAATGCAAAGAACCTTGTGATTGGTTGTCAAGCCCAGCCAATAAGAATTTGGCAGCCTCGTCTCTGATTGGCTGGAATTATGGCATATTGTAACTCGTGGTCGTGTAGAGCGAGCGAGCTGTCCTTATTAAGTGAGCACTGAGGGCGGGTATCGGGGGAGCAAGCAAGTGTAATGTTGCGCGAGCAGAAGAGAACGTCTGCGCGCACACAAAAACTCTTTTAAATGCAAAATTGATATTTTTTCGCTCAAAATACTTTCTTCTTCGTGAGACGATTTTTTTTCTCCACAAAACTCAGTTCGCGCGCGCTCAAAACGTGATCTTTCGCGCTCAGAATTGTGGCAGAAATCTAATCCCATATGTTTTAAATATTCTAATTTTGGGAACTTTGAATTGCAGCTCAATAGAATTGAAAATCAAAATTCATTGGGTGTTTTTACAATGTCAAGTGTAATATGAGTGATGAATTGCATTTAACAATAATATAGATTGTTTAAAAGTGGTTGTTCTTATCACTTTAACTAAGACAAGCTCTTAGCACCACATGTTTAACACTTGAGTCATGATTATGAAAATAGCTATGGCTGTTGGAAAGTCAGATACGTTTTTGCAAATAATTTAATTTAAAATGTTTGTTTTAAAGAATTCCAAATTGAGTTAAAACTAATCTTTGTCAGATTTTTTTTTTTTTTTAGTTTATGCATGACTATAAATAGTTGCTGTTAAATTATTGCCATACAGTTACTGGTTTTTAAATGAAAACAAAGATTAAATTTGGCATTAAATGTAAACATGAGAACCAACCTATGTACCAAGTGTATGTCTTGTGGTGTGTGTCATTTTGTCTGCTAGATTCTTGAATCCCAGCATGATGATTATCTACAGTATATTGTCACTATAATGGTCGAAGTAGATGACTGCTAGTTTGAGGCCTTAATAATAGCAACTTATGACTTTTCACTGTTGTGCTGTTTAGTAAGGCACATCTTTGGGTCAGATCACTTTTATACTCCTTTTAAATCTCTTCTGTCTCTCTATGCATCTTTCATTGTCAGGTAAGAGCAGCTTCTCCTGTTTAAGTTTGAGGAGATGCAGGAGATTGTGAAGAACTTTACTGTGATTCATACGATGCTCCGGGACAAGAGTAAGGCACGATCACTGATCCTGCCAGTATGTGTTGATATATGTGTGTTTACTGAGGTTTTGCGTGGGTGTTTGAAAGAAAAAAAATGTGAAAGTTTAATAGCATTTAACACCCATTTATCACTTGTGAGTGATTTAATGCTATCACTGACTCAGAGACTATTTTTATTGTTTACCACATCCACAGGTCATGGTGTGATTAAAGTTTTGACATGAGATGTTTCCTGCTGTCCTGCAGTTTAAAAAAACACATTCAAATCTTAATTAGTGACAGCTGCAAACTACAACTGTATTTATTTGTTTCATTCTTTTGTTATTATTCTTATTATTCTTATTCATTTTTAAGTTGTTTATGTGATTGTAACAATTTTATTCATTTATTGTAATTTTTTATAATTATATATATATATATATACAGTTATTATTCAATGGTTACTACTGTATTTATAAAAAAAACAATTTGGGTCAACTCCTGTTGTGTTAAATGTGCTCTGTAAATACATTTTGACTTTATGAGATGCATTACAGCTGATTATCTTTAACTCATTTAGGCCCCGTCCACACAGAGATGGGTTTAGCTGTATAATATAAAGATTTTCTATGCTATAGGCGTTTCTTCCAGACGGATCCGGTATTTTAGGAGCCTGAAACCTGACTTTTTTCCCAGAGTGGATAAATCTGAAAATGACACCCTTGCGTTTTTGTGTGTACAGCCAATCATCAGCCCACATCTCGACCCTGGTCTGACACGCCACGTCACATACCATCAACAACAACAACAATGGTGGACTATGTGCGGAATGGTGGACTTGTGTACGGAAGAAAAATAATGCATAGCAATAACAGTGTTTGCATTTTAATGCCTTCAGGGCTTGCATTTTTAGGGGCTGAAATCCAACATAGTTGATTAGATTTCATGCGCAAGGTAAGCTGTCCGAGAAGCGCTTGCCCAAGCAGAAAAATGTGCTGTTGCTGCCAGATCTCAATTGCTGAAAATCACATTGTGTTTGATGCAAAACTAACTACAATTTTAAAAATCCACTGAAAACATACAGTATCTTACATTTTTGGTCATAGAAAATGTTGAAGATATACGTTACTGTCAACATGCTTAAGTGGTAAATTAAAATTTTATAAAAAAAAATGTATAAACCATTTTAAATCAAAACAAACATCAGGAAAAAGAGGCAATAATAAAATTTTATTTCTTTTCAGATCTTGTTGTTTGCAAAGTTATTTGGCAATTTTTAAAGATATTACTATTTTTATCATCTTGCACAGTCTGTTAGTGTTGTAGTATCACCATGGAGCAAGTTTTAACTCCTATTCATTGGGAATAGATAAAAAAAAACATTTTACCTGGAAAAGCAGCTGTTTTTCTAGCATTCAAATAACTACAGATAAACCTGAAACGATAGAAGGAGGAAGGATTGGAGATGAATTTCATTTACACCTGCCACTGTTTCCCTCCTTGAGTTTGTCCTAAAAGCCGAAAAGTATTAGCACTCAGCATACCCGTTTTAAAAAACAGTCACCGCTTGCCACTGGTATAATTTTCAACAGGCCATTTTCGGTCCATTTTACTTCACTTTACAAATTCAGTGGTTCAAATTCTCCAGAAAATTTGGCATTGCACATCCAGGAACTGTAGGAATAGCAGTAGAGTACTGATATCTGAGCTTCAGCAACTGGCTCCATGTACCTTCGTATAATTATTTTTTTTCGTTTTTGTATTCAAAACAGAAAAAAACAAATAAATCAGTAGTTTATCACATATTTAAACCTTCTCCTGGGCATAATAAATTAATTTTCTCCTATTTTTAATTTCTCTTCATCACACTCTATTCAAATGCACCTGTTAAGTTTCAGTAATGGTTATACATTCTACTATTTGTATATCTGTGATATTTCTAAACTATTTATATGATGTTGTATATGCAAGTTTACATATAGTTCATTAAGAGAAAGTGAGGACTCTTGTGTGAAAGAGTTCGCTGTGTTCCATTGTTGCTGTTATGGACGGCCATGGCGGCAGTCGAATAAAGAAGGACTTATCCATCAAGTTTAAAACAGTTGTCTTTTTTTTGAGTAACATTGGTAGCAGAGGATGGCTAGCAATTACTTAGTTCCACCAGCCTTTGAAGAGGGAAAGCTGAAGCTGAAAGTTGGAAGAATGAAGTTGGAATTTGGACTAGAGTTATGGAGCTTGAAAAATGTAAACTGAAGAAGACTGAAGACTGACACACAGCCATAGACTGTTTAGGTTTGGAGATGGGAAAGTGGTCCACTCTAACAGAAAATTTAAAATTCCTGCAAAGTCAAGACTGAAGTTGTTCCAGCTAACATCCCATTGCTCTTAAGCAAAGTCTCCCTGAAAAGAGCAGGAACAGTATTAGACATGAAAAGTGACAGAGCAGTAATGTTTAATCATCCTGTTGAACTAGAGTTTACAAGCTCTGGTCATTACTGTGTAAACATAATGGACAACGAAGGTAACCATAAAGACATGCAGTGTAGTGAGCAAATCTTGGCAACTGCTGAAGATGTTATATAAAAGGAAAATGATGAGGATGAGAATAAAATCCCAACTTCTCCAGAAATAAAGACACAGAATACAACGTCATCTTGCAAAAAATTGTGAGTGTGAGGTATGCAAAAAATACAGTAAAGCTAAACCAAAACCTGCTGTTGACCTGTCACTGGAATCTCAGTACAACAAAACTGGCTGTAGATTTGCATGAACTTGAACCGGGTGTGTGATATCTCCACATCATTGATCTGGTTCAGCTGGTACGGCGCAATTCTGCTACCTCATCAGGGGAAAGACCCTGGCCCTTATTCAGGTCCTTCAGCAGGTCAGCCTGATAAGCCTGAAGCACCGCCATCATGTGCAAAGAGGCCACAGCCTGACCCGGTGCTGCATATGCCCCACCATTCGAAGAAGATGTTCGCTAAAGGGGCTCGGATGGCAGGGAGAGAGCCTTAAGAGATGATGCTTCACCTAAGGAGAGACAGCTAGCGTCTCTTCAATAGGAGGCATCCTCTCATAGCCACGTTTGTGCATTCCCTCAATATTAGCATAACTAGTATCCTGGAATCTATGAATACGCAAAGAAAATGGCTTATTCCATGCCTTCACAACCTCCGAATGGAGATCGGGAAGGAATGGAAGGTTCACTTGAGCTGGGGGGTTATGGTCAGGAAGGAAATGTTCATCAAGACGACCCCATGGCGCCACCTTTTTAACCCGATTCAGATTGCATTTCTTCATCTAACAGCTCCTGTTCTTCCTGGGTAGCCTCGCCCAAACACATGACACAAAGATCGCGTGTGTCACTGGGTGTCAAGAATCAAGGACACAGATCCGCACACTTCTTAAACGCCTTGCTAGTGCTAGCTATAATAGGTAAGAAGAGAAAAGCAAAGATTCGCGCCGACAGTGACGTCATAGGCTGTCGCTGGCCAGTACTGTGTAGTTTTTGTATATAAGCTTCAGACATGGGTCATGAAGGAGACGTTCCCCATAGCGACCTCTAGAGGACGCAGTTTGAGTTCCTCGAAAGGGAACCTATTTTTTTTTGTGCCATGAAGAACCTTTTTCTGTACTGCAAAGAACCCTTTTCAAAGATTCTTAAAAGAACTCTTGACAGTTCTTCATGGCATTTTATTAGGTTCTTTGTAGAACCATTCATGAAAAAAAATCCAGGAATAAGACTAATTAAATTTTTATTGACTTTATCATTTTATCATCCCTTGTGCCATATAAAATCATATGAATAGGCAACCAGAACATCTAACAAATTAGACAAACTGCACAATATCAAACAGAAAACAGCAGAAATACACTACAATAAACCAGAAAATAGACTCTACAATAAAAACAGTACAATATAAAACAGTAGTATTACTTTTAAGAGAAACAGCAACGATAAAGTAACAGGCTTAAAATTATTAACTTTAACTACAGGGAATTAAAAACTGCACACAGAGACAGGTACATTTAAAAAAAAAAAAACTAATTTGGGTTTAGGCTCAAGAATTAACTGTAACAATGAATTTAAAATAATCTGCAAACTATGCAGATTCTCTTTTAAAACGTAAGCATAAGTGATGAAAAGACAAAATTTTAAATATATGAGTGTGTCAATGTGTGTGTTGGTGTGAGAGTGTGTGCACCTGGTATTTATCACGTTATGGGGACCAAACAGGCTTATAAATCATGGAGAATGAGTTTTTTTAAAAAAGTAAAAGTGCACAGTCTCCTGTGAGGGCTAGGTTTAGATAAAAGAGGTGTAGGGTGATAGGAAATAGGGTTTGTACAGTATAAACACAATTACGCTTATGGAATGCGTGGAAACACGACATGTGTGTGTGTTGTGTGTGCATGTGCGCATTTAGGACAGTGTGTGCGAGTGAGTGAGTGTGTGTGTTTATGTGCACGTGTTTGTGTGAGTCTGCTTGAATTAACTACACCTACAAGGAATTATAAACTCTTTGTGCACAGATCGGGACAGGTCCCTTCTTTTTTGTAAATGAAAGTCTCCATAAACAATATGGTCTTTCTCAATCCTGGTGGGTATGCATTGAAGATCTGGTACAATGCTGCCACCATCTTCACCATCATCTTCCACCATGTCTTCTCCATCCATCTGAATGTAAATGGAGCCACTGGCTAAAGAGTTCCCATCTTCACAGGCTTTTAGGATGATATTTGCCCAGCCAACATTTGTATGTGGGGCCCATATGGGTATGAACTGGGCTGAAAAATGGGCCCCATCTAGGATTGTCCGCGGGTTCCGTAATGGCCCCATGTTAACTGCCCACGTGGATTTCATATAGGATTGAGCTTGTCACAAAGTGGGACCCAACTGGGCAACATGCACAAGACCCATCTTGGTCCCAGCTTTAACCCAGCTAACATTTGATTGTGGGGCCCATGTGGGTTTGACATGGTCTGAAAAATGGGCTCTATATGGGATTGTCCGTGGTTTCCTGTAACGAAGGCGCTGAGGCGGCGTTAGAATCCATATGCAGAGGTTTATTGTACAAAGCAGCAAACATACACGTAAAACCAGGCAATGGGTCGTTAACCAGAAAGCAGTCCACTCTTTCAACAGTCCAAGGGTAATCCGTAAATCGTAGTGAGAAAGCCAGGCAATAAGGTCAAACCTTGATATCAGTCCACACAGTTCAACAATCCAGAAAGGGTAATCCAAGAAATCGGTAGTCAGAAAACGAGGCAGAATCATACACGTGCAAACAAATCAGAGTAATCAGAAAACGCTTGGTAAGGCAGGTAAACTGGCAATACTTCACAATGTGTGAGCACATGGTGAGTCCTTAAATACCGCCAAACAGGAAGTAGCAGTAGAAGCAGCAGAGGGAGCGCGCAGTCAGTATTCGGGTGATGGCTCCCTCTGCTGGCTTGGCATTACAGAACCCCTCCCTCTAGGAGCGACTCCTGGAGCTCGACGAGGACGTCCCCGCGGTCGTGGTGCTGGACGGTCGGGTCTGGCTCGGTGGAATTCCTCTATGAGAGACGGATCCAGAATGTCGTTGGCGGCTACCCATGACCTCTCCTCAGGTCCATAGCCCTCCCAGTCCACCAAATATTGGAGCTGACCCCCTCTACGCCGAGAGTCCAGCAACTCCTTCACCTGATATGCAGGCAAGCCGTCCACTTCCAGGGGTGGCGGCGGTTCTGGGGCCATCTGGCCGGGGTCAGCCTCCGGGTGGACCGGTTTGAGGAGCGATACATGGAAGGAGGGAGAGATACGGTAGTTAGGAGGAAGCTCAAGCTGGTATGTAACTTCATTAATTCGTTTAAGAATTTTAAATGGGCCTACATACCTTGGGCTGAGCTTCCTGCTGGGCAGCCGCAGCTTGATGTCCCGTGTAGAGAGCCAGACCCGCTGTCCAGGTTGGTAGGGAGGGTGTGGCAGGCGGCGTCTGTTGGCCTGAATCTCCTGATTCCTTACAGCCCGCTGGAGACGCACATGGGCACTGTCCCACACCCTCTCGCTACGCTTAATCCAGTCATCGACTGCCGGCACTGAAGACGGTTCACCTGACCACGGGAACATCGGCGGCTGAAACCCCAGGACACACTGAAAGGGGGTGAGGCCTGTAGAGGAATGGGTGAGTGAATTTTGGGCATATTCAGCCCAGGGGAGAAACTCTGACCATCTGTGTTGCTCACGACTGCAATAGGTGCGAAGATATCGACCGATCTCCTGATTTAATCTCTCCACCTGGCCATTACTCTGAGGATGGTAACCTGAGGTGAGACTGACATTAATGTCGAGTTGCTTGCAGAAGGCTTTCCAGACTTGGGATGTGAACTGAGTTCCTCTGTCGCTTACAATGTCCTCAGGTAAGCCATAGACACGGAAGACATGGTGGAAGAGGGCTAAGGCAGTTTCCATGGCTGTGGGGAGCCCTTTCAAAGGAATTAAACGGCAGGATTTGGAGAAACGATCGATGATTACCAGTATGGCTGTGAACTCCTGGGAAGGTGGCAGGTCAGTGACGAAATCGATTGATAGATGGGACCTTGGGGGTCTTAGATTGAGCACAGATCTGGCAGGATTTGACATAGGTAGCGGTGTCTTTGGTCATGGATGGCCACCAGAATGAGTTCTTTAGGAGATGTAGAGTTCGTGATATACCTGGGTGGCCAGCACTGAGAGAGGTGTGGACCCACTGGAGTACTTGGTGACGCATTTCTTGAGGTACGTAGTGCTTATTAGGTGGACATTGTGGTGGTGGTGGATCTTGATCGTGTCTGCGTTGGATTTCCTCCATGATATCCCATGAGACAGGGGCCAGAATGACGGTGGGTGGAAGGATGGGTTCCGGTGGATGAGTGTCTAGATGAGGATCATGTTGCCGGGAGAGAGCATCTGCCTTGCTATTTTTGCTGCCTGGTCGGTAAGTGACTGTGAAGTTAAACCGGGTGAAAAAGAGAGCCCATCGAGCCTGGCGTGGATTTAGTCTCTTTGCACCTTTGATATACTCGAGGTTCTTGTGGTCTGTGATTACTTGGAAGGGATGACGAGCGCCCTCCAGCCAGTGTCGCCACTCTTCGATAGCTGCTTTCATGGACAACAGCTCCTTGTTTCCAACGTCGTAATTTCGTTCGGCACTGGTGAGTTTTCTGGAGTAGAAGGCGCAAGGATGGAGTTTGCCTGGTTGACCATGACGTTGAGAGAGAATGGCTCCAATTCCACAGTCCGATGCATCCACCTCCACGACAAACGGTAATTCGGGATTGGGGTGCTTCAGAATAGGGGCTGACGTGAAACTTGTCTTGAGTGCGGAAAACGCTCGATCTGCCTCCTCTGTCCAACAGAGTTTCTTGGGTTTGTTCTTTAACAGTGAGGTAAGAGGAGCAGCTATGGTGCTATAATTACGTATGAATCGTCGGTAGAAATTTGCGAAGCCCAGAAATCTCTGAAGCTCCTTAATGGTTGAGGGTTGAGGCCAACCTGTGACTGCCTGAATCTTCGTGGGATCCATCTTGACCCCCTGGTGACTGACCTCATAGCCCAGGAAGGATGTCTGGTGGACGTGGAATTCACATTTCTCTGCCTTGACATACAATTGGTTCTCCAGTAGACGGGATAAGACTGCATGCACGTGAGTGATGTGTTCTGTCTCTGACTTGGAGTAAATCAGGATATCGTCAATGTAGGCGATTACAAACTTGTTCATGAAGTCCTTCAGAATTTCATTTATGAATGACTGAAATACAGCTGGGGCGTTGGCTAACCCATACGGCATCACCTGATATTCGTAGTGCCCCCTAGTGGTGAGAAATGCAGTCTTCCATTCATCTCCTTCCTTGATCCTGATGAGGTTATATGCACTTCGTAAGTCAAGTTTGGTGTAAATGGTGGCTTCCCGCAGTTGTTCTAGAGCCGGGGGTACAAGAGGCAATGGGTAACGGAACTTTATTGTGACGTTGTTGAGTCCACGGTAATCGATGCACGGCCTCAGACCTCCATCCTTCTTGGCTACTAAGAAGAAGCCTGCTGCTGCGGGGGATGTTGATGCACGGATGAAACCTGATTCTAGTGCTTCCTCAATGTACTCCTCCATAGCCTGGTCCTCCATTCTAGACAACGGGTACACCTTACTCTTAGGTGGCATGGCGTTCGGCAGCAGGTCAATGGCACAGTCCCATGGCCGGTGTGGAGGGAGTAAGGTAGCCTTGGTTTTGCTGAAAACTTCTGATAGATCTTGATACTGCTCAGGAATGGAGATTTTTACCTTCGTGTCTGGACTTTCAATGCTTGTGGTGAGACAGGGTTGTGGTTGAGCAGGAAGACAGTTCCTTAAACAGAAATGTGACCAGTGAGTTAATTCCCCTTGATTCCACGAGATGGCAGGATCATGGATGGAGAGCCAGGGGAATCCGAGGATAATCTCGTACTTGGGTGAATCAACCACATACAGGGTAATGTTCTCCTGATGAAGTAATCCAACCTGCAGTTTCACTGTCTTGGTTTGATGGTGGATGCCGTGGTCGATGAGAGTATCGTTGATGGCTTTGATTCGAATGGGCGGGATGCATGGTTGAGTTGGAATGTTGAATTTTTCTACGATGTCCTTATTGATGATGTTCAACGCAGCCCCAGAGTCAATCATCGCTGTCAGATCGAGAGAGAGGGTATCAGTTCTTATGGTAACCGGCAGTGTCAAAGATTTGTATTGTAATATGGAGAGGTTTTGGATATTTACCTTTGAGGAGGTCTTGGATTTGAGTGGACATCCAGTGCTACGGTGGCCTGGTTCACCGCAGTAAAAGCACAGGTGATTTTGACGGCGTCGAGTACGTTCCTCCTCAGATAATCGTGAAGCGTTTATTTGCATGGGTTCGATCGGTACTTGTTCTGTTACTGAGCTGGAGCTCGGGGAGTTGCGATGATAACTCTTGGCTGAGCGTTGTTTGGGTGTCTGCCTCATGAGATTATCAAGTTTAATGGCGAGGTTAACCAGTTCAGAAAATGATGAATTCTCTCGTTGGCAGGCGAGCTCAGTTTGTAAATCACTGTTCAAACTGTTGTAAAAGACGGCTTTGAGAGAAACATCATTCCATCCGCTCTGAGCTGCTAGAGTACGAAACTCAATGGCGTAATCAGCTGCGGTGCGGTTGCCTTGACGAGCGTGAATGATTTGATTCGAAATATCCCTGCCCCCTGCGGGATATTCGAATACTTCCTGAATTTGTTGCAAGAAATAGTCAACAGATCGCTTAAACTGTGAGTCGGCATCCCATACCGCTGAAGCCCAATCGAGAGCCCTCCCTGTGAGCAGCGTCATGAGAAACGCACATCTTTTCTCTTCAGATTCAAATCGTTCAAGTTGATAATCAAAATACAGTTTCACTTGTCGAATAAACCCTTTGCATTGCTCAGCTGTGCCATCGAATTTGGTAGGGAGAGCAAAGCTTACCGTAGAAGGCATTGGTGGAGGGAGGGCTCGCACGTAGTGTGTCAGATGTTCGTTGACAGACTGCAGCTTCGTAAGCTGTTCTTGATAATTCTTTAGGAGTTCGCTCTGATAAGCAAACGCTGCTTGCAAGTTGGAGACCTCCGCTGGATTCAAGGGAGGCGAAGTATTCTGTAACGAAGGCGCTGAGGCGGCGTTAGAATCCATATGCAGAGGTTTATTGTACAAAGCAGCAAACATACACGTAAAACCAGGCAATGGGTCGTTAACCAGAAAGCAGTCCACTCTTTCGACAGTCCAAGGGTAATCCGTAAATCGTAGTGAGAAAGCCAGGCAATAAGGTCAAACCTTGATATCAGTCCACACAGTTCAACAATCCAGAAAGGGTAATCCAAGAAATCGGTAGTCAGAAAACGAGGCAGAATCATACACGTGCAAACAAATCAGAGTAATCAGAAAACGCTTGGTAAGGCAGGTAAACTGGCAATACTTCGCAATGTGTGAGCACATGGTGAGTCCTTAAATACTGCCAAACAGGAAGTAGCAGTAGAAGCAGCAGAGGGAGCGCGCAGTCAGTATTCGGGTGATGGCTCCCTCTGCTGGCTTGGCATTACAGTTCCATAATGGCCCCATGCCAATTGCCCACATGGATTCCATATGGGACTGCACTTGCCACTTGGTGGGACCCAACTGGGAAACATGTGCAGGACCCATCTCGGTCCCAGCTTTAACCCAGCTAACATTTACATGTGGGGCCCATGTGGGTTTGAAGTGGGCTGAAAAATGGGCTCTGTATGGGATTGTCCGTGGGTTCCATAATGGCCCTATGCCAATTGCCCACATGGGTTTCATGTGGGATTACACTTGCCAACAGGTGGGCCCCAACTAGGTTTCATGTGGGATTACACTTGCCAACAGGTGGGCCCCAACTAGGCAACATGCGAAAGACCCATCTTGGCCCCATCTTTAGTGGGTTTGTCCACGGGTTCCATGTTGGCCCCATGCAACATACCCGTGTGGGTTTTATGCAGGATTTACCTGGGCTTTAGGTGGGGCCCATCTAGGGAACATATGCAAAACCTACCTAGGTCCCATCTTAAAACTCTATGTGGGAACTACATGGGATAAAGTATGGCTTGCAAGTGGGATTAAAAAAAAAAAAGTTTTAAAGTTTTAAAGCATTAGCATACAGCAGTACACAGTGAGACTGAAATCTTTTCAAATTTCAATTTTATTGAAACTACCCATCATATGCTATATTCTGATACCTAATTGTTAAAATCATGTAATTGTTAAAGTTAACAAACATTTTGAACTTGTATTTGAACCAGTGTTTACTGAAAGCTTTGAACATTTGCACATAGAAAACAGAGACAGTAAGAAACAGCAGCAGCAACTATACATTTTTCAGTACTGCTTACACTGCAGACAGACATTTGTGCATTCTAGACACCCTCAGTCCTCCTCTGTCTCTTGTCCCAGTAAACCATTTTGAGAGTTCCCTCTCAGATTCTTGCTGGTTGATCTTTGACATCAGTGCAGTCTTCTTAACAGCCTCTGCAAAACAAATATATATACAAACATATTTAAAAATAGGACATTTTTAAATTTTTCAGGAAGATGAGGTATGAAGATGCTGCCCTCCACTACAGTAAGGAAAACAACAGAGTAAAAGCAAAGGTGCTTGTTTACAGGCTATTCCAATAACCTTTCTACAATGTGTTTAGTAAACGTGAAATATTATGTTACTTACACATGTTAAAATACTACAAAATAATAACTTTTACTTGGAGCAACTCAAGGGCGAGTAAATGACAGATTTTTTTTGTTTTTGTCAACTATTCCTTTAAGAGTCTCAGTTTTAATAACTTAAATTAGAGCTGCATGATTCTGGATATATAGAGAATCCCATTTTTGTTTAGATTCAAACAGATATCAAGATTCTGAACATCGAACTAAAAATAAAGTGTAATTTACTAGTGTAAGTGTAAGTTCTGTACTAGAAATACTATGACTGGAGTCTATTTAAAATGTTTAATCTTAAATGATTTTTTTTTTTTAATTGTATGAATTAATGATTAAATGACTCATGAATATATGTTGTTTCATTACTGGATGAATCTGTTTTTTTAATGAATCTCTTGAATGATTCAATGACAAATACATGTGTTTAACAGTCACTTGTCGGCACCTACTGGTGTAACGTCATTTATATAATCTTTATTTGAATTGTCAACTTTGTTTCAAATGATTTGCTCTATTTTGATAGCTACTGTAGACATCAGTGATTATATCCAAACTAAACTTTTATCCCAGTACTTCTTCGATCATTTAAATAATTTTAACAGAAAAAACGATAAGTGTTGTTCAAAAAGGTTGACACTGTTTTATTCCTACACATGACAACTGCCCTCTCTTTCTGGATCAGTAGGAACACTGACATGAAGCACTGTATTCCAAAAAACTCCATGTAAACAACTCAATCGAAATAAAAATGCTCAAACCGATTACGATTTCAATTACTTTAGAAAGGTAGGACAAACCTTTTCTAATCCATTACAAAGGACATGTAAACACTTGATCAAATTGATAACTGAACTAAAAAAGTTTTGCGCACGTGTAATGAAGTAGAAATGACATATGATGCACAAAATGAGCTGATGTTATTGTAATATTATATTAAAGAACATAATAAATGACTGCAATGTCAATCAAAAATTCTCTTTCTACTTATCAACTGTGAAGTGGTGTAAGACAACATTGTCCAAGTGACCGTTTCAGACTCTGATTTGCAGACACCTTGTTTTAAGCATGAGAAAGGGTGTTTTTATTGCTTGGTTAGTATAAGCAGCACGACACAAAGCTTTGTGGCTCGTAATCAGGAATCGAAAAAGATAAGATGTTAAGTTTGCTTTTTAAAACAAATTGATGGTTACACTAGTCAAAGCTTGTGTTCACATCTGTTAAGATAGTTGCCTACGTCTCCTACGATTAAACTTAATGGCTAGTGTGGTGGCTGCGACATACGTAAACCTATCAACATCCATCGCCATGACTTATCGTGAGATGAAAAAAATTACATTTTAGTCTCATAACATTGGTTAATGAAACTGCTGTAATTTCGCAACATTGTTTTATCAACAACATCGCAAAAGTTTTGTGCAAATCCGTGATGGAAATGCACCTAGTGTACTTTCTATACTGGATGCGGCGCGGCGCGGCACTGTGCGCCACTGCGCGGCACGGCACGGCGTGGCACGACACAATAAATCCCAGCTGGCAAACTGATGCCTCGTTTTATTTATGATGTACTGACAAAGTTTAAAGGGGTCATTGGGTGCCCATTTTCCACAAGTTTATATGATTCTTTAGGGTCTTAATGAGAAGTCTTTAACATACTTTGGTTAAAATTTCTCAGTGGAAGTGTATAAAAAACCCCACCCATTTTACCATCAGCCCTTTTTAGAGTGAGCTATTCTGTTCCATGTTCCTTTAAACGCTAATGAGCTCTGCCACCCCGCCTCTATCTCCTGTGGGGTGACAATCAGTAATGTTTACTTTAGCCACATTTAACCGCAAAACTTGCTAACTAGCACATTATTAAGAAAAGGCGAATTGCAAAGATGCATAAAAAACACCCATATACTCGCTTCTGCTGTAGGTGAAACTAGATTACAAATGATTCGCGTGAACATAGACGCATTTATTTATGCTGCCGGGCACATTTCCTTCAAAAACAAAAGTAATGTTAATCCTCTGCATCTCAGATGTCGGGAGTAAATGATGAGTGCTACTATGTGCATTACTGCATCCAACAATAGAACACCTCAATTGCTCAATCGGAGATAGTCTTGTCTTCCCCTTCACTGGAGTCGAAACAATAATGGTGGTCGGACTGTTCTCAGCGCTCACTCGGCTCAGTTAGGGTGGGTTTAAGATAAGACTGTCATGTCAATCAACTATCGTGGGAGCGGCCTTGGTCGGTGTGACATCACGCTGACAATGACCTTATTTGAAAAAAGGCATATTACTTGGATTACATTGGATTTTTCCCATATTAAGATTAAAAAAATTCCACTGTGTGAATTTATATCATTATAGGGTGGTTGTGTACACACACTGTCAACACACATTTATGTTCAAACTTGTAAAAATAGGTTTTGCATCCGATGACGCCTTTAAATGATTTCAATGGTCGCTTGGCCACATCTAGTGTGGACAGACTTTAGCTGTCACGCCATGACAACTGTCACCTCTGTTTTAGACACGGTGTTAGTCATTTACAGAATAAGATTAAGTGGGGTTTGGATTGAGATTATGAACTTTAATTGATTAATCGTGCAGCTCTAATTTCTGATAATATATGTGTCTCTATCTATTTATGATAATATTTGAAGAGAAACATTACACTTTTAATTCAGAATCATAACTATACATTGTATCAAAGGTATAGTTCACTCAAAAATGAAAATTGTCATCATTTATTCACCCTTATGTTGTTCCAAACGTTGGTAACTAGACAGTTGATGGGCCCCAATGATTTCCATAATGTTTTTTTTTCCTACTATGCAAGTTAATGGCTACTATGAACTGTTTGGTTATCAACATTCTTCAAAAAATCTTTTTGTCTTCAACAGAAGAAAGAAATTCATACAGGTTTGCAAAAACATAAAGGTGATGAAGGGTAAATGATGCCAGAACTTTCATTTTGGGGTGAACGTTCCTTTTAAGAAAATTATGTAGAATAAAATTAAGCAAAATCACTACATTTACTAAAATCAAAACATCTCACACATTATAAAAAGTCAGTGAATCCATACCAGAAGTGAGAGTGCAATGTAGCAGATAAAGGACAATCCTCCTCCAAATTGGCACTGATCAGCTGGATCCTTGGTGAATCTGTAGTGGGGTGGGCCCAACGAGTCCTTAAAAAGAATAATTTCTTTTTTTACCATTCCTTTACAATCTTAAACAAAACATATTTAAATTGTACTGAAATTTGCCATTATAAGCCATTTAGGCAACATAAACAAACTGTCAGCTTTGAAACTGTTAGTTATGATCGAAACATGAACCTAATGCATAACAATACCATCAGAAAAATGTGAATCCCTAAAAGAAAGACAAAGAGGATTCACAAAAAAATGGACTCTTCCCATAGATATTATAGCAAGGTAAATACAACTGTATCTTAAAAAAGCTGTATCTTAAAAAAAAATTGTACACCACAATTAAATCTACCATAATATAATTTTACCTGCAGTTGCATTTATCCTGATATGACACATCTGAAGGTTCTCCAGTGAATGAAATAAAGGACTGAAGATGGTGACAAGTTCTATTTCCTTTTCTTTGTGCCACCTCAGAAAAAGAAAGACAACAGGGAAAAAAGTTACTCAGATTTTCTATCAGTGGAGGAAATGTCTTACAAATGTACTTATAATTATTATAATCATAATTCAGGTCTGGAAACAGTGGTTAAAACTGACTAACATTTTACTGTAGTCTCTGTATTGGGTGCCTGTTTTCCCTGAAAAACGTGTGCTTGATCTTAAAATGTGAACCAGTATCTTATCATTAGAAGTTATCAGTATTTGAAGAGGTGAAGTAAAAAATATACTCAGAAACAGTAATCTACAAAAACATAACACTCTCATACAACACTCTCAACTCTCCTATATATTCCAGTGTTTTCGAGGGTGAATTACAGTTTAATCACCCACTTCACTTATTCCAGTGCTCCTTTACTTCTCATGAGTTTGAGTTTTAAACTAAACATTAATACACACAAACACACACCAACTTCCCCTGGTGAAAAAAACAGCATATGCTGGTAGGTATGTTTTGATGCTGGTTTATGCTGGTCCTTTGCTGGTTTATGCTGGTCCTTTGCTGGTTTATGCTGGTCCTTTGCTGGTCATGTTGCTGGTCAAGGACCAGCATAAACCAGCAAAGGACCAGCTTAAACCAGCATCAAAACATACCTAACCAGCATCAAAACATACCTACCAGCATATGCTGGTTTTTTTCACCAGGGTCAAACACTAATTTACACTGAAATATGTGCTAATATCGCCAGCGCGCTAATATGCTAATCGCGATTAGCCTCTCCCTTTAATTTCCTCTCACTCACATTAATTAATTGTGGGTACAAATCATAACTTTATGATGGTTTGACTGAAAAATGTTTTATTACCTGACATCGCCATATGTTTTTGCGATCTCACACATCCAGTCTGCCCCTTGCTCTGTGTTCACATTCCAGCTTCGGTTCTCCGTTGACATCTCACAGTTCAAATGAGTTTACAATAGGAATTTAACAGGCACATAATCAGGAACTGAGCGCGTAATCTTGCGGATCAGTAGCGCGCACATCACCAAACTGATTAGTATATTTTCAAACTGCACTAGCAAAAAGGCGCGCGAGGCTGTCATTGGCCAGTTTCGTGAATGACAGTCAGATTAACCAATCCTGATGAAAGCAACAGGTGAAACAACCAATAGAAATTGTTTCAGAGTGGTAATGGAAAATAAACTTTTTTTTAACAAACGTGTGTGTATTTAGTTTTATTTTTTTGGCTGTATTATTTGATTAATTGGTCAAACAGTGTTTTCATGACAGTGTATGAATAAAAATGTAATAGTGATATGTAAAAGTCCACACAGAATCTCACTGCTCTTTTGAGATTAAAACTGTATCTATTATAATTATTGTTACTAATGCTAATAATTAAAATTATACATACACATTTGGATTTTGAAGAAGTGTTTTGATCAAAATATCGTAAAATGCTAATAAATAAAATGTTAATAATCATAATTATTCAAAAGCCAGATATTTCTTGTTATAGACATGACATTTATTCAACATACAGATCTGTTATTATTATCATTATTATTATTTTTATTTATTTATTTTTTAAAGATTTTTTTGTTAAAAACAAATTTGAATGATTTAGCATTTTATTTTATCAATTTGTGTCAATGTTAAAACAGCAGCTGACATTATTTCAATCATATTTTATCTTTGAAGGTCGGTCATGTGCCGACTAGACTGAAAAGAAAAGTCTGTACTGTTGGTTCAAAAAGAAAACTGAACACAAAACACAATATGCTAACTGAATGAAACAGCACTTTATTCTGAACCCCTGTATCATATGCTGCAAATACGATTTCTGGATATACATTGGATTTTTCCCATCAGAAACATAAATGTCCATTCTGTCTTTCTTCTGTCTGTCTACTGACATTTCTTAAGACATTTGCTTTAAACATTACAGTGTTTACAATAACTTTTGTTAACTCTAAATCCACTTTACCAGCTAAATTACTTAGACAGAAATGCCATGCTACCACACAAATGGACGTTCAAAGACAATATTTTAAAAATGGTGAATAAGGTCAATACTGTACCCACATAGATCCCAACCCAGCCAGCAATGACATGTGGGGCCCAGATGAGGGCTTCATGGGCGGCAAATGTGGGCCCCATTATGGGCTTGCACCCGGGATCCACATTGGGGCCAGCCGTGGAAGCCTAGACGTACTAAAAGTGGGACCTGTAAGGGTACTGCATGGGTCTTAATTGGGCAATTCATGTCAGACCGATATGGGCCCCACCTGCCCAAATGGGTCCAAAGTGGGCTCTACCCAACATGGCTACCCAGATGGGCTTTAAATGGGATCTGTAAGAGTCTTATGTGGGTCCCTTTAGACAATTCATGCCAAACCCATTTGGGCCCACCTGCCCAAAGGGGTTTAAAAATGGAGTTTGCACCCGGGATCCCACATGGGGCCAGTGGATGCCAGATGGGTTTTAAAGGATCTATAAAGGGTCTTATGTGGGTCTTAACGGGCCACATATCAGACCCATTTGGGGCCCACCAGTCTGAAGAAGGGGTTTTAAGTGGGCTTGCACCGGGATCCACACGGGGGCCAGCCGTGGATGCCCAGGCGGGTTTTAAGTAGGATCTGTAAGGGTCTTATGTGGGTCTTAACCGGGCAATTCATGACAGACCCATTTGGGCCCCACCTGCCCAAAGGGGTTTAAAGTGGGTTTGCACCCGGGATCCACATGGGGGCCAGCCATGGATGCCCAGGTGGGTTTTAAGTGGGATCTGTAAGGGTCTTATGTGGGGCTTAACCGGGCAATTCGTGTCAGACCCATTTGGGCCCCACCAGTCTGAAGGGGTTTAAAGTGGGCTTGCACCAGGGATCCACTTCGGGGCCAGCTGTGATTGCCCAGATGGGCTTTTAGGGGGACCTGTAAAGGGTCTTAACTGGGTAATTCATGTCAGACCCATTTGGGCCCCACCTGCCTAAAGGGGTTTAAAGTGGGCTTGCACCAGGATTCACCCGTGAATGCCCATATGGGCTTAAAGTGGGCTCTGTAAGGATCTTATGTTGGTCCTAACTGGGCAATTCATGCAAGGCCTATCTAAGCCCAACCATGCCAAATGGTTTAAGGAAACAATCTAAGAAAAATTAAAAACGAAGAATGAATATAAGTACAAGATAAATACAAGACACTTGATGCTTTGAACTGCAAGAAATATATTAAATTGAACAACAAAAATTATCTTTAAAAAACAATGTCACAACATACAGGTAAACTAAAAAATATATTTAAAAAAAAATCTCTGAAAAAAAACCTCCAAAAAATACAATACAAAATACACTCATGATATATGACATTGAACAACAAACATAATCTTTAACAATTTAAATTTTACAACATACCGGTAAATAAATCAAAAATATATATTTTTTAAAAATCTCTGGAAAAAAGAAAACAAAACATCTCTCCAAAAAATACATCCAAATACACTCATGGCGTTTGTGTTGTCGACGCTCTTAGGGCTCTTGCAGACCCCCCACCCCCACCGGACACGAGACCCAGTCAACGCCCAGGAGGACCAGGCCGCCCCAGACGCCCCCCCGGGATGTGCCGGAACCCGCCCCCGCGCCCTAGCCACACACCCGGAGGCCCCGGCAGCATAAATATGCCATGCAGGACCCATATATGTGTTCCCAGATCAAACCCATGCCCACTTGGCCCATAAATATCCCATTCAAGACCGTAGCAGCAACTTCCAGATCAAACCATGCCACTTGGCCCCATAAATGTACCATTCAGACCATATAGCCGACCACTGGAGTGGAAAGCCCATGCCCGCCGGCCATAAGCATGCCATTTCAAGACCCATATATGTGTTCCAGATCAAACCCATGCCACTTGGCCCATAAATATATACAT
This sequence comes from Labeo catla, assembly GCA_012976165.1. Lineage (NCBI taxonomy): Eukaryota > Metazoa > Chordata > Actinopteri > Cypriniformes > Cyprinidae > Labeo > Labeo catla. The sequence continues at coordinate 3,193,556 of VONZ01000016.1, forward strand.
TCAAGACCCATATATGTCGTTTACAGATCCAAACCATGCCCACTTGGCTATAGTATGCCATGCAGGACCATATATGTGTTCCCCAGATCAAACCCATGCCCACTTGGCCCATAAATATGTCATGCAAGACCCATATATGTGTTCCCAGATCAAACCCATGCCCACTTGGCCCCTGCCTGTCCCTTATGGGGCCCATGTAATCAGCTCATATGGGCTTCCTATGTGGGACTCATACTACAAAACCTACATGGGACCCGCTGATTTCACCCAGCCAAAGCCCATGCCCCCACAGTTCCCATGGAACCCGTAGTTAACCCATCTGGGCCCCACATGTCATTGCTGGCTGGGAAATACACCTAGTACCTATATGTGTACTACCTAGGGCCCATGCAGTCAGCCTATATGGGGCTGATTATGTTTGCTCATGTCTTACCCAAGAGGGTCCCCTATTTGTTTGACCAGACATGGCACTACCTGGGGACACATTCAGCACATGATTTCTAAATTGCCTAAAATAACCAGGTGTTGGTTGTTTTCACTGTGCTGATTGATTATTGTACGACATCAAAGTACTGCAAGAGCTATGCAGAGCAGAGCAGATGCTCCATCCTTTCGAATCATTCTCGTGGTACTTTGTTGTCATGCAATGATCCTGGATGATGAAGCAACCAACCTGGTTAATTTAAGCAATATAGAAATCCTGTGCAGAATATGTCCCCAGAAAGCGGCACGTTTGGTCACCCTACCACATATTAGTAATGGGAAGATCACTACCCCATATGTATTTCCCCATTCACAACCCATACAGTGATTACCCATGTGGGTACTACCTTGAGCCCATGTAGCCAACCTATAAAGGACTGATTGTGTATGCCCATGTCTGACCCATATAGTTTGGCAAGAGGGCCCTACACGTCTTTCACTGTTCAGAACCCATACAAAGATTACTTATGTGGGTACTACCTTGGGCCCATGTAGGCAGCTCATATGGGATTGATTGTGTTTACCCATGTTCTACCCATATGGTTTGACCAAGAGGGCCCCATATGTGTTTCCCCATTCAGAACCCATATAGAGGTAGCCTTTGTGGGGACTACCTTGGGCCCATGCAGGCAGCCTATATGAGACTAATTGTGTTTGTCCATGTTTTACCCATATGGTTTGACCAAGAGGGCCCCATATGTGTTTCCCCATTCAGAACCCATATAGAGGTAGCCTTTTTGGGTCCTACCTTGGGCCATGTAGGCAGCCTATATGGGACTGATTGTGTCTGCCCATTTTTTACCCATATGGTTTGACCAAGAGGGCCCCATATGTGTTTCCCCATTCAGAACCCATATAGAGGTAGCTTTGTGGGTACTACCTTGGGCCCATGCAGGCAGCCTATATGGGACTGATTGTGTCTGCCCATTTTTTACCCATATGGTTTGACCAAGAGGGCCCCATATGGGTTTCCCCATTCAGAACCCATATAGAGGTAGCCTTTGTGGGTACTACCTTGGGCCCATGTAGGCAGCCTATATGAGACTAATTGTGTTTGCCCATGTTTTACCCATATGGTTTGACCAAGAGGGCCCCATATGTGTTTCCCCATTCAGAACCCATATAGAGGTAGCCTTTGTGGGTACTACCATGGGCCCATGCAGGCAGCCTATATGGGACTGATTGTGTCTGCCCATTTTTTACCCATATGGTTTGACCAAGAGGGCCCCATATGGGTTTCCCCAATCAGAACCCATATAGAAGTAGCCTTTGTGGGTACTACCTTGGGCCCATGTAGGCAGCCTATATGGGACTGATTGTGTCTGCCCATATTTGACCCATATGGTTTGACCAAGAGGGCCCCATATGTGTTTCCCCATTCTGAGCCCATATAGAGGTGGCCTATGTGGGTACTACCTTGGGCCAGTGTAGGTAGCCTATATGGGATTAATTGTGTTTGCCCATGTCTAACCCATTTGTTAAACTCATATGGGCCCCATTTGTGTTGCCCATTTCGAGCCCAAGCACTCATTTCCCATTTGTGACCCAACTAGGTCCCACATAGGGAGCCCATCTGTTTTTGCCCGTGTGGGACCTACTTAGCTGACCCAAGTGGGCCCCAGATAAGATGCCTATTTTGGGACCATGCCCACTTGGTACCCATGTAGACCCAGCAGAAACCATGTGGGCCCCACATATACATGTTGGCTGGGAGATGCTGCCTGTTCATACACATGAGCATAAAGTTTAATCTATTAGCGCATTCGTCATGTGGAATGGATTTGACTGATGGCACTCTAAAAAGTGTGCAGACATATTCGCGAATTAGAGACGGTAAAATTCGGTGGGTCCGATGTCATTGGTCTTCAAAAGTGGGTGGGTCCTGTCCCACCCGCATTCAATGGTTCCGACGCCCATGTTTTCCACAATGTTGCGAATTTAGCTCAAAGGGAAATGTATATAAATAATTACAATTAATTATGATTAATTACAATTACTTATATCAGCTGCCAGTAGTAACTGTAGCAGAATCAATTTTCCATCAACTAATCTGTTAGCTCAGCGAACATTCAGTATAATCTTTATATCAACTATAAGAAGTGATATTTTCTTAGCCACAGAAAATAACTTTCTTAAAATACCATTGCATTAGAGCATGTAGCTCGAATCGGAATCGTAAAGGGACATTGATTTGCAAAGCAGAATCAGAATCAACACTCATGTAATTTGTGCACAAGAGTTTTATTAACGAAGGACTAACACATAACTAATCTAAACAAACAAACATGAAATCACTCATACATGGGGGAATGGTCAGTGAGAAGCAGTTAGAGAGAGAGAAGGAACATGAAGCTATGAAAAGAGTCAGTTAACCACCTGCTGTGAAACCATCAGTGCTGTCTACAGCTTATACTAAACCTCTGTTTGTTTAGTTAAATGTACGATACTTGCATTGCCTTGGTCGTTGAACAAGTGTCCAAATGCAGTCTCTGGTGAAGGTCTTGATGGTTTGGAGAAGTGGTGGTTTTGGAATTTGCAATCACGTTCTTCCGGGTCCGAAGAGTGATGAATTCCAAAGATGTCCTGACTCGTTGGTGACTGGGAGTTTCTTCCCATGTGAAAAGTGAAGAAGCACCAAGAGCTGAGAGGGACCCAGCTGAAGTCCTGTGATCTTTGGGGAATGGAAAGACAAGGCCACAAGGCCTGGCGCACGCTTAGGGAAGTCCTGAAGAGTTCTAGCTCATCTTCTTAGGTTCTCCAAGAACCACTGACTGGCTGAGGCGAGTCATGAAGACGAATTCCAGGGTTGAGTAGAACTGTCTGGCTCTTTGTGGTCGAGAGCCACAGCCCTGTATGTTGGGCCTGTCGGGCCCGCCGGGCACGCCCTGTGCCGGCTCAGGCTCCCCGTGGGTTCCTCCACACGGGCAGCAATCAGAAGATGTTGCAGACGAAGGAGAAAGTGAAGAGAGAGAGAAGAGAGAGGGGTCGATGCCTTTAAACTCTCTGGAGGCTGTGCCTCCAGGAGGTCCATGAACCAATGGTAACTTTCACCTTTGGAGAGAAAGTTTACGACTCTTTGTCTGTGAGCATGGTAATTTGCATATGTAATTCGATTGGGTGTTGATGCAAAAACTACTAAGGTTCTTAAAACACTAACATGTTGCAAAGGTATCAACATCTAATTTACACCATCTTTTAGATCATTAAAATACGAACTCAAAGAGTCCAAGCATGACATAGGTGGGTTATACTACTAGTCATCTATCATAATACATGCATAAAACAGTAGAAAGACGAATACAAATACAACAGACAAAATTAAAATACAATGCAGTAATACTGTACACAATGACCTGGGCTATGTGTGATAGGAAGGTCAAAGAAAGGTTTGTCTGTGAATGAATAGGAAAGAGTCTATAGGCATTGTGTCTTTCCTATGGCAAATGTAGCATGGGCAGATGTGCATTCCTTGAAGCAATAAAACCTGTGGTATCAGATCGTTGTCCTGGCAACTGAGCCCTTTTGGGGTGTCAGTTGCTTTGGGGGGGGTTTGTCTCCAGAGCTCCAGCATGTAGCTGGCCTGTTGTGTTTAAAGACTATTTGTAACAATTAATGTATGTCTGATTGGTCCAGACGCTACATATCTTCCCCCCTTTCGAACGTTGTTGTCTGTCCAACAGACAACAGCGAGCGATGTCCGAGGTGCAGAACAATCAGACACGCACCTGTCACTCATGGCTGGGAGAGAGCGGTGGCTCTCTGGCTGTTGGTGCCACTAGGAGTGGTTACGGTGCTGTCAGGTGGTGTGCTGTGATGGTGTAGGCAGTAGCAAGGTGCAGGTCCTTGAGATTGTGCAGCAGGTGTCGTGGCAGTGTCACCTGTCGTCCTGAGGTGATTTGGCATGGGTCAAATGGTTGCTTTAGGTGTTGTTTGAAACAACTGGTTGAACTCTCACTTGTGAGAGGGCAGGTGATTCCGAGGGTCGCAGGGAATCGTAATGGAGATGGTAGTGTGAAGAGAGTTTCAGACTGACCTAGTGATGATGGCAGGAGGGCAGCAGGTGGTTGTTAGCCCTCTGTTCTGCTTGAACGTCACTAAAAGTCTGATGTTGGCAGTGTTGCTTTGCTTTGGTGGCAACACTGGTTTAAGCTTGCCTGAGTTGTGTTGGCAGAGGTTTGGCTGTTGGGCCTGTGGGCCCGTTGCTCTATCCAACATTGTCTGGCTGCTCCTGGGGTGTCGGCTGGTTTTGCAGGCTGCTCCTCCCCTGGAGGAGTCTGATGCTGTGTTATGTTTGACAAGGAGTCAAAGTTTGTCCTTTCTGGTACTTCTCAGTGGAGTTTTGTTCAAGGAGCTCTTTTGCTAGTGTCAGCAGCTCCTGTAACTCAACAGTGGGTGTGTCCAGCTGTTGTTGTGCAGCCTCCATTTAGCACCTGTGTGAAGGGTGTGAAGGAGGATGTGGCTGACTGCTGCTGGACATACCGTGGTGTTCGCAGGCTGAGGATGCCCTTTTCCATGGCTCCTCCCAGTGGTTGGTCTGGAACCTGGGTCTGTTGCCATGGCGATGGTTATGTCCTCTGCTGGCTAGTGTCTTTCTGTAGAAGGGCCTGGCATTGTGGCAATGCTGGGTGCCTTCTGGTGCCTGCTTTGAATTCTGGGTTGTGCAGTCCAGAATCAGTGGGTTCTTACAAACACCTTTGGAGGAGGCCTTGTGCTTGTTAAAGGCCTTGTGTGTCAGGTCACGCAGTTGTTGAATAGGCATTGATTGAGGGCAGGCTAGAATGCCTAAATGGTGACTCACAATAGGATGCAGGTTTTGGAGGAAGAGGCTCTTGAAGCTGGTGTCCTCCTCCATCCCGGGTTCATTGCGAGCTCCGAAGTAAGCTCGTCGAAGTCTGTGGTAGTAAACATGTGGAGTTTCATACCGGCCCTGTTTGGTGTCCAGGGCAGCGATCAGTCCGTGTCCAGACTCTGGGTCTGAGAATTCCTTAATGATGGCTTGTCTTAGCTGCTGGTAGTCCGATTGGATGTGTCCTGGCTGTCGAGCCAGGAAGCGTCGCACCTCTGGGCTAGAGGTGATCCACAGCAGATAAAGTCTATTTTGGTAGTTCACACATTTCCAAGACTGAAGGAAAAATTTAATGTCTGTCATGTAGGCGTGGACGTCATGGTCTCCTGCAAGTTCTGGTGTGAATGCAGGGATGTTTCTCGCCATTCGATTGAGTTCTTTGAGTGTCACTTCATGTGTCACTTCAGAGTTCATCTGAATGAATTCTGTTCCTTCTGCGGCTGCAGAGGTTTCCTGGAAACTGACTTGTGAAGTGTTAAGCAGAAGGTCTTGGCTCCCCCCTTTGTATCTGTGTACAGGGGCATGGGGGTTTGCACTGCTGGCTGTGTGACGTGCAGCAGGGGGTCTTTTACTTGAGTCCATGCATAGTCGGTAAGACTGTTTCAGTTCTCTCTGAACCATGTCAAGCTCCTCTTTAATGTTGCCGAATTGCTGAGTCAGGGTTTGGACTTCAGCTCTGGCTGCATGCAGATGGCCTTCTAAGGCCTTAACTCTAGTGTCTCTCTCATTAAGTTCTACGTATGCTGTTCTTAACAGCGACTTTGTGTGAAACAGTTCTCTTTCCAAATCTTGTCTGGTGGCCTTTTCAAGCTGCTCTCTGTGTCTGGCAGCTGTCAGAGCCTCCTGAAGACTGGTGATTTCCTTCTGTTGTGCCGTTCTGTCAGGTTCCTCGCGCCTGTCCTGTTCCTTCTCTTGCTGAGCAGGTGTCGGTTCCCTTTGGAACTCTGTGACTTGCAGTTTCAGTTCATTTACCTCCTGTCTGAGGCCCTTGAGGGTGTGGACTAAGAAGAAAATGATGCTGGTCAGCTCCTGGTTGTCCAGGCTGGGTGTGAGGTGTCCACTTGTGTCGCAGTCCTGCTGTTCCTTTCTCTGCCATTGCAGGTTGTTGGCTGCTTTCGGCTGAAGCATGTCCATCACAGTGCTCTGCAGGGTCTCCAGGTGTTCCTGGTGGGTGGCAGGGCTGGATGTCTGAGGCATGCTGGTTCACTTGTGGGAACACAAGAGAGAAATGCAGACGGCAAATGCAAGTACATACAGAGGTGTTAGCTATCTGTATAGGGAATGGCTCTCTAGGCCGTGTAAGGTGTGAACAGCTGGTTAGGGCAGCTAGTGAGGTGGGGGTGCTAAGATTTCGTGCGGGTCAGCACAAAGAGAGGGTTTGAGTAACTTTGATGGGCTGTAAGCAGGGGGTCAGCTAATGACCAGGCTTTACCTGTAGTCAATTATTACTCAAAACACTGATGGTTCACAGGTTTGGTCACTATGAAGGTGCCAAATAAACAAAACTGAAATAAAATCAGAAAGAGACAGAGGGAGAAGGAAGGGCTTTCCTTATTTAGTTTAAGATAGGAGATATGACTACGCAGATGTTCCTTGTTCAAAGGCATGCTGCAGTAGGGTCATAAATCTAGGGAGGCTGTTAGCTAAGCTAGCAGGGACGCATCAAATATCTCAAGGTAAATAAGCAGAAACACTAGGAAGTGTTTCTAGTCTTCTCAGGGCCTATGGCTTGGTGAACGGTACTTGTACCTCAAGTAGCAGGCCTGACTGGTAAGGAGTAAGGAGAGACAGGATTTAGTCTACTAATGACCTGTACGGTTCATTAAGGGGACATCAGTTGCTAGAACTGCTATAATCCTATACCGAGAGGGAAGATAGTGATGGTCAGATAAACTAAAATAAGGGAAGAAAAATGAAAATATCCTAATGGCTTTAGGAAACTAAAGGAAAAGTAAGTAACTTGATTTAATTAAATTGGTGACTTAATTAAAATCAATTTAGCTGAACGGGTACATTCAAGCTAAACAAAGGTTAAAAAAAAAATAATAATAAAATCCAAGCGAGGTAGACCAAAGTCAGAATAAATTAACACAGTTAAAACCCAAGTATGTGAGGAGGGCCAACCTAACTGAGTCTAAACAGAAAGCGATAGCACAAACGGGAGGTGAAACCAAGAGAAAGGGGGAGAGAGAGGAGAGGAGTGGCTTGAACATTACACTTTACACTCACACGTCTAAGCATTAGTCGGATGCTAACAGCTAACTGTTGAGGTAAAGGGCTTAGCTTAAATGCCTGTATGGCTGCTAAAGAGTTAGACTTGGCTACACTCAGTTCTACTCAGTTTACACAAGGGTCTGTGATGTGTATGCTGTTATCAGATTGAACCGGAAGAGGCTGCTCTCAACTTCCGGGTGAGACGTTGCTAAGAGACCGATGGATGTTCACAACAACGAACAAGCTGAGCAGAACTTGTGCTGCTGTGAAACAGGCATGGGAATCTTACACGCAGTCAGTTATGACTTTTTGCATACAACTTCATTCACAAATCAGATCAGCACATTCACTTCACAGACAATGGTAAATTCCTAGTTAGCTAAGCTAGAATTACACCATTAATTCGCTATTCATTTGCATAATCTTTATGATTACAATGATATGCGATAGTTACAAGAAGGCCTTAATTCGGAGAAATGAGGAACATCGCTCAAATCACCATTACAATAACAATACTGTAGCAAGATTTCTTCGTCGCTCAGTTTTAATATCAATGCAAGTGGGATTTCTTCGCCATGCAGATTATTTAATGCCGCTAATCTGAAATTTCCTTGTCAGACAAGACTTATGCATTTAAAGCTAAAAGTGGGGATTTCTTCGCCCAAATTTAGATGAATTTATTCATTTATGTGGTCTGCTAATCTGAGATTTCTTCGTCAGAGAAGACTTACTTCCACATTTAAAGCTAAAAGTGGGGATTTCTTCGCCCAAATTTAGATTAATTCATTCTGGTACCATTTATACGGGCTGCTAAACTGAGATTTCTTCGTCAGAGAAGGCTTACGCTCTACTAACAACAGAAATTAGGATTTCTTCGCTAATATCAGGTTAGTTTCTTATCGTACGATTTAAAAATGTGTTATAGCATTGAACAAGTTTCTACTGCTCGTGGTAGGGCACATTCAAGCTATAGTCTATCTGATGTTATCAGAAGCTGCATGTGTAAGACGTTAATAAAATTTATGGGACAAACACAAAAGTTTGATATTGAATCTGCTTGCAAATAATGTTTAAACGATCGCCGCGTCCTCCACCATTATGTTGCGAATTTAGCTCAAAGGGAAATGTATATAAATAATTACAATTAATTATGATTAATTACAATTACTTATATCAGCTGCCAGTAGTAACTGTAGCAGAATCAATTTTCCATCAACTAATCTGTTCGCTCAGCGAACATTCAGTATAATCTTTATATCAACTATAAGAAGTGATATTTTCTTAGCCACAGAAAATAACTTTCTTAAAATACCATTGCATTAGAGCATGTAGCTCGAATCGGAATCGTAAAGGGACATTGATTTGCAAAGCAGAATCAGAATCAACACTCATGTAATTTGTGCACAAGAGTTTTATTAACGAAGGACTAACACATAACTAATCTAAACAAACAAACATGAAATCACTCATACATGGGGGAATGGTCAGTGAGAAGCAGTTAGAGAGAGAGAAGGAACATGAAGCTATGAAAAGAGTCAGTTAACCACCTGCTGTGAAACCATCAGTGCTGTCTACAGCTTATACTAAACCTCTGTTTGTTTAGTTAATGTACGATACTTGCATTGCCTTGGTCGTTGAACAAGTGTCCAAATGCAGTCTCTGGTGAAGGTCTTGATGGTTTGGAGAAGTGGTGGTTTTGGAATTTGCAATCACGTTCTTCCGGGTCCGAAGAGTGATGAATTCCAAAGATGTCCTGACTCGTTGGTGACTGGGAGTTTCTTCCCATGTGAAAAGTGAAGAAGCACCAAGAGCTGAGAGGGACCCAGCTGAAGTCCTGTGATCTTTGGGGAATGGAAAGACAAGGCCACAAGGCCTGGTGCACGCTTAGGGAAGTCCTGAAGAGTTCTAGCTCATCTTCTTAGGTTCTCCAAGAACCACTGACTGGCTGAGGCGAGTCATGAAGACGAATTCCAGGGTTGAGTAGAACTGTCTGGCTCTTTGTGGTCGAGAGCCACAGCCCTGTATGTTGGGCCTGTCGGGCCCGCCGGGCACGCCCTGTGCCGGCTCAGGCTCCCCGTGGGTTCCTCCACACGGGCAGCAATCAGAAGATGTTGCAGACGAAGGAGAAAGTGAAGAGAGAGAGAAGAAGGAAGAGGGGTCGATGCCTTTAAGCTCTCTGGAGGCTGTGCCTCCAGGAGGTCCATGAACCAATGGTAACTTTCACCTTTAGAGAGAAAGTTTACGACTCTTTGTCTGTGAGCATGGTAATTTGCATATGTAATTCGATTGGGTGTTGATGCAAAAACTACTAAGGTTTCTTAAAACACTAACATGTTGCAAAGGTATCAACATCTAATTTACACCATCTTTTAGATCATTAAAATACGAACTCAAAGAGTCCAAGCATGACATAGGTGGGTTATACTACTAGTCATCTATCATAATACATGCATAAAACAGTAGAAAGACGAATACAAATACAACAGCCAAAATTAAAATACAATGCAGTAATACTGTACACAATGACCTGGGCTATGTGTGATAGGAAGGTCAAAGAAAGGTTTGTCTGTGAATGAATAGGAAAGAGTCTATAGGCATTGTGTCTTCCCTATGGCAAATGTAGCATGGGCAGATGTGCATTCCTTGAAGCAATAAAACCTGTGGTATCAGATCGTTGTCCTGGCAACTGAGCCCTTTTGGGGTGTCAGTTGCTTTGGGGGGGGGTTTGTCTCCAGAGCTCCAGCATGTAGCTGGCCTGTTGTGTTTAAAGACTATTTGTAACAATTAATGTATGTCTGATTGGTCCAGACGCTACAACAATAAACAATATATTGTTGTATTTTAAATATTCATTTTCACTGTTAAATGGAAGAGGTTAAGAAAATTCTGTTCAATAAGTCATTACTTAAGTTTTTTGAGTTACTTGTACTCAATGTTTTTAAGGCAATCGGTTGCCACAAAATTTTAAAGTTTTGAGCCACATGATTTTGAGTATTGTGTAATTAAAGTATTTGAGTTAACTGCTACTAAGTAATATTGAGTTAAGTAATACTCATTTTTTTTTTTGAGTTTATATAACTTAATTTTTATAAGTATTGTTAACTTAATACAATGGCACAAATTATTAAAAACTCATAATAATAAGTCATAATAACTTAAAATATTTAAGTAGACCCAATGAAAAAAATTAAGTAAACTATAATCAAAAACTACAAGTAGTATGTAATAGAAATTTGTAACTTCTGAGAACATATTATTTAATTGCAATCGGTTGCCTTAATTTTTTTGAGTTCTGTTAACTTATTAGGTGGCATTGTTTATGCTTTACACCAGGGGTGCTCAACCCTAGTCCTGGAGATCGACTTTCCTGCAGAGTTCAGCTCCAACCCTAACCAAACACTCCTGAACTAGCTAATTAGGATCTCAAGGAGCGCTTGATAATTACAGACAGGTGAGTTTGATTAGGGTTGGAACTAAACTCTGCAGGAAAGTCGATCTCCAGGAGCAGGGTTGGGCACCCCTGCTTAACACACTTTCTGCAGTTTGAAACACTGGATGAGCAATTACATAAGACATGTCAGTAAGTTGTACTGGAGGCTATAATATAAAATAGCCTACCTTTTGATGTCTGTTCATGTTCATTTTGTACTATAGTAGTAAAAAGAAATATATAATAGTTTTTCACGTGCCGCTTTAACTGAGGCGTTAAACTAAAGCTATTGTTCATGTCACATTAACGAGCGCCAAAACCATATTTATTCTTTGAATTTCATTATGTTCATTAAGTTGATACTTTGTTTATTAAAAAGTAACAAAGCATTATTGTGAATACTGGACGGCAAGTGCGCTACAAATAATATGATGTTCACGCATTGACAGAACACAGCATATACACTAAAGATCTTGATAAGAAGAAGCCATAGTATCGATTATAAACCAGAATTGTTACCGAGATTGTTAATGTCCACACAGCTGACAGCTTTTCCCATTGTAGTTTAAGTTGTACACAAAATAGACACCGGTTTTCCACACTCTCACTTCACACGTCTCTGTCATTTTGATCTCTCTCATGCTGCACAATGGAGCTGCTTTCAGCAGTTGTGCTGTCAACGCTAAAGTCCGGCAGAGATGAGGACTGTCTGAAACACGTTTTTTCTCTAAAACTTTGAATCGCATCGTTTATTACGTCAACATAACAAACGATGTGATCGCAAAACAGTCAGGAAAAAAGGCATTAAATGCACATTTTAAAATCATAACATGTACATTTATGTAGTCGCCACTGGCTACCTGAGCAAAAACTTCACTCGCAAATTAATATTTTTGGTCACAAATGCAACTGTTTGTCACAGTCTGGAGCCCTGATTAAGAGAAAGGCTGCAGTACCAGGGTCGGGACCTTCAAGGTTAGAAAAGGCCACATCACAGTATCACTTCATATTACAACAGGGTGATATCATGTTAATATTTACATTACTACCCAGGAAATGACATGCAATTTCTGTTATTACCATGTAATTTCCTAAGTAATAATGTAAATATTACCATAGTATTACCCTGTTATTACTGAGTCGTAATATGATGTGGTACCACAGTTACTTTACATTGAGTTAAATGTCTGTTGATTACATTTATATTGAATCAGTTGTCAGTTATATTCTAATGAATTAGGTCCTTATTATATGTCCTTGGCTGAAATTTACCATAGTCTAATATTACATTAACATTAAAATTATAATAATAATTTAAAACAAGAATGTTTATCAAAACTTAAATAAAAAAAACACATCATAATTTTTTCTGCATCAACGAAACATCGGTCCCGTCACACCACGGTCAGTCCTAAAAAACTGTCCCGAAAAATTGATGAATTAATCTCTTTAACTGTGTAGATGAAGATGGGGGTATATATCCACTACTGTTTTTGTAAAAATAGTAAAGGTAGTTTTTTTGGACATGTGACCAGTAAGAAAATGATATTTGTATCAAATAAATTAATTAGGAAACCATTCTAACATACAAATTTGTCTGTGACAGGGCTGGACATTTTAGTGGTGAAATGCACATAAAAATGTATTTTATTCAATCATAAAAACATGCTGAAATGGCATGATATGTGATTCTCATAGTTTAACGTCCTCCATATGAATAAAATTCATTAACAATAAGATATTTTTTCCACCAAGATTTTCTTAAGTGGAAATGTATGTTTCTGGTAGAATGTCCCAGATATTTAGTTACAAACTGAATATTTAGTTAAAGCATCTGTGCAAAACAAACCTGCAGAACTGATTCAACAAACACTGTTATAAAACAAAAAAAAAAAAAATAAAAAAGATTGACTGAACAACACAATAAAGTACATTTCTCTTTCACAAACAGCACTAACTGCACACCTGCTCCCTCAAGCTCATTTTTCATATATCATGAACTACTGTAGAGCTGGATTTGAAAATCTGAAAACAGAATGCAAATAAAAAAAATCCAGGTACACTAAATCACTTGATCCTGTTCATAATTAAAATCAATTATCATCCACTGAAATACAGAGAAAATAATACTCACAGAGCACAAGAGGAAGTTGACTGAGCTCCATACTGACTGAGTAATGACAGACGGTGAAAGACAGAGACTGTGTTAAAGCTTCAAGACTTCCTGATACCTACAGTCAGATCCATCAGACAAATGCCTTGTGTGTTAGAGAAAATCTGATTACATTGACCATCTTCATAATGTGTTCAGAAAATGTTAAACTGACTAACGTGCAAGTTTTTGACAGATGTTGTCATGATTCACTATCAAACTGAACAGCATCAGTTTTCCATTATGAGAAATAATATTCTTGTATGAACAAGGAAAAAGAAACAATACTTTGATAGATCTTTATTGTAATTATGGTATTAACTGTATTTAAAACTCTATGGAAGTAAAGAAGTAGAAACTAGTGATCAACTGCTGCTTTCACACTGGTTAATGTCACCGAAACAAACCAAACCACAACTATGAGCTCATCTCTACCTGTTTCTATTCTCTGACACTGATGGTGTTGAGTTTGGCTCTGATATATTTGTACCTGTGAACACATTAAAGACATACAAATACATCATTTAAAACTCACACACCAAGACAAGGGATATAAATTAAGCAGTGGTGTAATGTAACAAAGTAATAATACACAGCAAAAACCTCAGTGTTACGTTAACACTGCTCAGTGTTTATATAATCCACACTCAGAGTGTTAAAAAAAGTAACACTGAAGCAGTGTTAAAGTTAATGAGATTATTAGTTGATTAACTGTGGGATGATTGAGCATTAGTGATGAACACCTGCTGTTAACAAGCAGAACAACAGAAAGAAAAAGAAACAAGATCAGAAAAAAGAGACAAGATGAGCAGAAATACAAGAACTACAACTGACTTCAGCCACAGCCTTAGATGAAATCAACACAAGATCACAAGATAAAAGACATCTTTCAAGATCTTGACAGGGGAGGATTAAATAACTCCACAAACATCATCACCAGCTTCATGCATTTGCAAAAAAAAAAAGCCAAGTCAGGTGTTGTTATATTTCAATAAAGACATAATCAGCATGTAGTGGCTTTAATAACTTGATTGTTTTAATACTTAATTTTGTTGTTGACCACTTTTGAAAGTTCTTCTTTACTTTAAGGTTTATTATTATTATTATTATTATTATTATTATTTTATTTATTTTTATTATTATTATCATTTTTTTTTAATCAAACAGACTTCAAGAATCAGCATTTGAATCTCAATAATGGTGACAATCAACATAAAGCTTCATGTTGCAGTGCATTCTGGGAGAACAAATCAAAACTCATCTGCAGCTCCCAGCATGCAATGCGATATAAATTATGCATCTGAACTGTCCTAGTATTTTCTTTTATTCTTACTATTTGCTTTTGCTTTGCTATTTTTGTTGTGACTTTTAGTAGTGTGTTTTGTGATGTTCACAGTTGATCTGAATATGTTGATAAGTGTCTGGTGTGTTGACTTTATTAAGAATTTACATATTCATATAAGAAGCATTATGAATTGTATTATGAAATGTTTTATGAATTATTATTTACATCATTATTAATTCTTAAGATCATGTATCCAATATATTATCAGTCCTTCTGTGATTTTAACATATACATTTGTATGCTGTTGCGTATGTTTATTTTAATCAGTATCTTGTTCTATCTCTAAACTTTGATCCAGACACATATAGATGTTCTTGGAACAAAAGAGGGGTGCAAAAGTGTCAAGATCTCTATGCGTAGTCGTCTAAATTTATTAGAGTAAAGGATGTCCAGCTCGTGTGGGCCCCAGGGGTGATAAACCACAATGCATAGTTTTTTTCCAGTCATGAGCTGCAGTCGTGACTGACCTTTGAAAACATTGTGTGCTTAGTTAGACACGAAGTAGCGTTGTTGAAGCAGGAAATTGCCACTTTCCTTGTCTGATAAGAAGTGTTTGAACTGCACCCTTGACAGGCTTATTTGTTATTCTTGTTTAATGCAGAATGACACTCAACACATAAGAATCTGAAAACATGTTGTTTGCTAAGCATCACTTTTGCTTACACTTGAGGTCAAAGGGTTTTTATAAATTTCTAACCTTACAGTTTTTCTTAATTGCGTAGACATTAAGAAGCATTATATTAGCCACATATCATCAAACTCACACCATTGTCTTAAAGATTTTTTAAAACTATTAACACTGTTCACTCTTCGACTTTAAAAGCTCTTAACACCATCACAATGTCATCACAACCAGAAGTTCTCACCATGCAAACACTGGTGTGCAACATTTGAACATGACAGTGAGAACCACAATATGTGTAAAAATAAACGTGAATTCATGTGCTGTGGGTTAAAACAAAACAAAACAAAACAAATAGAGAATTTACTGCCTGTTCAGTAAGTGTTTAAAACTTGATAGTATTATTTTTATCAGGATACTAACTGTAATCATGTCTGTAAATTACAGTAGTATTGTGATGTAAATAATACTGAAATTGAAATTTAGAGATTAAATCTTACTAATTAAAGTAAATGGTTATTGGTCTTGGTTCTTTTGCTGTTATTGACACTGCAAGTCTTAAAAGAAATAATTTCTTTATTTAAAAAAGGAAACATAAACATAAGAGCATGAAATATTACAGCAGGAGACTCACACTAAAATAAATAATATACATGCTTACAAATGACACTGTGAGTGCAAAGGGGTTTGGTTTTGCCAATAACACATTATTGGTCAAAAATAGCAAAGACCAAACTGGTTAGACAAGTTAACATTCATGTTGCTTGTAAAAAGTCATATGAAAACAAAGTGTCACTTACATTTTACAATCAATTCCTGATGGATAAAATCAAATGTGAATGGAATCAATGGAAGTCAAGTGTGTTGTAAAAGCTGGTTGATGTTAAGTTTAACAATTACAACATGTGACGTACATACAAAAGGTTAGTCATCATGAATCAGGAGTCAATCCTGTATTACACACACACAGTAAAGTGATTGCAAGTGATCCTGCGTTTACATATAGTAATTCCAAAAACATGACTTTTACAATAAGCATATTTACTCTGTCTGAGCTTGTAAATGAGATATTGAGAGATTTCAGGATGAAGCTGAAGTTTTCTCACCGTCGCTACAGATCAATCATTATCAGACTGAAGTTTCTTCTTCTTCAAAAGATGTAACTGTTAAATACACACATAAACAATCTCCTCAGCATTTTCTCATGAGTATACAGTGCACAGCATAAATGAGGACACCCCCTCTAAAACTTAACAAATTCACCAATTACTCTTTACTTAGAAGACATATTAGGGTTCTTTGGAGATATAATGTTCCAACAAGCCAGCTTGATCAATTACCAAAGAAGAATGACAAAATTATTTAGGAAAATAACATTTTCGTATCAAAGTAATAAAATGTTGTGTTGCTAAAAGAAATACACCCTCCTGAAAGTTACTAAAAATAAAAAAAGTGTACGTTTAAGGCAAATTTTTGATCAACAGGTATGTACAGTGGGTACGGAAAGTATTCAGACCCCCTTAAATTTTTCACTCTTTGTTATATTGCAGCCATTTGCTAAAATCATTTAAGTTCATTTTTTTTCCTCATTAATGTACACACAGCACCCCATATTGACAGAAAAACACAGAATTGTTGACATTTTTGCAGATTTATTAAAAAAGAAAAACTGAAATATCACATGGTCCTAAGTATTCAGACCCTTTGCTCAGTATTTAGTAGAAGCACCCTTTTGATCTAATACAGCCATGAGTCTTTTTGAGAAAGATGCAACAAGTTTTTCACACCTGGATTTGGGGATCCTCTGCCATTCCTCCTTGTAGATCCTCTCCAGTTCTGTCAGGTTGGATGGTAAACGTTGGTGGACAGCCATTTTTAGGTCTCTCCAGAGATGCTCAATTGGGTTTAAGTCAGGGCTCTGGCTGGGCCATTCAAGAACAGTCACGGAGTTGTTGTGAAGCCACTCCTTCGTTATTTTAGCTGTGTGCTTAGGGTCATTGTCTTGTTGGAAGGTAAACCTTCGGCCCAGTCTGAGGTCCTGAGCACTCTGGAGAAGGTTTTCGTCCAGGATATCCCTGTACTTGGCCGCATTCATCTTTCCCTCGATTGCAACCAGTCGTCCTGTCCCTGCAGCTGAAAAACACCCCCACAGCATGATGCTGCCACCACCATGCTTCACTGTTGGGACTGTATTGGACAGGTGATGAGCAGTGCCTGGTTTTCTCCACACATACCGCTTAGAATTAAGGCCAAAAAGTTCTATCTTGGTCTCATCAGACCAGAGAATCTTATTTCTTACCATCATGGAGTCCTTCAGGTGTTTTTTAGCAAACTCCATGCAGGCTTTCATGTGTCTTGCACTGAGGAGAGGCTTCCGTCGGACCACTCTGCCATAAAGCCCCGACTGGTGGAGGGCTGCAGTGATGGTTGACTTTCTACAACTTTCTCCCATCTCCCGACTGCATCTCTGGAGCTCAGCCACAGTGATCTTTGGGTTCTTCTTGGCTCTTCTCCCCCGATAGCTCACTTTGGCCGGACGGCCAGCTCTAGGAAGGGTTCTGGTCGTCCCAAACGTCTTCCAATTAAGGATTATGGAGGCCACTGTGCTCTTAGGAACCTTAAGTGCAGCAGAAATTTTTTTGTAACCTTGGCCAGATCTGTGCCTTGCCACAATTCTATCTCTGAGCTCTTCAGGCAGTTCCTTCCTATAGACAGGTGTGTGGCTTTCCTAATCAAGTCCAATCAGTATAATCAAACACAGCTGGACTCAAATGAAGGTGTAGAACCATCTCAAGGATGATCAGAAGAAATGGACAGCACCTGAGTTAAATATATGAGTGTCACAGCAAAGGGTCTGAATACTTAGGACCATGTGATATTTCAGTTTTTCTTTTTTAATAAATCTGCAAAAATGTCAACAATTCTGTGTATTTCTGTCAATATGGGGTGCTGTGTGTACATTAATGAGGAAACTTAAATGATTTTGGCAAATGGCTGCAATATAACAAAGAGTGAAAATTTAAGGGGGTCTGAATACTTTATATATATATATATTTTTTTTTTTTTTCACATTAATTTGCTACAGGAGGCCTTTATTCACTCCCTGGAGTCATGTAAGGCATGTTTTATTATGGATTTGCTTTATTGGACTTCTTTTGGACTGTTGAAAAAAAAATGCTCACTGTCATTATAAAGCTCAGAAGAGCCGGGGCGATTTTTAATGTAACTCTGATTGGATTCATCTGGAAGAAGGAAATCATATACACCTAGGATGGCTTGAGAGTAAATCATGGGCTAATTTTCATTTTTGGGTGACCTACCCCTTTAAGTTTTGTCACGACTACTGCTTAGATATACTGCTGTATTTAGTCGCATTTTGCTAAGCGATGAATGAGCCATAACTGATATGCTAAATTTTTATTTGCTTGAGAGTAAGGAGTTACAGTCATCACAACTTCACATTCATTAAGAATGGGATGAACTGCTTATCACACAATACGATTAAATACACAGTATGAGGTTCACAATTTAATACATAAAACAAAACTTAACAAAAAACTTAATACAATGTAATAAATCTTAAATGTCAACTAAATTCTAGCTGTGCAGAATTAGGTTCATTTCTGATACAAATCTTTGTAATACAATCAACAGTTTTAAAATGTCATTACAAAGTATAAAATATTAATAATAGGATTATTTGGATTATTTGCTTTATGCTTTCTCCACCCCATTTTGTCATGAAAGCCTAACAGGGTTTATAAACCATGTCAGAGGCTATCCTTATATTTGACACATTTTAGAAAAGAAATATGTAATTTCTGTATGTTTTATTTTGTTATTTATTTCCTCCATCTTGGGAACCACAGGGGAACATAGAAATGACTGTGTCATAAAGGATTCTGGGCCATGGGGGCAACAAGTTCAAGTTCAAAAGTTCGATTGTACTGTTTTGATTAGGCAAATGTTGTAAGTAAATAAATATTTGTTTATAAATCTGTTTCTTTATTTGTTTAGTAGGGCTGGGTGTTGATAAGGACCTCATCGTGCTATGCAATACAGTGGGTCAGAATATCATTTAATGTTTATAAATTTAGTCATGTTTATGTGATATGTTGGTGCTGTAATAAAGCTGGAGGGTGCATACACCGCCTTATTCATTGCACCACAGATTCACTGTAGGGCTACATATTGCACTTGAGCATTTAATATTTTCAGTGAGGTGCTTTTGCTGCCCAGAAAATCTGCTATCCATCTGCTAATTTGTCATCCAAAAGGCAAATCATTAAATACTGCAGTTTTTGCATTTTCACAACCTTCCACCCAGAAAGAAAAGTAAGTGACATGTGGCCTAATATAGGGTCACACACACACACACACACGTTGTGTTTTCATGTTTTATGGGGACATTCCATAGGCGTAATGGTTTTTATACTGTACAAACTGTATTTTCTATCGCCCTACACCTACCCTACACCTAAACCTAGCCCTCACAGGAGACTGTGCACACTTTTACTTTCTCAAAAACTCATTCTGCATGATTTATAAGCCTGTTTCCTCATGGGGACCTAAAAAATGTCCCCAGAAGGTCAAATTTTACTGGTATTACTATCCTTGTGGGGACATTTGGTCCCCAAAACATGATAAATGCCAGGTTCACACATACATACACACACACACACACACACACACACACACACAGACACACACACTTCATCCCTCTCACACATATATACTTACCTGGCCCCCCACACAAAACACTCACATACATATGACATCTTTAATGATAAACACTGATCACAGTACCCATGCACAGTAAATCAGACGAGTAACCGCATCATTTCACTGCGTCTTGCAGGATAATTCTGTGTATGTCACAAATTATCTTTGTATTCTTCTATATTAATGGAAAGATCACATAACGTTTGTCAATGTTTTTGTGCATTCTACACATTTTCAGTCCAAGCCTGTTGCAGGGCAGTTCTGCCGGGTTGAGGGTCCCTGCTGCAGTTTTACCAGTAAAGAAAATGACTCATTACAATTCACTTGGAGGACCACATAAGCCATGCAATGGTGCATGTAGGTATGGTGAGAGCATTTCTCTAGATATTGATATAGATAAATAAATATATATATATAAATCATACATATGTTTGTATGTAGAATGATGAGGTAGCCTAAATGAGGTAAATACTTTTTAGTGGACACATATACCTTCCAACACATTGTATTCTCTGTATTCTCTGTTTTTATCAGGAGTGCCAAGAGGACATGAAGTGGAAGTTTGCAAAGGTCCATCATGGTGCTGGAAACAGAGTCACTGTGAATTATTCTGTGGGATGGTGAAAGGTCCTGCCTTTCTACAGATGGACAGTAAAAAATCAACAGAATGCCATCAGAGACTACCTGGGGCAGGAATCGGATGAAGCAAGAGATGTCTTTTTATTCATCTTTGAGTATCTGGAGGAGCTGCACACATTCATATTAAATTGTCTTGATGAACAAAGCCTCATGCCATGTTCTGTGAATAGTCTTTCAGAGCAAGACATCTCTCTGTGTAGCCTATGTATGTATGTATGTGTACTGCATAACAAACTGTTTGTCTGATCATTCAACTGCTCAGACTTATGATATTTGGAACATATATTTTGTTAAACACAATCAGTCAAAAGTTTTTGAACAGTAAGATTTTTTTTTTTTAAGAAGTCTCTTCTGCCCACCAGGCCTGGATTTATTTGATCCAAAGTATAGCAAAAACAGTAACATTTTAAAATATTTTTACTATTTAAAATTTTCTATATTTCTATTAAAATGTAATTAATTCTATTGATTTCAAACGTGACTTTTAGCATTACTCCAGTCACATGATCCTTCAGAAATCATTCTATATTCTGATTTGCTGCTCAATATTATTATTGTTATTATTACTATTATTATTATTATTATTATTATTATTACTATTATTATTATTATTACTATTATTAAGTTTAAAACAGCTAAGTAGATTTTTTTCAGGTTTTCTTGATGAATAGAAAGTTCAGAAGAACAGCATTTTTCTCAAATATAAATCTTTTGAAACATTATAAATGCCTTTATCATCAAATTTGATCAATCTAAAGCATCCTTGCTAAATAAAAGTATTAATTTCTATAATCTATTAATACTATAATAAAGTACAGGGTGGGCCATTTATATGGATACATCACACATCAAACTTATTGGGAATTTCACAAGAAAAACAATGGTGTGCTTGGTTTTAACGTAACTTTATTCTTTCATGAGTTATTTACAAGTGTCTGACCACTTATAATGTGCCACAAACAGGACGTTAATATCATCAACCATTCCCATTTTATTAAGGTGTATCCATATAAATGGCCCACCCTGTATATATACACACACTCACTGTGTGGTATAGTGTATAATGTTACAAAAGCCTTTTTATTTCAGATAAATGCTGATCTTTGGATTTTTCTATTTATCAAAGAATCCTAAAAAATGTACTCAACTGCTGATATTGATGATAATTAGAAATGTTTCTTGAGCAGTAAATCAGCATATTAGAATAATTTCTGAAGGACCAAGTGATACAGAAGACTGTAATGATGTAATGTGGAAAATTTAGCTTTGATCACAGAAATATATTACACTTTAAAATATATTCAAATAGAAAGCTTAAATTTTGTGTTATTTTGGATCAAATAAATGCAGGCTTGGTGAGCAGAAGACTCTTTAAAAATAATAATAATAATAATAATAACAATAACAAAAATAACAATAAAAATCTTACTGTTCAAAAACTTTTGGCTGGTAGTGTATATTTTTGTAACATTTTAAATTGAATTATTTTTGAAAAATAATAAATATAAAATGCCCAAAGAAGTATTGTATGTTGTTTTATTCATCTTTAAGTATGTGGAGGACCTGGACACATTTCATATGAAGTTGTGAAGAACAAGGCCTGAATGTCAATGTCATGTTTAAACTATCAAATCAATCAACCTCTATTTAGCCTGTGTATGTGTAATCTACTGCATATGGAGAACTGTTGATTCTGTCATTTAAATGTTAACACTTTATGATAAGTGAAACATCTTAAAAAAAAAAAAAAAAGTGACAATTATACAATACCAACTCTTAAAATAATTTAACATACTTTTAAAATACCAAAATCAAACTGTCCACTTTAAATTTGATACATTTAAAATTACGCCTAAAATTGATCATAATAAATGTGAATTTATCTCATTACATAAATGAACAAGGTAAGGTTTAAAAGTTTTTATTAACAGTTAGCCTAATGTAGTCAATGCAAGCGTATTACAGGCTGTCATGATGACGAAATCAGCTCTGTATATTAGACATATTAAATATAGCAGATTTAAGTTGTGGCATTTTAGCCTTGACATCCTTTACACAAATAAGAAAACATGTATTAGCAAAACGAAGGACAATGGTCTATTATTTTACATGGATCCCCAAAACAATCATAAGTTGCTTGGACATGTTACTTCCGGGTTTCCCCGGTATAGGGATTGGGGAATCACAAGGTGACGTATTTGATATGGGCGTGACTTCCGACGTCACGCTCGAACGTGGGCGGGGTTGTATCGGCAACAGGTGGATGTGGGCGGGGTTGGATTTCCACCGCAGGCTGCAGCGAGCCCTACTTGGCTGCAGACGGCGATCAACGAGAGTAGCCGAGAGCAGTCGCGGGCGGAGTTGAAAACAGAGCTGTCAAGTCGGACACTTTCTGCTCTCGTTAGTGACGCTCTCGCGGTGTTTGCATGCACTATCACAGATGAAGTGAATTAAATGCAATATTTATCAAATACCCAGACTTTTCAAAAGCGTTTTCATGAACAACAGAAACACGTTTCATATACTGCTTAATACAGCGCCATCTGAACAAGAATAATGATCAACATAAACATATACTATTTAAATACTAATAAAGTTGGGTTATTTATGCTTTTATCAGTGTTTTATGATAGATCTGACTCAATATAACATTGCAACTACAGTAAAAATACTTTTATTGTTTTAAAAACACAGATTTGTCAGCATTATCGGACTTGGGGATGTTAGAATAAACCCAAAACACACGTGATCGTTGTCATGCGGTGAATCTGGCCAATCGTGAAACAGCTGTGTCGTCATCAGAGCTCCTGCAGCCGCTCTGAAGAAACTGCGTCGGCTGAGTCAGCCGCCTCCCCGTCGCAAGAGTTTTTTAGCACACGTCAGCATGACATCAGAGTAAGGCGGACATAACTCGGACACATTTCTAACCAGGTGTTTTAACAAATAATGCTACCTGTCAGATTGTGCTACCAGCACTGTGTTTTTCATACTGTAATGTTATGTTTAGGGTTGGGGTAGGTGTACACGTTAATAAAGCCTCACACAATATTAATATCATGCTGGAAGCAAAATCTGATAGGTAGCATTTTTCGCTGTCGAATTATGCTACCATCTGTTTTAATAGGAGGTAGCAAAATCTGACAGGGTAGCACAAATTGTCAGAACATAAGTGATGTGAACACTTAAAATATGCCTATGTATGTGGTGAACCCCAGTTGAAATACGAAAGCAAGATGTTTATTTCATTTCATTTAACCTATTTTCAAGTCCATTACAATCGGCGTGTGTCCAAACTATGCTTGCTCCAGCTGTAAACACAATGCTAAATACTGCTGCTAATGTGCAATTACACAGCGATAGAATTTAGAAGAGCATTCACTTATCTTGATGTTGATTTCAGCTGTTTCTGAAGCATGCTGCAAAACTGCTTACAGCTGGCACTATTCATATATTGGAATGTTAATGTGATAGGATGGATAGTTACTATAGCCCCCTCTGCTGGAGAATAGGAAGAGTGCACTATAGGTTTAGCTGCTGCCGTCGCCGGCTGGTTAATGATTAATTTAATTGCTCCAAGTTAAAAATAGAGTTTGTAGTGAGCTAATCTTACACGCTGGACTCTATGCTTGTGTTACCTGACCTGGTGGAGTCGTGTGGTTTGGGTCTTCTATATTTTTTTCTGTTTTAACCCAGGTAGGTGGGTGAATAGAATACATCTCTCTCATATGGCAACTGACTTCAGCCACAGCCTTAGATAAAATCAACTGAAGTAAAATAATACATTCAATCTCTCGCAATCTCAGGAGAGGAGAATTAATCAACTCCACAAACAGCAGCACTAGCTTCACTCATTACTAACAAAGAGTATAGAACACCAAGATGGAGAAGGGTATTCCTGCACAACCGGAGGCTGCAGTTTCAGGACCACATTTCTAGGAGCCTATAGTTTTTTTTTTTTTTTTTTTTTTTTTTTGTATTATTTTATTTATTTATTGTATTTATGTATGTATTAGCTTATTATACTATTTAATAGTGCTTGCTATTCAGTTCTGTATGTTGTTATATTTTAAAGAAATATGTAGTTGTTTAATTGTATACAATTAATTATTGTCCTAACCAACTCCTAACCCTTAACATACCCTTAACATTGGAAATCCGATTGAAATATTTAACCTAATTTATTATGTTAATCACGGAGAGGATTCTTATATAGTATATGTGAGCACGG
This sequence comes from Labeo catla, assembly GCA_012976165.1. NCBI lineage: Eukaryota > Metazoa > Chordata > Actinopteri > Cypriniformes > Cyprinidae > Labeo > Labeo catla. The sequence goes on from VONZ01000016.1 coordinate 3,218,237, forward strand.
ATAACCTTAAGTGTTTTAAATGTGGCGATTTAGTACACAAATGGTTCTCCTGTCCACATAAAAATGCGAGTAATAATCAACAACAGTCAGCAGCTGACATGCCTCAAAATGGATCTAATGCTAATAACAAGAGACTGGAAGTTACTGTAACACCGCATGCAAAAGGCAGGCTGAAACGTCAGAAGTAGATGCGTCAGATGAGGTGAGTGAAAGCGATAATAATGCAAACATTGATGAGAGAGCTGGATGTAGTTCTGATTTGATATGCATCCGAATAATCCTGATAAAGTTAATTTTGTGGATGATACTGAGGAAAGGGATCAAACAAATATACAGGCTTTTGAGGGAGGCTCAGGAGATGAGTTTGATGGATTGTCACAATGCAGTGATGATAGTATGAGTCTGAGAGATGAGGAACAGTGGTCTGAAGAGTATGAGATGACAAAAGCTAATAAAGGAGATATGTATACTGTAGAACAAATCAATGCGTTTCTTGATTAAACAAAGGGGAAATGTGTTGAAGTGGGTGATTTCTTTCCAGATTTGGACAAGTTTGTGGCTTCTGTTATGTGGGCAAGGAAAGTAAGTAGTGACAAAGAGCTTTCACAACAGAAGCGTTACAGATTAAGGAAACACATCACCGCTATATGAAAAGGAAAGGGTAAAGGGATGCCGAAAAGGGGGGAAAAATAACTAGTCACTATGGGTAATAGGTGCACTTTTTTCCTGACTTCTTTCTTTCTTTTCTTTCTTTTTCCTATGGAGATTTTCCGGGTGGGATCTCTTAACGAGAATGGGATGAGGGAAAAGAAGAAAGCTGAAACAATTTTAGAATTTATTAAATTGAAACATTTAGATGTGATCTTTTTGCAAGAGATCCATAGTGATTCTAAAAATGAGACTGATTGGAGACTGTGGTGGAGAAATGATCTGTTTTTAAGTCATGGGTCTAATCTGAGTGCTGGGGTTGGCATTCTTTTTTTCACCATCAATTAAGGCAAAATGTTTGCTTAAGGAAGAAATTGAGCCAGGGAGATTATTAGCAGTAAAAGTAGAAATTAGTGATCTTTGTTTTGTTTTTATTAATATGTGTGCACCTTATGAGGGACCTGATAGAATAAACATTTTTAACAAATTGCAATTTTTTTTTTGAGGCAACAGAAAGATGGAGATTTAATCATTGTTGGAGGAGACTGGAACTGCACTCTTGATTATAATGTTGATAGGAATGGAGAGGAACCTTGCATTCAGTCTTCACGTCTCTTATCTAGTATTGTTAAAAGATATAATTTATCAGATATATGGAGAGAAAATAATCCCTTAATAAGACAATACACTTGGGTAAAGCTAAGGTTAATGCTGAGAGAATCTCAGCTGCTCGCTTGGATAGACTGTATTCATCAAAGAATATGAGAAACAGAGTTGTACACACAGCTATTGTCCCCACACCAAGTACTGATCATAAATTGGTTACTGTTGACGTTTTATTAGCATTGAGAAGATATAACAGTGTTTACTGGCATTTTAATGTTAGGTTATTGCAGGAAAAAATGTTTTGTGAAAATTTTAAGTATTTCTGGGAAACATGGAAAATAGAAAATGTGACAATGTAGTTTTACGGTGGGAAGTTGGTAAAGCTTATATTAGAGAATTTTGTCAACAGTACACATCCTATTCAGCTACATGTTTGAAATGGACTCTGGAAGGGTTTGAGATAGAAATTCTTGTTACTGAGAATGATATGATGGAAAGTCCTTCCGTGAATGTACAGGAGTGGACTGAAAAGAAACAAAGATTGAGTTCTATTTTAAATGAAAAGGTTAAAAATGTTCTTGTGAAAAATCGATTTTTCTCACTGAGAGATGTAGATGGTCCAACTTCTTTTTTTTTTTTTTTTTTGGAATGTAAAACTGTACAGGAAAAACAAATGTTAAGTTTGAAAAACTGTGATGGACTTGTTACAACTGATCCTGTAGAGATGCGTAGAATAGCAGTTGACTTCTACACTGTAAAATCTAATTAGTTGGGCTTACTTAAAAAAAGCATGCAAACCGATTGCCTTAAAAAAACTAAGTAAAGTGAAATAGGAATAGTATGTTGTACTGACAAATGCTTAGTATAGTTTACTTGCACGAGAGTTCTAGTAATTACAAAAGAACTGTAGGGGGTACTTAATCATTTACTTTAGGCTTACACTTGACTTAGTATAGCTACTCACTGACTCCCAGAGTGCATTGCGGCATGAATAAATTATGCAATTGCTTTGTTTGTTGTTGTTGTACTGTTGTTGTTTTTATTTGCTAATTTTATTTTCTGACTTATCTCAGTAGTAACACAACAAAAAGAGAAAATAAAATAATATAATGGTTATTGTCACAATTAATAAAAATAAATAAAATTGAATTGTTACCACTGTTGTGATTCACATGCTGAATGTTGAAGTATATGACTTGAGCACATTACCATAAATATTAAAGGACTGTCTCAACCCAGTAAAGTTTCTCAAGGTGTTTATAAAGAACAATACAATTATAAAACATCATTAATAAATATACAGCTGAATAATTAAAAGATTTAGCTAATCAAAACATCAGAATTACAAGGTTACCTTCTAAAAGCAACCAACTTATTACTTTCCTTCCCTTGAAATCAAAAATTATGACTTCATGTTGCATTGCTGCATCAAAAGGAAGAAAAATATAATGAGAAAAGCAAAGTTCCAAGTGCCCAGCCAGACGGAACATTAATCACTATAATGGTAAGTAAAAAAATAAATAAATAAAAATAATAAATAAATAAATAAAATAAGACACACCAACAATATTTTTTTACGAAAATCAACATCAATTTATGAAGTCAGCTTATGTGATGTTCTCTCAAATATATAGTTGCATTGAAACAACATTCAAGATGACTTTGGGAAATGAGTGAATGTAACTAATGAAAAATAACTGCAGATTAACAATTGCCACCTCAAAAAAATTGCTTTTCTTCTTCTTCTGTTGTTATTTTGCAAATTAGCAACATATTAGTGCACTGCTGCCTCTAACTGGTTTCTTAATGTCATTGGTTCCTTTGTGGCTACTTGAATATTTTAAGTAAGCATCACTCAAAGTAGTAAGTAAATTGTTTTACTCGTTTGAAAGTAGCTGTAACTTAATAAAACCTAGTAAGTATAGCAACTAAGTAAAGATAACTAATTATATCTAAGTAAGGTATTCTCGACTCTTTGCGGCTGAGAAAACAGATGATGAGAGTCAAAATGAACTATTACAGAATCTTCCCTGCTTAAATTCTGAACATAAAGAAAATCTAGACTCTGGAAGTAAGTGCTGCAGTGATGGGACTTTCTTCAGGTCGTACCCCTGGAATAGATGGACTTCCTGGTGAATTTTATAAACATTTTTGGAATATAATTGGGATTGATCTGTTTGAGGTACTCCAAAAATGTCTTAAGGAGGGTTGTCTACCCAAGAGTTGTCAACGAGCAATAGTAACTTTGCTGCCCAAGAAAGGAGATCTTACATTATTGAAGAATTGGAGACCAGTTGCTTTGTTGTGTTCAGATTATAAAATTTTATCAAAATGTCTTGCTACCAGATTGAACAAAGTGTTCAATAGTATTGTATACAAGGATCAATCATACTGTATAAAAGACAGATATGTTACTGATAATCTTGATTTAGCCTTGTATGATAATATTGACATGGGCATTGTGTCATTAGATCAAGAGAAAGATTTTGATCGAATTGATCACAAATATCTTTTCACTGTCATGAAAGCTTTTGGGTTTGGTGATAATTTTATTTCAATGGTTAAGTTACTGTATAAAGATGCAACATGTATGATAAAAATGGCAGGTGGTCTTAGTGTCCCTGTTAAGGTGCAAAGGGGTATACGACAGGGTTGTCCAATTTCAGGACAGCTCTACACTTTAGCTATTGAACTCCTCCTTTGTAAATTGAGGATAGAGTTAAAGGGCTTGCAGATTGCGACAGATTTGAATATCAACATAAGTTTCAGCATATGCTGATGATATTACAGTCATTATAAGAGACGATAATGATGTTCAGATACTGAAAAGAGTCTTGGAGTGTTATAACAAAGCTTCATCTGGCAAAGTAAACTGGAAAAAAAAGTGATGCTGTTTGGTGTGGTGTGGAACATAAAAGACCTTTGCTTCCAGGCAAACTGCAGTGGGGAAGATCTGGTTTTAAATATTTAGGGGTCTATTTGGGAAGAGAAAAGTACAGAAGACAGAATTGGGAGGGACTTGTGGAGAAAGTATGTGCTCGGTTGCCTTGCTGGCAATGGCTGCTACCCCAGTTATCTTACAGGGGAAGGGTGCTTGTTTGCAACAACCTTGTTGCTTCTTCTTTATGGCATAAAATGACTATTTTAGAACCTCCTGAAGAATTGCTGAAAGTTATTCAAAAGCATTTAGTAAATTTTTTTCTGGTCTGGTCAACACTGGCTTAAAGCTCCAGTATTGTCTTTACCCAGACAAGTAGGAGGACAAGGACTGGTGGACATTAAAAGTAGGCTAATGGCTTTTAGGCTCCAGTCAGCTAAAAGGCTACTCTATGAAGACAACATATGCTGGACTGAAGTAGCCTGTGCCTTCTTGAATAAAGTGGGTAATTTGGGGCTTGACCAATGTTTTTTTCTCATGAATACCCAAAGCCTGACTTGTCTGGTTTGACATCTTTTTACTACTCGAAAGCATGGAGGATTTTTAAGATTTCAAGGAAACTAAATGGTACTGAAGGACTTTGGGCCAAAGAAGAACCTTTGTTGTATAATCATGTGTTGGACTTTGAAATATTACAATCACAATGTGTAAGGAATGCTTTGAGGGACGCAGGAATTCTCAAAATTGGAGACCTAGTCACAGCAGAAGGTTGGATTTCGGCTGAGAGACAGGCAACCAAGATGGGTGTCAGGTCAGTTCAACTGGCACAAAGGTTATTGAAAAGCCTTGTGGATTTGCTGCCAGCAGACTACATATCTGCCTTGAATAGAGCGGATGATGATAAGGAATGTTTTTTTCCCAGGGCTTGAAATTTCACTTGCTGTTGATGAGTTTCAAGAACAAGAGGGGAGTTTGCTCACTTTAAAAACTCCCCAACTTGGACTTTTTAGCAGTGCTGGGAAACAAGCACTGCTTTTTATTTATGGACCCAGATACAGCTTGAATAACAAACAAGTTCATGTTTTAACCAACTTTTTGTTTGGACAAGCTAAAATGGCAATATGGCTGTCCCGTAAAAGTAAACTTAATGGTGTGGGGTCAGCTGATGCTGTGTTAATTTTAAAGGGTTTAGTAAAAGCAAGATTGAAAGTAGAATATGCTTTTTATTACCGAGTGGAAAATTTCGAAACTTTTAAGAATATATGGGGAATAAATCAATGTATCTGTGGAACTGATTATGATGGATCTCTTAAGATATGTATTTGAATGTATATTTTAGTTTTTTCTTTTCTTTTCTTTCCTTTTTTATGTATATGATGCTAATTAATGTATGATGGTTTCACTTTTTGGTAATTAAAGTGGCTTGCAATGTCTCTCTCTCTCTCTCTCTCTCTCTCTCTCTCTCTCTCTCAGATCAGCTCAGGTGCTCCAACAAGACTCCACTCATACACTTATTTTCACATAGCTATGACAAGCATTAAACATGGACGTGCATGCGTAGGTGCGACATGTGAACGGCCCATTTATCATGATAAAACCATATATAAGCTAGCGTAAGCAACCGCTTAATAACAACGTATCTAAAAGTTTGAGACAGCAACAGCAAGTCTATCATTAAAAGCTGTGCTTGCACAAGTTCTGCACAATCCTCTTCACTAATATCCTCTGTGTCTCATTCGGTCTCAAACTGATAAGCAATATAGATGACACCATTGTTTACAAAACCAGAGCACATGCCGCTGGTGAGGGGTGGGGCGTTTAGATGCGCACTAGAGGCAGTTTAGCCAATCACAACACACTCGACCAGCTAACCAATCAGAGCCCATTCTGAACTTCTGAGAGGTCCTTCACAGAAAAAAAAGACCAAAGAAAAAAAATATCAGCATAATATCTTTAAATATCTTTAAAATATTAGCAATTTATATCAATGGAAATGAGGTGATGGCTGTAATACTACTATTGTTCAGGATAACAAATCATTTTACTTTTCAAAGTTGTAAAATCTGCAGACTGTAATCACACACATCCTTCATGATAACATGACAATAATCAGGTTTAAACAAATGAGACAATAACTGAGTAGACCATTACTGTTTCTTCTTATATTTGAGTTTTCAAAGCAAAAACATTGCACAGATATTTTGGTACATTAATATTCTCAACATAGACGTTTTTCCTGAACGCGGAAGTCAGCCTGAATTTTAACCTGAAGGATGCTTTGCATTTCCGGTCTCCAGTGTTTCTAGTCAAATGAGTGTATATTTCGAGTAGATAATCTAATGTTAAACCTATTAAAATGTTTTTTTAAAAAGCACATGCTTCCATAGCGACATCACTTAGCAATGTCGCAATGACCGTCATTTGTCAGTGCCTCACTCCTCAAAGTTTAATAGATGACACAAAGCTGCCGACGTTGGCTACATTAAAAACAGATGGGCGCTATTTGAATTGGTTCCTATGGAGAGGTTTACTCAGAAAAAAGGTCTATAATAAACAATACAGAAGTAATTTTTATGAAGAATATATGTTATAATATTGTTTAAATTCCACATTTGGTAGTTTTTTTTTGGAACAGTGAACACGAGCCTTCTTTCTAGGACAACCAATTATTCAAACTCATACTGCACCCTAGTAACATAACAGTTACATCGTCTGGAATGAAAAGATACATTTTGAAATAATTATAATAATACATAACTGAGAATATTCTGAATGTTTGATAGAACTTTTCTTAGCAAAGGATATTTAAGTAAAATAACAAAAAAATAACAGTTTACAACCATTCAAAAATTTGGGGTCAGTAAGCGCTTTATATTTGTGATATTTTTAAGTGTTTATTTGAAACATTACAAGTGTCACAAGTGTAGTATATATATATATATATATATATATATATATATATATATATGAAGAGTTCAGATGCAAATCCAGCTAAAAGCCATCTTGGTCAAAAATAAGATAAAGATACTGAGTGAATGCTCTTGACACATATTATACCTCCATCAAATACTTTTTCTTCAAACTTGTTAAAATACCAGCCTCAGCCCAATCAGAAGTACCAGTACTAACGTCCTATACATCTGATCCTGATAAAAATGGATTTTTTAAAGAAAGACGTCAGATGGATTTAGCTGGTTTTGCATCTGAACTCTTCATATATATATATATATATATATATATGTATAAATATATAGCTGGCCGAGCATTTCTTTCTGGCTACTTTGTATAGGTTTCTATGTTTTATATATATATACATATATATATATATATATATATATATATGTATACATTCAGGTGCTGGTCATATACTTAGAATATCTTCAAAAAGTTGATTTATTTCGCTAATTCCATTCAAGAAGTGAAACTGTATACATTCATTCCACACAGACTGATATATTTCAAGTGTTTATTTCTTTTAATTTTGATAATTATAACTGACAACTAATGAAAACCCCAAATTCAGTATCTCAGAAAATTAGAATATTGTGAAAAGGTTCAGTATTGAAGACACCTGGTGCCACACTCTAATCAGCTAATTAACTCAAAACACCTGCAAAGGCCTTTAAATGGTCTCTCAGTCTAGTTCCGTAGGCTACACAATCATGGGGAAGACTGCTGATTTGATAGGTGTCCAAAAGACAACCATTGACACCTTGCACAAGGAGGGCAAGACACAAAAGGTCATTGCAAAAGAGGCTGGCTGTTCACAGAGCTCTGTGTCCAAGTACATTACAGTTTTTTTCAGTTGCTAACATCCTTTTTTTCCAATCTGTAGTCACGTTTTCAAAACTCTAAACACAATTAGCACAACATCCGTCTGTTGTGACCATACCATTAACACAATTTGTGTTGTTTTCACACAATATGCAATCAATTATTATGTTTCTAAAATGCTTACATTTTCTTTTCATACAATGCTTACCCAAAACCAAAATCATGGATTTTTTTAGTCTTATTTACAAATGCTTAAACACAGCATGTCAGAAATGAAGACCTAATGTTCCAAACCTTAAATACAGTATAAAGCTTCTACTTCTGCAACAACAACAGCTCAAAAGTATTGAAAAAATTCTCTCTATATAAAATACTGTAACAACTGATTAGCACCTTTAAGTAACAAGATCACTGAAATATTTAGAAAAGCTGATTTCATTCTCATAGTCATTCTCATAGTCAGGTGTTGAAGCTCTTTCCATTACATCAACAACATAGAGTAAAAAAGACCTCTTTGATTTGGTTTTGTGGATGCAGAACAACACAAAAAATCAGAGAGAGAAAAAAATAATGCCTGGCAGAGGGAGAGGAGTAGTTCAGAAAAACAGGAGAAGAGTTAGGAGAGAGGAGTAAGAATGTGTTGGACTGTGCATTTTTATGTTTGTTTGTTTTTTTCCCCCCTTTACACATGTGAAACCTATGAAAGCTTATTTCTGCCATAGAATATAAAGGGTCATTTGACTTTTATATCTCACAATTCTGATTTTTATTTATTTATTTTTTTTTGCAATTGTGAATATACAGTATCTCAAAATTCTGATAAAGTCTGAATTGCAAGATGTAAACTCACAATTCCAGTAGAAGTCTGAATTGTGAGATCAAAAGATTACTGTTTTTTTATTTTATTTTTCTTAGACTGTGACGGAAACAAGTTTGCATAGTAACCAAAGGCCATGTATGTTGGATTTTCTCTTGTACATTCTGTAAAGTGACTCTTTGACTCATTCAGTAGTATGTTGCCAAGAACAAACACATTCAACACTTAAAAATGTTAAACGGGTTTCAGTTGAAGGTAAACTGAAGGCTAAATTACAGAAAAAAATATAAATTTTTATATTGTCTTTTATATGCAAGTAGAACTGAAACATGACAAGCAATGCAGTTTTTGTAAAGCCATCAATTGTTAGTATTTTGACAGTCACTGTACTATGATTGACTATATGTTTCTGTTGGAATAGAAACTAGTGGTAATGTTTTGACTGAATGACTCTATTTTGAATCAGGTTTGCTGTGTTTTGAAAGAGTTAGTATATGTAGAAAAGGGTATTCAGCATTTTGAAATGTAGAGTTTGTATTCATTTAACAAAATGCGGTTTTGGCCACAAAATGAACTGTTTGGTTAATTGTGTGATGTAGGTGTGTTGCTGTGTTAAGAGTTTAGAAAAAGTACTTTAAGTATTGGTAAATGCTTGTTAGCAATTGAAAAACTGTGTAGAGAGGCAGTGTAAAGCAACCCCATAGAAAATCTATGGGGTATTGTGAAGAGGAAGATGCGATATGCCAGACCCAACAATGCAGAAGAGCTGAAGGCCACTATCAGAGCAACCTGGGCTCTCATAACACCTGAGCAGTGCCACAGACTGATCGACTCCATGCCACGCCGCATTGCTGCAGTAATTCAGGCAAAAGGAGCCTCAACTAAGTATTGAGTGCTGTACATGCTCATACTTTTCATGTTCATACTTTTCAGTTGGCCAAGATTTCTAAAAATCCTTTCTTTGTATTGGTCTTAAGTAATATTCTAATTTTCTGAGATACTGAATTTGGGGTTTTCATTAGTTGTCAGTTATAATCATCAAAATTAAAAGAAATAAACACTTGAATATATATCTGTGTGGAATGAATGTATACATTATACAAGTTTCACTTCTTGAATGGAATTAGTGAAATAAATCAATTTTTGAAGATATTCTAATTATATGACCATCACCTGTATGTATGTGTGTATGTATGTATGTATGTATGTATGTATGTATGTATATATATATATATATATATATATATATATATATTAATATTATTATTATTATTATTATTAATGTCTTTTTTTTTTAACTGACCCCAAGGTTTTGAATGGTAGTGTACATTAAATAATTTTTATTACACTCAAACTACTAAAACATAAACCACAAATAGGTTAAGATAAACAAGCAAGCTATTACTTTGACTAATCAATTTCCATGTTTTTTTTTTTTTTTTTACAGAGTTGTTTTTTAAAATCTAAAGCCTGCATATTCAGAGAGTTAAGGCTTTCTGTCCAATAAAATATGTTACAGTTTGACATAGCTAGATATATATTTTCCAAATAAAAATATACAAATGTATTTTTACTATACATTTACATTTAAAGACAACTTTTCCAGACATGGACATTTTAAAACTCCTTAATATTTCCAGTTTTTCCAGGAAAAGGAAACTTGTTCACTTACTTAGAAAATCAGAACAGAAATGCAAAACTAAACTATAATATATATATATTTTCCCCAATGTATAATCAAATATTAGCATGCAAACTTTCTGAAGAACATGGTGGTTTGAATCACTAATACCAAATACTGATGAATCTATTGCCATCACATATGCCATCTCAATATCACAATATTATCACAAGATTATAAATGATTGATGATGACTGAAACTCATCAGTATCCTGGGATTGAAAGTTTCTCCTCTTGGTATTTTTAATTCACCTGAGCATATGTCACATCACTAGATCCAGCACCTGAAAATACAGAAAATAATTTTAAAATGTATTTTTATATACAGTATTTCAGTTTATTCTTCAATTCATTATTGTGGTTTTTAAATGTAGTTTTTTGTTTTTGTTTTTGTTTTTTGTTTTGTTTTTTTCTTGTAAATTTTGATTGATGTTTATATTTTAACTCACCTTGATCTGTTTGCAGCATGAGTTTGGAGTAAAAGCAGTCAGGACTCTCAGTTTTATTCTCTAAAAGATGACAACAGTTAATATCATTAGCACCTACTGTATGTCCAACAGTCATATGAAATATCAGTATATTTATAAAATCGCTACAGCTAAGGTATGTTATTCAGCAATCTGTTTTAATTCTACATATATATTATATTTTAAATTGACAACAAGATAACCACAAACAGATGTTTTGAACAATAATGTGGTAATTTCTGCCACTGTTATGATCATAAAATCATAAGAGCAGAGACTTTTGTTTCAGTTTACCTTTGTTTTCTTTCTTTTTCTTCTGTTTCTTTGTAGATTCCAATTCAATCTCAGCATATGTGTGTTCAGTATACTCACTTACACTGTCTACAATGAGCAATAGAGAAAGAAAAAGACACATTTACAAAATAATAATAATAATAAATAAATAAATAAATACATACATACATACATACATAGAAGATGGATTGATTTCCACTTTCTCTACAATGAAACTTCTTATCATGATGCCAAAATATATAATTATATAATCATATTTAATCATTTTAAATTACGTCATTTACCTGTGCTTATGTCTTTATTAACAGCTGCATCAACAGATTCATAAATATGAGCAGTTCCTGTGATGAATTAATACATTAATTAATATCCTATATGTCAAACACACAAATACCATGTTAAACTTTAGAAGAGTGAAAAATTATTTAGTTGTCTGATCCATTCTGTTAATAAAAGTTATCCATAAGTGTCTTCCATCTCAGATTGTGAAGGTTTATGGATATTTAATATTATTTATGGGTAATGTGTAAAGACTGACCAGACAGCAGTGTGTTGTATCCAGCTTCACTCTGGTTCTGGTCTGATGTCTGACTGTTGTTCTGCTGTTGACTGACAGTAGAGGGAGACTGAGATCTTCCACCTACACAAACATGACATGTTTTATTGGCATCTGTGGATCCAGGAATAACCTTTAACTTCAGTGGAACCTTTTCAGTCCACAAAAAGCACTTAATAGTGGAGAAAATATTCTTTAGATTTTTAAAATGTTCTTCACACTAAGAAAAAGATAGGTCTTCTTTTCATTGCTGTGAAAACACCCTTTTAGAGCGTTTATTTTGAAGAGTTCATCTTAAAACTGACCAGACACCTTAAAATCAACTGACATAACAGCTTTACCAGGTTGGGAGACTAGTTAAGACCAGAAAACTATCATAGGTTGTTGTGGGATAGGAGATCAAGGTTTAGGAACAGAGCTAGTGTTTGCCAATACGTCATGGAAAATTAATTTAACCTTTGTTGTTTCTGTGGCACCACAGCAGGATCAAGAAGACAATGATCAAAACTGTGACAGTCAGTCCTGCAGTCACTCCAGTTATTATGGGTTTGAGACCATCAGATCTTGAGTCTGTGGAAGTTGAGATATATTTTTACATTTAGATTAGTGCTGTAAAGTGTACAGAAACATTTCTGTAGTGTTTAAATAATTATTATTATGTTTAACGTATGTTTGGTTTGTGTGTGTGTGTATGAAGTGATGATCAAACTCACCTGATACTGTCAGTGTAACTGCATCACTCATTTGTGACCAGCGTGATCCTTCTGTCTCTGATCCTTTACAGGAGTATTTACCTGCATTAGATTTAGTAACAGAACTGAATGTGTGTTCCTGTCGATCACTGAAAACACTGGTTGAACCTTCTTTATACCAGCTGTAGCTCCAGCTAGTGACTCCTTCACCATATATGTCACATCTGAGAGTGACTGTGTCTCCTCTGAATACATGTTGATCAGGTTTAATGGTCACTTTGGGTTTTGGTCTTTCTGTACAATGACAACAATTTACAATGAAAATAATGTGCTGTTTTTATTGTATTAACACAGTTACTTGATTGTAAAACATGCTAAATCAGATTAACATGAAATGTTGTTACCTATAGTACTTATTCAGTGTTTTATGAAATTATATGTGCATTATTATATGTGCAAAAAAATAAAATAAATACTTGCCTTGTATTGTCACTATTACTGGTTTACTGTAACCTGTGTAATATCTTCCTCTTCGTGCTCTGCAGCTGTACTTTCCTCCATCAGAGACTTTCACAGGATTGATTATTTTAGTTGCAGCTCCAGTAGATTCACGGTTTGAGTCTTTTCTCCAGAGAAACACCCATCCATTGTGTGACTGAATCAGCTCACATCTCAGAGTAACTGAGTCTCCAGTGAACACTGAATACCGTGGCACAGCAGTCAGAATAGGTGTAGGAAAATCTGTCAGTATAAAGATGGATTGTAAGTTATAAAAGTTTTCCGGCAGAAGATCTTGTCTTCTGGTAAATTATTAATATAAAGATCAGAAGAATGTTAAATCTCACATGGCAGTTTTGAGGCTTTATTAATGTAAGCAGTGACGTAGCTGATGATCCAGATTTTTTTATTTAAACCTGAAAAACTTCTGGCACTTTCTCCTCAGATCAACCCTAACCTAAATACACAGACTCACTCGGCAGAAGAACACCCGAAAATTTGTACATTTTCAGTGATGTGTAGGTTTAGGGGCGGGGTTAGGTGTAGGGCATTCGTACAAATTCATACATATTGCAGCTCGTAAAATACATACATTTTAGCTAAAATCATATGAATTTTTACACGTGAGGTCATACGAATTTGTACGAATTAGCCACCTAATAAAATATGTACAAACTGCTGTAAGATACATGCACTTAGATCACACCTGAACACAACATTTAGGACATAAAACACTCTTCAGATGTCACAAAGGATCAACCCAATCAGAGCGCAGTTTACTGAATGACGTCAGTCAGAGCCTCGTAGTCGAGCTGTGAATGCTCCAGAACTGATCTTTAATTTCCATTCATTACTGGACTTACATGAGCGAGCAAATGCCTAGAAAGTAAGTTGTTTGTTCCTGTTATGTTGGTATCATCTCACTTGTGTTTGAACGCCGCTTTGTGGTCTTTGAGTTACGAGTCAGTCAACCGGTCATCGCGGTAACCCGCGTTAGCGCCTGATCGCCAAAGTTTGCTTGTTACAATATGCATAACTAAGCCTGAGTGCCTTCATAATATGAGAAACCCCTTTGGATGGCGATTTATATTGTTATCTGTTTATATTTGTGTGTATATTATATTATGCGCAGTTTCCTAACACATGGTAATGGCGTCTTTCATATTTAATGCCATAACTGAGATCACAATGCCACCTTGTGGACGTCTGTGTACTGCAACCACTCTAATAATGTAACCTGTATTACTGCTTGTGTGAATGCTATTTAATCAACTGTATATCTAATAATTGTTATTATTCTTTGGTATTTTTAAACCACTCATTGTTACCACTCAACCTAATCAACAGTAAACTCCTAATTTTGGTTCAACTGAGTTCTATGTGTTCTTACCAACACACCAGTGCGGATACAAATCCACCTGTTCCAGCACAAATACAGTCCTTAGCAAATTCTCCACAACATCAGACTTGCTACAATATGTTAATTTCACAGACAATGCAAGAAAAAAAAGCTGAAAGTAGCAATTACAGGAAAAAAACAGCTTAACATTCTCATGACACAATGAAAAGACTTCACAAAACTTCAAAAGAATTCACAACTTTGCGTGCCCATTCAGTCCTGCTAGATAATGGTAAACAAACTTGGCTTGCTGTCCCCGAAGGAGACTCAAACCAGAGGCTCAGCTCCAGCTCCAAGTTAGAAACTCCCAAAAAGGCTTAATGAGGACAACAACCGACCGTAAGTAATTCAGAGGTATAAAAGAGAAGATCACTGCTGCAGCAAATCAAAGTAATCTACTTTGCTAGTAGATCACAATTTGTTGTGAGTACACCTTCTAGGGCTGTGACGTGATCTTGCAACAATAAAATATGATATTTCTCATTGAGATGAATATCTGTCTCGTGATATCACCATGATGAGGTCTGAGGGTGAAATTAAAATAGAAGATGCCACCGCTATGGTGTTGTTTTGCTTTTATATAGAAATAACAAAACATTTAATTCAGTTCCACTTCAATTCTAAACTGAAAGCATCTGCTCTGCTCATCCAGCACGAGTTGTAGAGTCGCACACAGTGCAGCAGGAATCAGAGTTCACTGATCACATGACAAGAGTGAGGTAAGATGACTGATAAGACCATTCTTTGGACAACAGAGACTTATCATCTGACAAATGTTTCATCTTACAGAATGCACAAGAGTGAATTCGAAAGCGAATGTAAAATGTGAGTGTGCATTAAAAAATGATTTAAATTCCCTGCATTTTGAAAGCAGCTCTCTCATACAACATCTCCCAGAATCAAACCTATCTTTGGCTAGACTGTGTAGATGTAAGCATTTCTTCATTCTGTATCATGCTTGAAGAAAAAAATCTCTATTTGCACTTTGAATATTAAGAGAGAATAGTTCATGTATAGTTCTAAGGTCTGAAGAGACTCATGTGAAATCATGCAGGAGAGAAGCAGTCAGTTGAGTTGGCAAAACCTTTAACAGAGCTTGGATATAATAGTATTTTACTGCATATGATAATTCATACTCAGCAAGTAGAACTGAAATGACATTCACAAGATGATTAAAAATTTCAAATGCACCTGCAGTCTATTTTCCAGTCATGTAGTTTGCCATTGAGGATATTTTAAAAATACTGTGTAAAAATCTCATCTCGTTCTTATTTTGAAATTGTCACGCTCATAAGATGGAGCAATCATGAGCTCTGCCAGAGGACACTCCGTCCATAACCATTTACACTCACCCCTGACTCCATTTCCCAGGTTCCCTCTGTCTAGGAACTCATTATCAGCTATCACCTGTTTCATATCAGAAGGTCTATAAAGGGACTCGACAGAGCGGTTTCCCTTGTTTCTGACCTTGCCTGTGTTGTGACCTGGGACTGTATGATTATGTTTTTTTTTTTTTATCATTTACTGCCTTCCCTGACCTGCATCTGTTTATTGTTTTGACTCTGCCTGTTGTGACTACACCTCTTATTAAAGCTTGCATTTGGATTCTCTACTCTGTAGCAACTCTCTTCCATAACAGAAATCTCATGTCGTGTCTCATCTCGTGAGCTAAGTGTCTTGTCTCAGGTGAGTGAATTCTAACTTAAACACCTCTGATTGGCCATTGTGTTCAAGAAATCAACAGAAATGTCTGTGAATTGGCTACGTACATTTGAGGCAGCATCACTGTAGATTTGGGCCTGTATGACAATATAAACAACAGCACCATAACCCTTTTATTTAAAGGATTCATTTACTTTCTGTAGACCTGTAGCAGTTTCAGTAATGTCAAACTGTGGTGTGCAGTAGTGAGCAGTGGATGGAGTCGATCCTGATTGCGAACTCAGATAAAGAGCATACAACTGAGCTTTGGTTTGAGAAAATTGAATGTTTGCGGCGGCAAAAGTGAGATACAATTTGTTAACTGTCCATTTTGTTATATCAGGGGTAGGAGATTATCTGGATTGAATCTGATGAGCTGGAGCGTGTGGTACAGGAACCAGAGTTAGGAGAAACTGGAGTCGCTCAGTGACAGAAACGATTCAATGGAACAGGAAAATTACTCATCGAAGGTAAAAGCAGAAGTTGATCAGGGTGGAACATGTTTTACAGAATAGGACAGAGCAGTGCTGGAAGAATTGTCACTGGGACGACACAATGACTGCTGCTTATATACACTTTTGGGGCCTCATTTATAAAAATTTGCATATAAATCATCCTAAATTTGTTCTAAGATCATTTCTCAAAAGAAAGACATTTAGGGAGCGAATCACAGAAACAAACCAAAGTTTAGCATAGCTTACTTTATTTTTTCAGTTCCATGATCACACAAAAGCACAAAGCAAACACAGGACAACATTGCACATCTCAAAGCATGCAAAACAGAACAACAAACAAACAAATCAACAAATAAATACAGTTACATACATTTGAAAAGCTTTAGAATTTTTATTTTTTTATAAGTGATCTCATATTAGAAAGGGTTTCAAAGTGTATCTTAAGATCAGTTTTACAAAAGGTAATATATGATGGTTTCTTTTGAATTATTTTTGACTCATGAATATAAAACTTTTAGATAATTAACAAGATTAATAATGTAAATCTGTTCATCAGAAAAAGATGGATTTTTTTTAACAAAAATATCATGAGGTTCAAAATGAAGGGTTTTGTTTATTTTTGTTTTATGTCTATTATAAAGTCAACTCAAAATGAAAGAAAAGGCCAATGGAAAAATAAATGTTCAATATCTTCACTATATGTGTTACCAAAGTTACCTGCTAACAGTATACGTCTGCTCAGACATTGACGTGCTTTAAGCACTTTTCCACGCAAAACAATGTGTTTATAAATATGAACATTCCCGTGGCACAGTCTGAAATCAAATTTGTGCGTACACACTCTTTATAAATGTGGCCCCTGGAATACTCTCTGACCATCTAAGGACTCCACAGACTGTCGATGCTTTTAAACTTGGCCTCAAAACCTACTTTTTTAATGATTCTTAACATGTTTTTGTTTTTAATCTGTAGCACTTTGGGATTCTGTGTGGATATAAAGTTATAAATAAAATGTATTATTATTATTATTACTCCTAGCCATGATTGACAGGACTGAATGATTAGGCTCCTCCCAAAACTGTTTAGAACTTCATCAAACTGTGCAGATACCACAGTTTACATAATCATTTAAATGATAGTGATGGATAAATTGGTATCGTTTCTGACCAGTAGGGGGTGCTGTCACTAAATCTAGTATCCACCCAACTTTTGTGAGACTTGGTTTGGAAATCATATGAGGAAATTTTAGTTTTAAAGCACTGCATAATCTGAAGGAAAAGAAGCAAATCACTCTTAAATAACATGTTAAACATCTGTGTATGAAGAGATGATCAAACTCACCTGATACTGTCAGTGTAACTGCATCACTCATTTGTGACCAGCGTGATCCTTCTGTCTCTGATCCTTTACAGGTGTATTTACCTGTGTCAGACACAGTAACAGAACTGAATGTGTGTTCCTGTCGATCACTGAAAACACTGGTTGAACCTTCTTTATACCAGCTGTAGCTCCAGCTAGTGACTCCTTCACCATATATGTCACATCTGAGAGTGACTGTTTCTCCTCTGAATACATGTTGATCAGGTTTAATGGTCACTTTGGGTTTTGGTCTTTCTGTACAATGACAACAATTCACAATGAAAATAGTGTGCTGTTTTTATTGTATTAATACATTTACTTGATGGTAAAACACATGCTAAATGAAATTAAACTAACATGTTGTTGCCTATAGTATTTCGGTGTTTTATTAAATTACATATGAATTATATAACTAAATAAATACTTGCCTTGTATTGTCACTATTACTGGTTTACTGTAACCTGTGTAATATCTTCCTCTTCGTGCTCTGCACCTGTACTTTCCTCCATCAGAGACTTTCACAGGATTGATTATTTTAGTTGCAGCTCCAGTAGATTCACGGTTTGAGTCTTTTGTCCAGAGAAACACCCATCCATTGTGTGACTGAATCAGCTCACATCTCAGAGTAACTGAGTCTCCAGTGAACACTGAATACCGTGGCACAGCAGTCAGAATAGGTGTAGGAAAATCTGTCAGTATAAAGATGGATTGTAAGTTATAAAAGTTTTCCGGCAGAAGATCTTGTCTTCTGGTAAATTATTAATATAAAGATCAGAAGAATGTTAAATCTCACATGGCAGTTTTGAGGCTTTATTAATGTAAGCAGTGACGTAGCTGATGATCCAGATTTTTTTATTTAAACCTGAAAAACTTCTGACACTTTCTCCTCAGATCAACCCTAACCTAAATACACAGACTCACTCGGCAGAAGAACACCCGAAAATTTGTACATTTTCAGTGATGTGTAGGTTTAGGGGCGGGGTTAGGTGTAGGGCATTCGTACAAATTCATACATATTGCAGCTCGTAAAATACATACATTTTAGCTAAAATCATATGAATTTTTACACGTGAGGTCATACGAATTTGTACGAATTAGCCACCTAATAAAATATGTACAAACTGCTGTAAGATACATGCACTTAGATCACACCTGAACACAACATTTAGGACATAAAACACTCTTCAGATGTCACAAAGGATCAACCCAATCAGAGCGCAGTTTACTGAATGACGTCAGTCAGAGCCTCGTAGTCGAGCTGTGAATGCTCCAGAACTGATCTTTAATTTCCATTCATTACTGGACTTACATGAGCGAGCAAATGCCTAGAAAGTAAGTTGTTTGTTCCTGTTATGTTGGTATCATCTCACTTGTGTTTGAACGCCGCTTTGTGGTCTTTGAGTTACGAGTCAGTCAACCGGTCATCGCGGTAACCCGCGTTAGCGCCTGATCGCCAAAGTTTGCTTGTTACAATATGCATAACTAAGCCTGAGTGCCTTCATAATATGAGAAACCCCTTTGGATGGCGATTTATATTGTTATCTGTTTATATTTGTGTGTATATTATATTATGCGCAGTTTCCTAACACATGGTAATGGCGTCTTTCATATTTAATGCCATAACTGAGATCACAATGCCACCTTGTGGACGTCTGTGTACTGCAACCACTCTAATAATGTAACCTGTATTACTGCTTGTGTGAATGCTATTTAATCAACTGTATATCTAATAATTGTTATTATTCTTTGGTATTTTCAAACCACTCATTGTTACCACTCAACCTAATCAACAGTAAACTCCTAATTTTGGTTCAACTGAGTTCTATGTGTTCTTACCAACACACCAGTGCGGATACAAATCCACCTGTTCCAGCACAAATACAGTCCTTAGCAAATTCTCCACAACATCAGACTTGCTACAATATGTTAATTTCACAGACAATGCTAGAAAAAAAAGCTGAAAGTAGCAATTACAGGAAGAAACCAGCTTAACATTCTCATGACACAATGAAAAGACTTCACAAAACTTCAAAAGAATTCACAACTTTGCGTGCCCATTCAGTCCTGCTAGATAATGGTAAACAAACTTGGCTTGCTGTCCCCGAAGGAGACTCAAACCAGAGGCTCAGCTCCAGCTCCAAGTTAGAAACTCCCAAA
Source organism: Labeo catla (assembly GCA_012976165.1). Taxonomy (NCBI): domain Eukaryota; kingdom Metazoa; phylum Chordata; class Actinopteri; order Cypriniformes; family Cyprinidae; genus Labeo; species Labeo catla. The sequence continues at coordinate 3,238,219 of VONZ01000016.1, forward strand.
AAGGCTTAATGAGGACAACAACCGACCGTAAGTAATTCAGAGGTATAAAAGAGAAGATCACTGCTGCAGCAAATCAAAGTAATCTACTTTGCTAGTAGATCACAATTTGTTGTGAGTACACCTTCTAGGGCTGTGACGTGATCTTGCAACAATAAAATATGATATTTCTCATTGAGATGAATATCTGTCTCGTGATATCACCATGATGAGGTCTGAGGGTGAAATTAAAATAGAAGATGCCACCGCTATGGTGTTGTTTTGCTTTTATATAGAAATAACAAAACATTTAATTCAGTTCCACTTCAATTCTAAACTGAAAGCATCTGCTCTGCTCATCCAGCACGAGTTGTAGAGTCGCACACAGTGCAGCAGGAATCAGAGTTCACTGATCACATGACAAGAGTGAGGTAAGATGACTGATAAGACCATTCTTTGGACAACAGAGACTTATCATCTGACAAATGTTTCATCTTACAGAATGCACAAGAGTGAATTCGAAAGCGAATGTAAAATGTGAGTGTGCATTAAAAAATGATTTAAATTCCCTGCATTTTGAAAGCAGCTCTCTCATACAACATCTCCCAGAATCAAACCTATCTTTGGCTAGACTGTGTAGATGTAAGCATTTCTTCATTCTGTATCATGCTTGAAGAAAAAAATCTCTATTTGCACTTTGAATATTAAGAGAGAATAGTTCATGTATAGTTCTAAGGTCTGAAGAGACTCATGTGAAATCATGCAGGAGAGAAGCAGTCAGTTGAGTTGGCAAAACCTTTAACAGAGCTTGGATATAATAGTATTTTACTGCATATGATAATTCATACTCAGCAAGTAGAACTGAAATGACATTCACAAGATGATTAAAAATTTCAAATGCACCTGCAGTCTATTTTCCAGTCATGTAGTTTGCCATTGAGGATATTTTAAAAATACTGTGTAAAAATCTCATCTCGTTCTTATTTTGAAATTGTCACGCTCATAAGATGGAGCAATCATGAGCTCTGCCAGAGGACACTCCGTCCATAACCATTTACACTCACCCCTGACTCCATTTCCCAGGTTCCCTCTGTCTAGGAACTCATTATCAGCTATCACCTGTTTCATATCAGAAGGTCTATAAAGGGACTCGACAGAGCGGTTTCCCTTGTTTCTGACCTTGCCTGTGTTGTGACCTGGGACTGTATGATTATGTTTTTTTATCATTTACTGCCTTCCCTGACCTGCATCTGTTTATTGTTTTGACTCTGCCTGTTGTGACTACACCTCTTATTAAAGCTTGCATTTGGATTCTCTACTCTGTAGCAACTCTCTTCCATAACAGAAATCTCATGTCGTGTCTCATCTCGTGAGCTAAGTGTCTTGTCTCAGGTGAGTGAATTCTAACTTAAACACCTCTGATTGGCCATTGTGTTCAAGAAATCAACAGAAATGTCTGTGAATTGGCTACGTACATTTGAGGCAGCATCACTGTAGATTCGGGCCTGTATGACAATATAAACGACAGCTCCACAACCCCTTTTATTTAAAGGATTCATTTACTTTCTGTAGACCTGTAGCAGTATCAGTAATGTCAAACTGTGGTGTGCAGTAGCCAGCAGTGGATAAATTTGGTCCTGATTGCGAACTCAGATAAAGAGCATACAACTGAGCTTTGGTTTGCCTTTGACAAAATTGAATGTTTGCGGCAAAAGTGTGATACAATTTGTTAACTGTCCATTTTGTTATATCAGGGGTAGGAGATTATCTGGATTGAATCTGATGCCAGTGAACATCAACAATAAACCTCTGATAATTCTCAATAAGAGCTTCTGTCGTCTGACATAAATAAAGACAATCTGTTTAGTAATGAGTGAAGCTGTTTGTGAAGTTGTTTAATCATCCTCTGCCGAGATCTTGACAGATTTAATGTATTTTACTTCAATTGATTTCATCTAAAGCCGGGCTCACACTACAGCAAAAATCTTGTCGAGCGCTTCGATCAGTCCCGATGTTCGGCACGGATTATCTGGTAATGTGAGACGTTCACAGATCGAATCTTGCACCTCCCGATCTGCTCTCACACAAATCGGCGCCGCTGATCATATCAAACATGTTTGATATCCAGGATTTTAAATCGGGATGATCACGGCTATGATTACATCAGTACTTTCACAACAGCCAATGCGCGACCATAAAACAGCTGCTGTACGTCCACTGGATAGTGGAGATGGAGGAAACTGCTTCTTATGTTTTTGTAGTAACACTGGCTGTATAATGTTGAAAACATACCACAACTGCATGGAGCAAGGAAAGCAATGCGCCATGCGGCCCGAGTCCAAAGTCCAAATGGCAAAGTGATCATAGACTATGTTTAATCAGTTTTGCCTTCTTAAATCACGACCTGCCTAAAATAAAATCTATAGATATAAAACAGATAAAGCATATAACAGTTACCTAACATTTGTAAACATTTTTATTTTTATTTTATTTTTTAAATTATAAACTACAACAAAACATATACAGTTATAACAAGACATTCAAATAACCAAAATGAATAATAATAATAATAATAATAATAATAATAAAAAACATTTGTAAACATTAGTTGCTGAAATGACGATATGTTGCGTAAGATCACACGAGGCGCTCCCTCCTTCATGATAATCTTAATAATATCTTGTAGTTTGTGATGCGCCACAATTTTCAAATCTTGTAGTGTGTGCATGTTTAAGATTTCAGGGAAGATCATCTGCAAAGATTCTCCTTATGTGTGCGCTGCAACCAGATTTCATAATCGGTTAGGATTTTAAAAATCCTGTAGCGTGAGCCCGGCTTTAGGCTGTGGCTGATATTGTAATTCTTGCGTTTCTCTTTTTTTCAGTGATTCTGCTTGTTAACAGCAGGTGTTCATCAATAATGGTCAATCAACACTTAATTAATGACTTAATTGTCTCATTAACTTTAACTCTGTGTCAGTGTTACTTTAACACTATTTGGAGTGGGACCAAATACACTCTGAGCAGTGTTGATTTAACACTGGGGATTTTACTGTGCGGTTTAAGACATTAATACATGGAGGACTGGATCCAGCAATCTGTTATTAAAAGGTTTGTCAAAAAAGGAGAGACAGCATAGCTTATTTGTCTCACAGGCTTTTTTGTTTTCTTCTTTCATTTTATGTGAGTAAAAATGTAACAAAATAAATATAAAACAGCTTACATATTTTGTCTAAGCATATTTATTTAATTATATACCAATTATATATTGTTTTTCCGTTCACAAATGTGTGGCAGATGCATGATGACATGTCAAAACTCATGTTCTGTTTATGGTTTATGGATATTTGCACATTTATGCATTATTAGAAGAAGAAGAAAGGAAGAAAGAAAATAATTTTAATGAATATTAATTGATCTCAGACATTCATATATGTATTTTTTAATCTAATTTAGTTTTTGACATTCTAATCTTGCCTCTTAACAGTCTTACAGTATGATATCTGTCAGAAAAAAAAAAAAACCGAAATGCACATCCCTAATACGATAATAATAATATTAATAATAATAATAATAATAATAATAATAATAATATTATCACGATCATCATCATCATCATGACTGTTGCTTATTTTTTCCAAATACCTGCAGTACTCCAATTTGACACAAGGAAAAGTGCATACGTCTGCTCAGACATTGATGTGCTTTAAGCACTTTTCCACACAAAACACTGTGTTTATAAATATGAACATTACCGTGGACAGTCTGAGATCAAATTTGTGTGTACACACTCTTTATAAATGTGGCCCCTGGAATACTCTCTGACCATCTAAGGACTCCACAGACTGTCGATGCTTTTAAATGTGGCCTCAAAACCTACTTTTTGAATGATTCTTAACATTTTTTGTTTTTAATCTGTAACACTTTGGGATTCTGTGTGGATATAAAGTGCATTATAAATAAAATGTATTATTATTATTACTCCTAGCCATGATTGACAGGACTGAATGATTAGGCTCCTCCCAAAACTGTTTAGAACTTCATCAAACTGTGCAGATACCACAGTTTACATAATCATTTAAATGATAGTGATGGATAAATTGGTATCGTTTCTGACCAGTAGGGGGTGCTGTCACTAAATCTAGTATCTATCCACCCAACTTTTGTGAGACTTGGTTTGGAAATCATGTGAGGAAATTTTAGTTTTAAAGCACTGCATAATCTGAAGGAAAAGAAGCAAATCACTCTTAAATAACATGTTAAACATCTGTGTATGAAGAGATGATCAAACTCACCCGATACTGAGAGTGTAACTGCATCACTCATTTGTGACCAGCGTGATCCTTCTGTCTCTGATCCTTTACAGGTGTATTTACCTGTGTCAGACTCAGTAACAGAACTGAATGTGTGTTCCTGTAGTTTACTGACAATCCTGGTTGAACCTTCTTTATACCAGCTGTAGCTCCAGCTAGTGACTCCTTCACCATATATGTCACATCTGAGAGTGACTGTGTCTCCTCTGAATACATGTTGATCAGGTTTAATGGTCGCTTTAGGTTTTGGTCTTTCTGTACAACAACAAACAAACAAAATACATAAATAAATAAAATAAAATAAAATTGTGATAATATAATACAAAAACATGCCACTTTAAAGGTGTGTTCACACATCAGTTTGTTTGGTTTATTTGGTCTGGGATGAAAAGGAAAATGACACATTTGGTCCTGGTCCGCTTAGCGTTCACACTGACATTTTTGACAGCGAACCTAAAGATGTGAACCTAAAAGCACAGTGAAACGTTCACAACCTGATTGATGGGTTGAATCATGTATATGTCTTGACAGAACTCACAGAACATTACAAACAAAAGGAAAAGGTGTATTCAACATAAAGTGGTGCTGCGGGTGTATGACATCAAAGTACCCATTCACTGATCGCTCTGTTCAGCGCCACTTTAAGTCGAATACACCTAATGCCGTCTGCAGGACTAAGCGTGCTCAAAGTTGCATGTTTTTTTATTTTATTTTCACCATCTGTGAACTCACAAAGAGCTCATAAAAGGCACTTTACCTCCTTGTTGCTGCATGTTTGCCCTTTGCTTGTCATTACTTCCTGTTTTTGGTTAGTTTAGAAGTATTTAGTCTTTGTTGCATTCATATTGCATTCAAACTCCAGAGTTTGTTTGGGATCCGGGGCGTTTCTAGGATTTGAAAAAGGGGCTAGTGGTGGTGGATGGGAGCTCACATCATACTTACGTAAAATTTTGTTAGACACAGGTGGGTGAACCTGGATCCTTCTAGGGAGGTCCGGGGGCAGCCCCCCTGGGAGAAAATTTGATATATTTTAAAGGTAAATTCATCTGGTGCACTTTAAGAGTTCAAAAATAAGAGCTCAAAGTTAACCCATGTTCAGTGTGCAAACTGAACAAAGAAAGAAGGTCAATGACCTGACTCACCCCTCTTCTGATACTCTGAAAACATTGGATCATCAACTGATCGTGTGAACAAAGTCATATTGTGCTTTCGAATTTATTTAATTTGACAGATACTTTGCCAAAGCAGTGACACAAAACAGCACTGTTACACTATGAAAAACAGTAAATAGTAAATCACTGCAAATAGCAAACAAAAGTATTATAACACTTTATAATTTTGTTATAATAATTTACCAAAAATTCATCACAAAATACAATATACATTAGACAAATACAGTAATACATTTGAAAATCTATTTACAACTGTAACAAATATATATTTGCATGCAAAAATAGCCCCATTTAATTTTTTTTCGAAATTCATTTATTTATTTATTTTTCCTGTTTTAATTTTTCTGGACTCCTTTTTAATGGTTAAATTTAATTTTATTAATTAAAAACAACAACAACAACAAAAATGTGTAATTAATTAAAACAATGAAACTTTAACGTCAATTTATCAAAAATTATGTTTAGGGCCCTTTGAAATTGTTGCCAAATTTGTTTTTGCATGTCTATTTATTTGAACGTAACTTTTTTTTAATTTTTATTTAAATTTTTCTGGTTATCAAATAAAGGCATAAATTATGAATTTATCTTTTAATTAATGAAAATTAAATTTTATTTTTGGCAAATAAAGAGGATGTACTATTAAAATTTAAAAGATGGAAGAAATATTGTGTAACAAAGTTTTATTAATTTTTCAACAGTAGCAGTAGTAGTAATACTATGGTACATACATTCTACTAAATGATAAAAGTAATATATAAGGAAAAAAGTAATAATAAAGTATAAAGTAATATATTTCTGGTACAATGTCTACAAGCTAAACCAAACTTTTATTTTGACGGGTTGCCATGAATACCTTTAAATTTCTGTGAGTGTATGACCCTGGTTTACTCAAATAAAACAGTGAAATGCTCATGAAGTACTCTCAGAGCACTTCTGGAGATGTTGTTCATGCATTTTTTTATGGCAGACGCTGAAATCACAGCCAGCGTTACGTGTGCGTAGTAAAGGAAACCGTGCATATGTCTGCACCATTCATTCATAAAGACACGCAGAACAGGCAGGATTCATATTTAAATGGTATTTTGGGGCTGAATATTTACAGATACTAGTCCATATCACGATTAGATTGAAGTGAAATGACCGGCTTTTGATTAATTTATTCAAACTTTGACAAATCCGTGAATTCCTTGGAAATCATAGGGCGATACCAACCCGTAAAAACATTCGGGGCTAGAGAAAAATCTTTCGGGGCTCAAGCCTTAAATGATTAGCTCTAGTGCTGCCCCTGTTTGGAAGCGGACAGAGACCCATCTTTTTAGCGGTCTCGGTCCGCTTGTTTGGTGCGCACCAGGGTTCACACTTACTCAAATGAACCGCACTAATAGAGCAATCACAACAGGGTTTGTTTTAATCGAATGAAACATAAGTGTGAACACACCCTAAGACATCCCTTAGTGGGGATCAAACCCACAAACTTATACTGACCTACTGTGCCACACCACCTACATCTATAGCAGCAGTTAAAGAGACACATTATTTACCTGAGTGTTAGGAAGGAACAGCAGTTTACCATAATTAAACTAAATAATTACATTTAAATAACTGAAATAATAATTAAATTAATAATTTAAAATGCCAAAGAAATGCCATAATTTCTAACCAGTAAGTGGTGCTGTCACCAGACGAAAGGTATGGAGTCAAAATAGGGCCATATATATCTGCAAAATAAAACAATGTTTTGCAAACAAAAAATATGTTTTGCAAATAAAAATAGAGTATTGAGAAAAAAAATTGCTTTTTTGCAAGCAAAAAAAGTAATTGCAAAAGAAAAGTTAACCCCTGAGAGAAAAAATAAAGTTTAGCAAAGTAAAACTTCAGCAGCATTGACTTTGCAACACATATTTCCCTTTGCGCCGCTCCTTTAAATCCGCGTTTCAGTCATCCGTGCCTTTGCGGCGCAAGCTTTCCTTTGCGCTTCATTTTTCTATGCGCCTCGCTTTGTGTCCCTGATTTGACGTGGGGGAGGGGTCAAGAGGTTGGGGTGTGTTCGTTACGTCATCAGCGCGAGCCCCGGATCTCAGGTATGTATTATTGATCGCTTTCTTCTTATTATTATTAGACTCCTATATTATTAACAACAGATACTTCAGACCAAATAAGGCTGTCACGATTAACAGACATTATATTGTACATGATTTATGAACAGCTTGTGGGTGAAATAGGTAAAATACTGTTGCACCCGAAAGCTAGAGGTCGCTCTTGTGCGAAAACTCAAAATAAGCGCAGTAGAGGAAGACAATAACACACATAACGCATATGGACATCATTTTATCAATATTCCTAAAACCTCCTCAGGTATTTTCATGATAATAAAGTATATTAATAATAATTATTAATAATAATTTCGCACGAGAGCGACCTCTAGCTTTCGGGTGCAACAGTATTTTACCTATTTCACCCACAAGCTGTTCATAAATCATGTACAATATAATGTCTGTTAATCGTGACAGCCTTATTTGGGCCGGTCTGAAGTATCTGTTATTAATAATATAGGAGTCTAATAATAATAAGAAGAAAGCGATCAATAATACATACCTGAGATGACGTAACGAGAGGGACGCGCCTTCGTCCCTTGTACACACCCCAACCTCTTGACCCCTCCCCCACGTCAAATCAGGGACACAAAGCGAGGCGCATAGAAAAATGAAGCGCAAAGGAAAGCTTGCGCCGCAAAGGCACGGATGACTGAAACGCGGATTTAAAGGAGCGGTGCAAAAGGAAATATGTGTTGCAAAGTCAATGCTGCTGAAGTTTTACTTTGCTAAACTTTATTTTTTCTCTCAGGGGTTAACTTTTATTTTGCAATTATTTTTTTTACTTGCAAAAAAGCAATTTTTTTCTCAATACTCTATTTTTATTTGCAAAACATATTTTTTGTTTGCAGATATATATGGCCCTATTTTGACTCCATAGAAAGGCCAATGAGAGCCACAACATTTATTTAAAAATAGAAAAATAAAACCCCCTCGATACATCATGACTAGGGATGCACCGATACTGAGCTCCTGTACTCGTACTCGTACTCGTACTCGTTAAAATGCCCCGATACCAAACGCCGATACCACATCATGTGACAAGTTCGTATGTAGGCAAAGAAACACCTACAACAAAACAACAGACAGCAGAATGGAGTCATTAGAGTATAAGGATGTCTACGAAGTATGTGTATGTAAGTAATATAATGTTAAACATTCAGTATTAAGCTTGTATAACTAGTGCGCGTCAGCTGATAGACAAAGCACGCAGATTGGATTGAGCGCGCGGCGGCCAAGATGTGCGGGCTTGTCGAGTTAATATCCCGCCTTAACATCACTGGAAAGTTTGTAGTTCGGTGAGATATGTCAAAACAATTTAAGTAAATCAATGCACAAGTTATTTAACGGTATAGAGAGAGAGGAGAGAGAGAGAGAGCGCGAGACAGAGAAAGAGAGAGAGCGCGCGCTGTTGCGTGATCTTCATTGATGTTCGCATATTTAGCACACGCATCTTTTGCATTAAAACAAATTCGTAGATATAATATATATATATATATATATATAGGGGCATTCGCTATAAACATCGTTCTTTTTTCAACCTTAAGCATACACGAATATCCGGCGAAAGTGAAACTATAGCAGCCTGTGTGAAATGCGATGCGATGTTTTGCTTGCTTCACTTGCTTCACGACTGATTCCATTATTTGAGTCGCTTTGGATTGTAGCCCAAATAGCAGCATATTTCAGATAAAAAAAAACGTGACTTATATTTCTGAAAATATCAGAGTTAGGAGAATCATAATGAGTGGTTCGCGTGATTACAGTACTGAGCCGCTATAATTGAGCAGTTTAATGCTATTAAATTGAAGATGATGTACCATAGAGCAAGAGAAAAAAAAAACAGTGAAAGTAACAAAACACATTTTAATGGGCATAATTAAGTGTAAAAATAAAAATAATTAAGGGATATATAGTCAACCCAAAAATTATTCAGACAGCAGATAAACACCATCATCTTTTATTTTATTTTTTTACTAGTGGGTGCAGTTTATGATAATGGGTTCTAAATACATTTTGGTTTGACTGTATCTATTTGATAAATAAAGTTGACCAACTAACATTATACATATTCTTTTAGTTTCTGTACCCTATATTTTAAAAATCTACCTGTAAATTTTAAAATATCCGTATCGGTACTCGGAATCGGCAAGTACCAAAAATAAAAGTATCGGTATCGGGTGAGTACTGAAAAAAGTGGTATCGGTGCATCCCTAATCATGACTAATTCATCAGGGTTTAATTTGCCAGTGGCTGTAAACATCCAGCCAATAACTGAGGCTTAGTGTAACAACTATTATTATTATTATTATTATTATTATTATTACTATTATTATTATTATTATTATTATTTTAAAGAGAAGCGGAAACTGCTGAAAACATATTTTACAATATCTGATGAGTGACATCACACAACTCTGGACTTTTGGTAGTACCTAGGATAACAAAGTCCACTAAAGGAGGCATTTGGCTCCAAAACTCTCTCTGACTGTCAGGGTTGTGTACGGGAAGGAGGAGTAGGGACGAGGAAATAACGCCAATGTGCTTTAATATATATAACCCAGACAGGGAACAGGAATAAGCAGAAACAGCAGGGAAAATACACACTAACACAACAAAAACTAAAATTAAGAACCGACAAGGAGCAAAGAACTGAATCAAACTTATATAGCAGGCTAATGAGACAAGGACAGGTGTAAGCGATTAAACAATGACGTCATAATAAGAAACAGAACAGGAAAGACCAAATAAGGACACAAGAGGGAAAAACCAACGAAACAGTCCACAGGAATGTGACACTGACACACTCTGTCTGTTTAAATCTAGATTAAAAACAAGTCTCTTTAACCAATCATTCACATTATGTATCTCATAATCTTGTACTTTAGTTATATCTGATCAAATGCACATTATCTGCCTGGTTTTTGAACATATAATTTTTTGCTTGGAACAGCAGAAGATCTGCGATGACCAAACACCTGAGAAGAGATGATGCAAACCCTGAATACATGTTGAGCAGATTTAATGGTCACATTGGGTTTTGGTCTTTCAGTACAATGACAACAATTCACATTTAAAAGAATGTAATAAAAAAAAAAAAGAAATAAAAATAAAATGTGTTTATATAATTTGCTATTTCACATGAATTATTTTATTCTATGTTATTATTAATTTAATATTTTATTATTATTATTTTATTTATATAACCATAAATACAGTAAAAATAAGAATATGAAATATTATACTTAAAATAATGTTTGTCTGTTAATTTAAAATGTAATTTATTTCTGTGATTAAAGCTGAATTTCCATCATCATTACTTCAGTTTTCAGTGTGACACGGCTCTTCAGAAATTATTCTAATATGCCGTTTTGCTGCTTAATTATTATCAGTTAGAAATATAAATATTTTATTGTTTTCTATATTTTTCAAAGGGATGAATTTTGCACTCATTTTAATTTTACGGAAATAAAAATATATTTTTTTTCCCATTTTGAATGATGTCCTGCTCTTATCTGTACGACTGTAAATGACAGAGTAGTAAGTTGTTTCTGCTGCTGAGGTAAGTTATGTTAAAATAAATCTTGTTTATGGTGGCACTAATTTTAAATAGGCTAGCATATTTTTATTTTGCATGGCTACGTATATATATATTTTTTATTCTTGTTTGTTTTCTGAATACCATTAATTTAAGGATTTGCCATGAAGTGAGGTGAAGTAAATGTTAATGTTTATGTGTACAATGACAGTGCGGAGAGAACACACAATGGCTTGCTCTGGAAGTTTAGTTAGCAGAGAAAATAAAACACATCAATTATTTGACAACAATTAATACCCAATATTAATGAAATAAACTTGTTATGACTGTTGTGCATTTACACTTCACTACTGGTCTGTACTAGACAGTGCGCGTTTATCTGCTTAGAGTTTATTTAACCCATTGCAACTTATTGGAACTGTATGAACTATATGTTAGGCCTACTCACCTTGTTATTGTCTGATTTATCAATTTATTTATTTGTTTGTCTGTTTATTTATTTATTGGAAATAACTAAATAAATAAATAAATACATAACTAACTAACTAAATAAATGCCCTGCTTGCACTTTTAATGGCAGAGAATCATGACTTTCACTTTTTTTTTTTTTTCCTCCATCATCAAACCCTGCCAACTAATGCAAAGCGTAAATAAATTTATGTCTACAGAGAAGAAAGCTCTGTGTAGGCTACAGGTTGTGTTGAGCCATCATTATTGTGGTTGTTTGATGAGAAAATGTTTAAATGTAGTTTCAATAAACACATGAATTATCCGTTCAACTGCAGCAGCAGAGGACTATTATTCTGTTTGAAACTGCGGAAGAACTGACGGCATGGTTTGATATTTGGCTGACCACATGTAGAAATCGAACAAAACAAATGTACGAATGATACACAGATTGTTTGTGATCTAGCTTCACCTCCAGAAGAAGAGTTTTTTTTTTTTTTAATGAATATTTGCAAATTGTTTTTCCTAATGATGTGCTAGTTAGCAAGTTCCATGATGAATGCGGCTAAAGTTAAGTCTCACGCTGTGTCTACACCTGACGTGATCTCATTCTGTTGTGTGTGTACTAACACAAAGTTCAATTTTTAGTATTTTTATTATTAGGATTAACCCCATGATGCACCATCTTGTTTTCGAGGGGGTCCCAGAATACAATGCAATACAATCACAACATAAAACAAACAAACAAAAAAACCCCACAAATTAACAATATACCTTTAAACAACACTAAATGCAAACGATAATAATAAAAAAAAGCACCAATTGATTTGCAGTGGTTGCTTTGTCATGTCCGCTACACTATATTAAGGTTTTCTTGAGGGTTTCTGAAGGTGTTTGTTAATGACTAATAAGTCATTTATAAATGTATTTTAATCATTTTTGAACTGCGTGAATAAGAGTGGGGACTTCAGAATGGAAGAGAGGGGCGGGGTGAACAGTAGCTCATTATCATTTAAAAGCACATGCACCGAAATGGGTCGCTGTGAACAGAGCTGTTTTTGACAAGATAAAAAGGGTGTTGTTTTACACTACCATTGGGAAATTTTAAACAAAGTAGGTTATAGACTTTTCATGTAGACCCTAAAGAATTATATCAACTTGTGAAAAATGGGCATCCAATGACCCATTTAAGAAAACTGCTGGGAGCTGAAAAGAAATCACTCATTAATAACACATTAAACGTGTGTTTGTGTATGAAGTGATGATCAAACTCACCTGATACTGTCAGTGTAACTGCATCACTTATTTCTGACCAGTTCGATCCTTGTGTTGCTGATCCATAACAGGAGTATTTACCTGCTTCAGACTCAGTAACAGAACTGAATGTGTGTTCCTGTACTTCACTGAAAACACTGGTTGAACCTTCTTTATACCAGTGACTGTTAGTGACTCCTTCACCATTTATTTCACATCTGAGAGTGACTGTGTCTCCTCTGAATACATGTTGAGCAGGTTTAATGGTCACTTTGGCTTTTGGTTTTTTTTCTGTACATTGACAACAATTCACAATAAAAATAATGTGACAATATAATAATACAATAATAAAATGAGCTGTTTTTACTGTATAAACAGTTTATTGCAAAACACACATGCTATATCAGGTTAGACCGAAGTGTTGATCTATAGCTGTTATAGTCACTTATTTAGTGTCTTATGAAACATGTTCACTAATTTCTCAGAGCAATTCATTATGTGAGGAAATATATGTGCTGTGTATTGTCACTGCTACTGTAAATTGTTCCTTTCGTCATAACACAGAAGAAACTGCACAGCAAAAAGCAGGTGTTAAATGAACTCTCCTGGTTCATCAAGAGTGTCAAATTAACACTGAAGCATAGTAAAAATTAATGAAATAACAATTAGTGTTATTTATTTTACACATTAATTAAATGATGATCGTATTAGTTGGACTCTTGACACTCACATTTTTAACATTAGATTTCATTTCGCTGTTGTAACAGAGTTATAACAACCAGGCAAACCAAAGAAGAAACAATCATGCAGCCTTCATTATGTTTTGCTGTAACTTTTGGGTAATGATCTGTAAAATTGATTTTTTTTTTTTTCTTGTTGCATCAATCCTGTAAACAATGTAACACCTATAATCAAACATATATATATATATATAAATAAATATTCCATATAGCATGGTTAATTAAGACACACACTTGAAGAATCAGTGTGAGAATCACAACAACGGTGACCATCAAAAAAAAGCATGTTGTAGCCAATCAGAACTCCCATCATGCATTGCAGCATGAATAAATTATGAGCTGAATTATCTTTGTAATTGTTACTATTTTCTCTTGTTTTTGCTGTTTTTATGTGACTTTTCAGTAGATTGTTTTGTGATGTTCAGAGTTGATCTGTTCATCTGAATATGCTGTTTGTCACTGTTGTTGAGATTCATACACTGGTTCTTGATGTCTGTGTGTGTCAAAATGAAAACATATTCTTGAATTAAAGAAAAACTCTAAAGAATAAAAACTGTATATGAGCAACAGGATCTTTTGATACAGAATTACAGGATTGATGAATCATTGAATTTGTTTAGAATCTACCGTAAGTTATGTTAAGAAAACATAGTTCATAGATTAGATTCTAAAGAAATTCAATGACTCATATCAAACAATGGTTATATTAACACATAACCATCACCACCTAATGGTTTGTGCTCTTGGTTTGTTTGCCTGTTATAACTCTAGCAGTGAAACAAAAACTGAAGTTTAAAAAAAAAAAAGGGTCAAGAGCCCAACTAATACAAACACTCGCCACTATAATGGTGACAAAAATTGTGATTGTCTTTTTTGGTGATTCTGCTTGTTAACATCAGGTGTCTTCAATAATGATCAATCATCACTTAATTAATGACTAATCTCATTAACTTTAACTCCTGTTCAGTGTTCATTTGACACTCTTCAGTGTTATTTTTAACACTTGAGTGTGGAGCCAAATAAACACCAAGGAGAGTTAATTTAACAGCAGGCTTTTTGCTGTTGTTAAAAAGATGTATTCATTACCAATAAAAATCATAACACTCTTTTCACAGCTAGTTTGTAACAGTGTAGAATCACTCGTGTAAATATGTGATTAAATTCACTCACCTTCAGTTTGTCCAGAGTGAATGATTGAAATCAGCACTAAAAACACAAAAAGAAAATGTGAGCATTGAGCTGATATTGTGTGTATATTATATTAGCCATATGAAGGTGTATTCTTCTTCCTTCGCTTGTAAAACACCATCATTTTACTGTTAAATGTTTCTCAGCTTCACAAAACAGGTTTCTATTCTTTTTTTTTTTTTTTTACGATTACACACTAAAATTAAAAACACACAATTAGTAAAAATCTGACACCCAGGGACCAAAATCTCAGCCCAAATTTACACAATTCTCAGCCTCACACTTTTTGCAAAACACTACACACATTGTTTTGTGAGACACTAAACGCACTTCTGTACATTAGACACAGAAATCTAGCATGATGTCACTTTTTTGCGATTTTAAGGCACTGCTTTTCAAAATACTACACACATGAACCAACTGATCAAACACGTCCATCAGGTGTACAGACACTTCAGTGCTTAACTGTAAACTCAACAGTCAAGGTGTAAGCACTATAAAAAGGCAACAGGTGGATTTTTGTCTTCAACAAAAAGGAAAGGCAGTGTTGCAGCAGAGGAAGAGGAATAGGGAGAAACATTTCGAATGTCCCGGGCCAACGTGGTGTTAACTTCACAATAAATGCTGCAATCACACAGAATGGGGTTCACCACCAGCATGTTAAAATAGATCCTTACAACATGTTACACATACTCACTGGACAGGCTATTGGACTAATGCAAACACAAACTGGTTCCATTATTCCAGCACCTCCCACAACACTCATCAATATGGTTTATGTACTATATTGTGTTTAGAATATGTTCTGATTTTCTGTGCAAAATTTAATTGTAATGATGTACTACAGGATTTTACAACAGTGAGAAATAAATACTTTCATCAGGCTGCAGTTCTTGTCTCGTGTTGTGTTTGGTCAATACATTCATCTTACGGTTTTGTTCAACTGCTTACACACATTTTCAAAACGTTGCCTCTTTTTTTTCCAAAACTTTACACACAAATCCAAGAATTGCACACACAAAATACAAAATGCCTCACATCTCTTGCAAAATGAAGCACTGCATTCAAAATATCACTAACACATCTCAAAAGCAAACATTTGTCTTATGTTGCAAACACCTTTACCATTATATTATATTTTTGGATATGTCATATACGCACAGTTATTCAAAACTAAAGCTCTTCTTTCGTGACCTCCTATGTACATTTCTGTACAAGAATAGTAATTGAACTGAATTTTTTTTACAGTAAAACAACAAATATATGTATATATATATGTATATATATATATATATATATATATATATATATATATATATACACACAGTCATGTGAAAAAGTTCGGACACCCTATTGAATTTCATGGTTTTCTGTATCAGGACATAATAAAAAATTATCTGGTCCTTGGCAGGTCTTAAAATTTGGAAAATAAATCCTCAGATAAACATCATCACATGACATATCACACAGTGTCATTATTTATTTAAGAAAAATACAGCCAAGAGGGAAAGGCCATGTGTGATGAAGTTAGGTCACACTATAAGTCAATTTACTACTCAAAAAACATTTATTATTATTATTATGATTATTATTATTATTATCATCATCATTATTATTAATGTTGAAAACAGCCGAGTATAATTTCTTCAGGTTTATTTATTTATTTATTTTTGTATAACTTTATGAGTTTTTTGACAATGTTACAAAGATGAAGAAAACAAAACAGGAAAAAAAGACAAGATCAACTTAACAACTTAATAAAAAAAATAGATAAATTATAATAATAATACTAATAATTTAAAAAAAAAAATAAAAAAATGAATAGAAGTGTGGCTTAGGAAAACAATGAAAATGCACAATGAGTATCATACAATGGAGTTTAACTAAAGAAAAACAAACAAAAAAATGCTAGAAATAAGATTCAGTCTATGTCCGACAATGAAATATGTTTCCTGACATATTGTTTGAAAGGGCCCCAAGCTTTATTAAACTCGCTAGAAGTGCTTCTTATAGAATATTTAGTTTTTTCCAACCTTAGAAAAAAGAGGACGTCACAAATCCATTGTTTTGAAGATGGAGGCTTCTGATCCTTCCACTTCAGCAATATTAGTCGTTTGGCCAACAGCAAGACAAAAGCTGTACAAAGAGATTATATGATACAGGAGTAATTCCAAAAATGGCTATCAGTGGGCAAGGGCAGATTGATTTATCTGAAAAAACAGAGACGGTTTCAAAAACAGTGGACCAGAAGCCCCTAAGCTTTATACAGGGCCAAAACAATTGTGCACAATGAGAGGCTGGGGTAAACCTACAGCGGTCGCAAGCAGAATCTTTATGCTGAAAATGCTTAGATAGTTTTAACTTTGTCCAATGTACACAGCAAAAAGTCCAGTGTTAAATCAACTCTCCTGGGAGTTTATTTGACTCCACACTTAAGAGTGTTAAAAGTAACACTGAAGCAAAGTAAAAGTTAATGAGATAATTAAGTAATTAATTAAATGATGATTGATCATTATTGAAGACATCTGATATTAACAAGCAAAATCACCAAAGAAGAATATTAAAACTTTTAAGCAACTGTTATAGTGTAATCACATCTGTAAACAGACAGATGTTTTTAAAACTTACTTTGCTCAACCAAAAAAAAAAAAATAGATAAAATAATATTTTGGAATAAGACAGACACGAAGAATCAGTGTAAGAATCACCGCAATGGTGATCATCAAAAAAGCATGTTGTAGCCAATCAGAACTCATCCATGGCTCCCATCATGCATTGCGGCATAAATAAATTATGATGTCTCTGTAATTTCTTTTATTCTTACTATTTTCTTTTGTTTTTGTTGTTTTTATGTGACTTTTTTGTAGCTTGTTTTGTGATGTTCAGTGTTTGAATATGCAGTTTGTCACCATTGTTGAGATTCATATGCTAGTTCTTGATGTCTGTGTGTGCCTGAACAAAATGCTTTGTAAGTGATTTTTTGGATCACAGCAACTTATAGGAAATTTTTCTTATATATATATATATACACACACAAACAAACAGTAAAGATAATCATTAATGTTATCATAACTCAGTTGTTAAATTCTGAAGAAGTTAAGTGATTCAGCTCAAATAGTGATTATGTTAAAACATAATTATCACCACATGATGATTTGTGTTCTTGGTGTGTTTGGCTGTTTTAAGCACAATCTAATGTTAAGAATGTAAGGATCAAGAGCCCAACTAATGCAAACACTGACCACTATGTAGGGGATCTACAGAAGTCAATTTAGCTCAAAGGGAATCATTTAAGATTGAACAAAATCTATGTTTTACAGCGGATCAATGAATTGGCCAGTGATACATTGAGTGAGCCGTATAACATCAACTCTGTCCTGGATACTAATATCCAAAATATAGTGAAAACACTATTTATTAGCACGGTAACAAGGTCGGCAGTTTAAGACATTAATTTATAAGCACAAAACACAAGATACTTCTCTTTTCAATATGAATAGGAATTTATTGGAAAAACCTAAGACATATGAACTAATCTAACACAGACACGCATTCACACATTCATACAAGTTGCAGAAAGAGAGAGAGATGAGGAAAGAATGAGTTTAGAAGAGTGAAAATGTGAAATCCCAAGTTTATAGCATATGTATATGCAATTGCTTAGACCTGAACAACCATCAATCATTTAATTAACCCTCGCGTTGAGTTTCTCAATGAGGTTATTAAACTTTATATAAAATGCACCAGTTCAGCTAGAATCTGGAGGTTGTACTTGCGTTGCCTTTGTGTTAAGGGGTTTCCTTTGATGACGTTGTTGTAGAAAGGGGTTCCCCAAGGTTGCTGATTGGTTGGAAGTTCGTGGTCGTTGGAAGTGATGTCTTGGGCGTTGGCTGGAGGATGGAGTCGTGTACGCTGGTTGAGGTTTTGAGGCGGGCACGAAGTCTGAGACACGGCTTAGTGGCAAAATTTAGAACACGAAACTCTCAACGGGAAGAAAAGATTAAAGTAAAAGAAAGAAATGTGACGATCTCCTCATGTTTTCGTTTAGAGGAGTGGCTGGCGTGCAAGCCAGGAAACGTTCAAAGAATGCAAAAAGCAGCGGCAAAAATGATGGCAAAAAGCATGGCTAAAAGAGATGGCACGAAGCACAAACTAAATCCCAAAATGGTGTCTTGACCAATTAGATGTTGTCTTAACTCGGGATATTGTGATGTTTCTCCTCCCAAAACATAAATCAGCATGTTATCTTATCAGTCACATGGTCAGAATTTTCCCGCTCTTGAGTATAATTTGGCCATGATTCCTATAACAGGAATACAATGCATTTAACAAAGAATTGATTGGTAGAAACATTCAAAGCATGAATTTTCAAACTCATACATACCAAACATGAACATAAACCCTTAAGCTATTCAATAGTTATTAAAAAGGACATACACAATGAGTGATTAGAACATAACAGACAAATGTGTGGGTAACATACATAGTAGGGAGTTATGCAATGGTCTGATGTTCATTCATAAGTCCTTTTAAGCATAATTTTAGTGCATTTTTAGGCAGAAGCGACAGTCTCTCTGTCATTCTGTGAACTAAGGGCATGTTCCGAGGAGCAAAGGAATTTAGAAGGACTCAGTCTAGTTCTTGTCTTGAGTGGGGGAGCACCACCCAACAAAGTTTCCTCATGTGATGGTCCTGATGTGCTGTATCTTTGACCATTAATCTTGGGTTTCTTGCCCCAATATTGACAATCTCCTTCCTGAGTTGGGATTATCAATAATTGTGTTCTTTTGTTTTAATGTTGCAAGTTGTTCAAAGCTGTGAAAGTTGGTTGGTTAGGCTTACTTTAGACTGGCTGGCGCCAGGGTATCCTGGACAGATTTATGACGTGGTTCTGGGCCTCTTTGTGGAATTTGGCTCTTTGATTTCAACCAAATGAATTTGGAGGTAGCGGAAAAAATTGTTCTCAGGAGTATTACACTGCTTGCACATCTGCTAGAATGAACAGAAGGTCCCCTCCTGGTACAAGTCATTAATTTCCCAAATTCCTTTAGTATGCCAAGATGTAAAATACTTATCAATTAGGATTGAAGGATTGAAGACATGATTAGAATGAATAGGAGATTTAGGGGACATAGTTTCCCATCCGAAATGGCGTCTCATCCTTTTCCAGATTTTAAGTGTAGATTTTACAAGTGGGTTTTTAGTAAATCTGTCGCAAGGAAAGGAAAGAGCAGCGTAAACTAAAGCTGCTAGGGAAGAAGCCAAGCATGAGGCAGATTCAATGACTATCCATGATAGGGCATCAGCCCCAGGATCTTCATATAGCCAGTGCAGTATAGGATGGATATTTGTGGCCCAGTAATAACATTGAAAATTAGGCAAAGACATTCCACCCAGTGACTTAGGCCACTACCCACATAGCAATCGACATCTGGCCCAGCTCTGGGCCAAACAAGCAGTTACACTCGGCCCAAGTGCAGCAAAGAATTACGGCCCTTGAGTGGCCCAGATCCGGACTACAGACATGAGCCACACATGAGCCATAACTGGTCCAAATCTCAGCCAAATAGTAACTTATAAGCAGCCCTGAACTGAGCCAGAACAAGTTTTAATAGTGCTACCCAATCTCAGCCTGCAGTAAACTACATGGAGACCAGTCTATAACCAGAAACCCCAAAAACTGAGCCATATCTAAAGGTGTAACTGTGTGTTTTACTGCCTATTGATGGATCCATGGCTTTTTTTATGGCTCAGTTTTAGGGTTTCTGGTTAAAGACTGGACTCTGTGTGGTTTCCTGAAGGCTGAGGTTGGGTCCCAGATAGCAAGAGAGCAGGTGAGAACTATTGAATCAGTGTTAAAAATAGTTGGTTTATCAATGTTAATGGCATTAAATCAATTAATGTTAAAAAAAAAAAAAAAAAAGTTGACATTTCAACAAACCACCATTACTGTGATCAGTGATTGGTTTAGTTGGGTTCTTGATTCTTGCCTTTCATTACGTCAATTCTTTTTTGTGATGCAATAATATTTCTGTGCAAATGCTTACGCTATTAAAGTTAATATTAAAAATTATGCTATTAAAAATTACTTACATGGCAGGGGAGACACCATGATCAAGAAGGTGGTTCACCCAGGGCGGTTTATTGTTGGTTGTCTTCAACCCCTTTTTTTCGTTCTGGTTTAGTGCCGTCAACAGAACATCATGTTGACCTCTTTGGTGCGAAGGAATACAGCCAGATTCGAGCTTTTGGAAGGATTGGAAATGGATCGTTTGAACTTCAGCAGGAGAATTTTACAGACTGAACTTGGCTTTCAACCCTCGCAACTGGATTATATCTTTGCTTTTCCTGGTAGGAAGATCTTTGAAGTGGTTTTTTCCACCTTTCCTTCTTATGAACTTTGTGTGAATAGATTTAATTCTAAGAAGAATGTAACCCCATGTCTTCAGAAAATCCATTTGACTCCATTATCTGAAAGAGATGTTAGGACTGTGACTGTCTTGATACACTCTGAAAGAATCAAAGTTGAAGATATCACTACTTGGCTTTCCATGCATTGTACTATCTTAAATACCTCTTTGATGAGAGATGAGGATGGGATAAAGACTGGAGCATCTAAATTCCAGGTACGTTTGAAGAAAGATGCTGAAGGTAATTACCATCACCTGCCCTCACTAATCCAATTAGGTCCAATTAGGGGTTATGTCTTCTATAATGGACAACCTAAAGAATGCAGGAAATGTGGTTCTTTAGACCATATAGCTGCTAACTGTGAAATGGAAATCTGTAGACATTGTAAAAGTAAAGACCATGGCTCCAGAGATTGCCAGCTGCCAAAGAAATGCAATCTATGTGGGGCAGAGAACCACAGGTTCCGCGATTGCCCTCATGCTTACTCCAATAAAATAAAACAACAAGAACGTAGAGAAGAGTGGGATTTAGTGGACCTTGAAGGTCTGGAGAATACCATTGGGAATGTTGCCTCCTTTGCTAACCAGCAAGGCACCGCCCAGGAAGTTATGATTTCCCAGGGAGAGTCCTCCATAAGTCTCTTACCACAGTCTCAAGGAGCAGCTGAAGATTTGACACCCCCTTTGCCAAAAGAACCTTTGCAACCTTCATTGAGAGCTGTCATCTCTGCTTTGGATTTTATTGAGGACAAAGGAATAAGAGGAGAGACACAAAGAGATGATCCCTTTGAAGGATCTGAAGTTGGAATGGATGTTGTGATATCAACTCCAGATAAGGAGGCCCAGAAACAAAAAGGAAACATCCTTCTAGAGGTAGCAGAGGCCTTTCCATTGTCCTTATCTCTCCTATCTGGAACTTCAACGTTAGAGTCCTCTCCAGATGATAACAATCAGGATCCTTCGAGTTCTATAGTTCTCCCAACGCAGGAACGTGAAGGAGGGACTGATTGGGCTTCCAATTCCACCCCTTTTTTGGACTTTGATGAAATTAACAGCTTCTCAACTACTACCCATATGAAAGAATTGGTATCACAAGAATTTTTACCTCCACGATCTAAGAAAGAAAAGAAAAGGAAAAGGCTGAAGAGTAACATGGTTTCTCCCACGTAGCCTCTTCCCTTTAGGTTATGCGTTTATCGGTAACATCTATTAATACCAGAGGATTAACAGATGTGGTTAAATGTTCTTCTGTTTTTTCCTTTCTACATAATGAGGGCCATGATATTGCCCTCCTTCAGGAGTGCAATTTATCTTATAAATCTAATTATAATTTTCTTCAAGATAGATGGCATTATGGCCACTCCGTATGGTCTGGGGATACTAAGAATAGGTCTTCTGGGGTAGGTATTTTGTTTAGAGGTTGGCAATTTGAGATTCAGCAAGTCCAGGAATTAGTTAATGGGAGACTACTCTGTGTGGATGTAAAATTAAATGGGACACCTTTTCGTATAATTAATGTATATTGCCCTCCAGATCTACAAGAAAGAAGAGAAATCCTGAAAGATACAGCTACAATATTATTTTGTGGGCGTGAAGTAATCATGGGGGGAGACTTTAATTGTATAATAGCAAAAGAAGACAGACAATCAACAAGAATAGTTAAACTTGATTCGAGCTCAGTAGATCTTATTGACATCATTAAGGACTTTAAACTTATAGATGTTTTTAGAGCTCAGAACCCTGACGTTCCCGGCTTTACTTGGTCCAATGGATCTGCTTTTTCTCGTATTGACTTCCTTTTTTCCTCATCTACAATTGAGTTAATAGAATCCTCTGTGAAACCTGTATTTTTTTCCGATCATGCCAAATTAGACTGTGTATTAGAGGTATGCGGAAGAAGTGTGAGAGGACCTGGTATATGGAAGTTAAATATAAGTTTGTTAAAAGATCCTAAAGTTGTCCAAAAATTGAAAGGAAAGTTAAACCAATGGAAATCTTTGCAAGAATTATATGATTCAGTAGGTGACTGGTGGCAAGATCTGAAAATTAGAGTAAAGAAGTTTTTTATTAAGGAAAGTAAGAAATTTACATCACAAAATAATTACCGTTTTAAGAAATGTCAGAAAGATTTACAAATCTTGTACACTATGTCCCATTCGGGTTTTAAGGTATTAGATGATATCGTGAAACTTAAGAGAGAAATGGCAAAAATAATGGCTTATAAGAACAAGAGCTACATTATAAGGAGTAGAGTTCAGCATTTTGAATCTAATGAGAAATGTACAAGATATTTTTTTAGGAAACTTATTAGTTCCCAAAGTTTGGATTCTTTAAAAATCCAAGAAGATCAAGTAATAATGGGAACGCACAATATATTATCCCATGTCTTTTCCTTTTATAAGAACTTGTATAGTCCCAAAAATAGAGAAAATAATGACATTGTGGATTTTCTCTCTGAAACTGTTAACAATACGCAAGGGGATTTTAGAATTAATGATATACACTTATGTGTGGAGGATTTAACTAGGGCAGTACAGAGTATGAATAATAATAAGTGCCCAGGAGCTGATGGGTACCTAAGGAATTTTATGTAACCTTTTGGGAAGAATTAAAGGAATCCTTGCTGATGATGTTTATGGAGAGTTTACGTATAGGGAAACTCCCATCCTCCTTAAGAGAAGGAGTTATCTCCTTGATGTTTAAAAAAGGTGATAGACAAGAGATAAAAAATTGGCGCCCCCTGACTTTGTTAGGAGTAGATGTTAAAATTCTTTCTAAGGCACTCTTTTTTAAACTCCAGCCTGATATGTCTAAGCTTATTGGTAATGACCAAACATGTGGTATTAAGGGACGATCTCTACAAGATAATTTGGCATTAGTAAGAGATATCTATTTGTTTGCACAAGATCGTAAACTATCTTTGGCTATTTTGGGACTTGATCTCGAAAAAGCCTTCGATAGTATAGACCATTGTTATTTACACATACTGTTGAGACGTTTGGGTCTTAGTCCTTCTTTTTGTGCATGGATTAACCTTCTATATACCAACTGCCAAAGCAGAGTACTGGTAAATAACTATCTGTCAGATCCCTTTGATATCTGTTCAGGGGTACGACAAGGTTGTAGTTTGTCTCCATCATTATTTGTTTTAGCAATTGAGCCATTAGCTAGGGCACTTAGACAGTATTCTGAAATTAAAGGTTTCCCAATTCCAGGTAGTTCAGGCACAGAGGCCAAGGTTTCACTTTATATGGATGATCTTACTCTCTTCCTTACTGATAACAATTCTATAAAGAAAGCGCTATAAATCTGTGATAGGTTTACCTTAGCTACGGGGGCTAGAATTAATAAGACCAAGTCAGAAGTTTTGTATTCTTTCTGGAAAGAAACCAAATTAAAACTGGGGTTTAAAAATCAGGAAGAATCTATTAAGATTTTGGGACTGTTTTTTGGGAAAGATATGGAGAAGAGAAATTAGGACTTGAGACTTGATAAGATAAGATGGAAATTAAAACAATGGGAGAAGCGAGATCTTACTTTGAGAGGGAAAGTGCTGGTAATAAATGCTGAGATTTTGGCCTCCCTTACTTTTTTGGCCTCAACCTTTCCAGCACCGATATATTTTATAAGATCTATCAGGAAGGCCCTCTTTAGTTTTTTTTGGAGCTCACAACACGAAAAAATGAGACGAGAGATATTGTATAAACCATTAGATAAAGGAGGGCTAGCAGTGCCAGAGTTGGGAACTAAACTGGAGTCTATGTTTTTGATGCCCATTCTAAAAGCCTGTTGGTCTGAGAATAGCGCAAAAATTGTGTGGCATTGTTTTGCCAAGCTTTGGGTAGGTCAACAGGTGGCTAATGCCTGGGGAATAAGACTTCCACAAAATACTCCTCATGCTGAATATAGGCCCAAAATGTATGATAGGGTGCTACTCCCTTTAAGGAAAGTGAAAGCCTCTCACATCCCTTATGAGGAAATAAACTGTGTAATTATTCAAGGCATGTTATGCCCAGGATTAGAGAGGATTACCCCAGTGGGAAAACTAATTGAATCTGAGTGTATTACGGTTTGGAAGAATGTAAATAATAGTTTTTTGTTTAACTCTCACAAAGATATTGCTTGGCAAGTGGTACACCAATGCTTACCTACTCGGGTATTTCTGGAAAAAAGGAAATGTACAAAGAGTCCACAATGTCCTAAGTTTAAATGTGGTGAAGACGAGTCTATCAGCCATTTATTTTGGTCTTGTAAACATGCTAGGGAGGTCTGGTCCCTGGTACAAGAATGGATGGCTGAGTTATATAGAGTACCAACTGAACTGGACATTTTGTATGGTGAGCTGAATAGTGTGAACTCTGATGAATGGATTAGATGGTGGACAGTTATTAATGTCATCAAAGAAGGGATATGGAAGGCAAGAAATATTTCTTGTTTTAAAGGATATGATATACCAGCGGAAATAGTGGTTTCATCAAGTCTGGTGTCTATTCGGGACTATGTGCTAAGAGACAGGAAAACCCTTTCCTTTACAGAAATACTTGAGAAATGGAAGTGTTCGATAAACTCTCAGATTCTCCTTCACCTTAGGGATGAAATGGAGGAATGAATTTGAAGATTATTGGCACTTTCTCTGCCTGGCATTTTCCTTATTTATGATGTTAGAATTAGGTATTGTGTCAGAATGGAATTAAATATATTGATATTTTATTAATAATGGAAAAAAGGAAAAAATATAATAAATAAGAGAATAAATATAAAAGGTTACAGAATATGATGAATGGATTCTAATTACGGGATTACTTTCCGCGTTTTAAATTAATTGTAAGGAATCCTTTCTGATCTGTAAAAAAAAAAAAAAAACTTACGCTATTAAATAGCGGGAGCTAAAGTTAACTCAATGTCTTTAACATTGATTCAATGGTTGTTTGGGGGTAGCACTATAAAAACTTGTTCTGGCTCAGTTCAGGGCTGGTTATAAGTTACTGTTTGGCTGAGATTTGGGCCAGTTATGGCTCATGTGTGGCTCATATCTGTAGTCTGGATCTGGGCCACTCAAGGGCCGTAATTCTTTGCTGCACTTGGGCCGAGTGTAACTGCTTGCTTGGCCCAGAGTTGGGCCAGATGTCGACTGCTATGTGGGACATGACTGACAGGAACAGAACATTAAAAAGCACTAACAGATACCTCTTTACTTATTACCAACCAGTCTGACTTCATTTATTTTATACAAAACTTCTTACTGAGAATTAACATGTTTAGATGTTAATGTTTTATTGAAAATAATAGAGTCACCGTTGTGGAGATAAGCGTTTGCTTTAGTTGTGCTCTTGACCCTTGACTTTATAAGCGCTGTTTTAAACTGGAAAAAAAAAAAAGATTTTGCTGTGAGATATTACACAAATTCTCAAACACTGCAATACAGTTTTACATACTAATGAGATAAATTTAAAACAATATTATGAAAACTGGTTGTAAGTGTTTTTTGGAAAAAAATCACATAATAGACACAGTAAATGTATGCATTTGCAAGTGTTTTATTTCTTAATTTATTGTAGTGCAGAGTACAGCACAAAACAGCGAACAACAACAAAAATAATTATTCCTCCCCAGCATCCTGTCTTTGGTCTGGGACAGACCAAACGACCTCCTCAACATCACAGACTAAATTGGTCCTGGACAGGCTGCGGGGGTAAAATCCTCTTGCATGCCTGACCCAACCCTGGCACGCATTAACTAAAATATAGAAGGCTGCTTGTTTTCTTGCCCTTACTGTTTCTCTTCCATGTTGTTGTAATCATCCTCCTCCTTTTTCTCCTCCTCTTCCTCTTTCACCTCCTACTCTTCCTCTTCTAAATGACACATTACTGTATGCGGGATATTGATTGAAAAAGACTGGATAGGATTCACAATTACACTTTTACTAGTGGTCTGACAAAAAAAAATAATAAAATAAATAAATAACTGATAATGTAGGAAACCGCAGACAAATCAATTGCATGAATGTACCAAAGCAAACGCAACTTCACAAAAATTAGAAACATTTTATGATGTGCACAAGATGATGTGGAGGTTGAACAAGTAGTTTTGAGAATTTCATTTCCGATCTGAGAAATGCAGCAAACTGTAAACTGACTTTGGCCCTTTTATCTCCATCAAAGGTTCTGATTGGTGTGTGATGTGTTTCCACTTGGGTAATTGTTTGCTAACTGAGGTCCAACTTTGCAGACCTGAGTGAACAGTATTGAATGCTCGTGCTTTCTAAATGATCACATGGTGTAAGCAGTGAGAAATGTAGAGATTTGTGTGCAGAGTTTTGCAGTAACAGTTCACCAAATCTGAATCGTGTGTTAAAGCAGGGGAATAGTGTTTATAGTTCAGGGAAATGGGTGTGCTTTTTGAAAAATGGCATTAAGGTTTTGAAATTTTAGTTCAAAAGACTGGTTATAGTGTTTTAGCAATCGAGAAAAACTGTAATATAACTTTTGCTCCCGCTATTACAGTTTTTCTCAGTTTACAGTTTGGTGCATTTCTCAGATCAGAAATGAAATTCTCAAAACTACTTGTTCAACCTCCACATCATCTAGTCACTTGTGCACATCATAAAATGTTTCTAATTTTTTTTTTAACAAGTTGCGTTTGCTTTGGTACATTCATGCAACTGATTATGCAACTGATTTGTCTGCAGTTTCCTACATTATCAGTTCCTATTGTCATGTTGCTATAGTCTTACCTCTCAAAACATCAAGTCATTAGCTCATCGTATATGTCTTTACAGTAAATGCTAATTATTTTATCTAGTTGACAGTTGCACGACTTAGTAAAATGAGGGAACGAATATAATAATAATAGTAATAATAATAATAATAATGAAGTACAGGGTTTTCTTTAGGTTACTCAAAAAGAAAAAAGAAAAAACACACAAAGAGAGTCTTGATCTGGTTAACCTATCTTGCGCTTAGTCATAGCTAATTACAGCATCATCTTTTCTAGATTTTGGTTAAAGTTTTAAACAAAAGAAGAAATGTTCAATGGTTTAAAGACTTTAAAGTATTTTTCAGTATATTTAAAATGTTTGCTGCATAGCTAAAACACGGTACTTGTATAAAAATTGCGTTTTGAGAGGAAAAATACGTCGCATGACTGGCATCTAATAATTACATTCAGAAATAATGTAGGCTAAAATACCGGTAGCCTAAATCAAAATGTTTACAAACATTATAAGCACAAATAGGCTATTTTATTCCCTTCTCTCCACAACAAATTATCCACAACATTATCCTTCACAAAGACTATAACAGCACAGTGAGGCGCTGGTCACGCTGAATGTAACAACAGACTATTTAAATTGAGCAGTGTAACTTTTATGTTTCTTTAAGTGTATTGTATTTTGATAATGAATAGGCTGCGATGTCAAGGTAGCAAAATGTTATGTGAGCACTGAGGCGCCGGCGCAATCACTGCATTGTTTTCCCATCTGTTGTAAATTTAGTCATGCTGGTTGGTCATACAAGCAAGATCATTCATTACTGTAAAGCTTTGGCAAAATAAATAAATACAAATAAATAAATAAATAAATACAACAACAACAATAGTAATAATAATAAAAGAAAGAAAAGAAAACGGAAGCTTTTGCAAAATAAAGAAAACTGCTTTCCGCCTTGTTTTCCTTTAGGTGAACTTTGGATTGCGTCACAATGAATCAAATCTCAGCACTTTTTTTTTTTTTCATTTCATTTTGTTAATCAGTTACTTATTTAAGTGAAATATATTTAAGTATACCCCATGTTTTTGTGCCTGGTCCACTCACTGTAAAATCTAATTAGTTGGGCTTACTTAAAAAAAGCATGCAAACCGATTGCCTTAAAAAAACTAAGTAAAGTGCAATAAGAATAGTATGTTTTATTGACAAATGCTTAGTTAGTATAGTTTACTTACATGAGAGCTCTAATAACTAAATAAGAACTGTAAGGAGTACTTAATCATTTACTTTAGGCTTATTTATTTGTCTTTATTGTATTTATTAAAAACAATGAAATTGTAAAAGATCATTAATAAAAATAAAAAATACATTAGCTAGAAAATTAAAAGATTTAGCTAATTAAAATTAGAAGGTTATCTTCAAAAAGCAACCTACTTATTACTTTTTTTCCCTTGAAATAAAAAATTATGACTTCATGTTGCATTGCTGCATCAATAGGAAGAAAATCATGAAAAGAAAAACAAAGTTCCAAGTGCCCAACCAAACGGAACATTAATCACTATAATGGTAAGTAAAAAAAAAATAATAATAATAAAATAAATAAATAAAATAAGACACACCAACATTTTATTAAAATCAACATCAGTTTATGAAGTCAGCTTATGTGATGTTCTCTCAAATATATAGTTTTACTGAAACAACATTCAAGATGACTTTGGGAAATGAGTGAATGTAACTAGTGAAAAATAACTGCAGATTTACAATTGCCACCTCATATTTTCTTCTTCTGTTGTTATTTTGCAAATTAGCAACATATTTGTGCACTGCTGCCTCTAACTGGTATATTAATGTCATTGGTTCCTTTGTGGCTACTTGAATATTTTAAGTAAGCGTCACTCAAAGTAGTAAGTAAACTGTTTTACTCGCTTGAAAGTAGCTGTAACTTAATAAAACCTAGTAAGTATAGCAACTAAGTAAAGATAACTAATTATATCTATGTAAGGTAAACTATTGGATTTTACAGTGCTGCTGTGCTTCTTTGACAATTACTGTTTCAATGGCAAACAATTTAGCTGTTTACTGATGACTTGTCACCAGATTTTGCCATTAAATTTACAGTTCGTTCTCACAATTTAAAGTGATCAAGACATTCCTCCGGAGCACAATGTTACAAGAAAGACTGTCCAGTTTAGCTCTTCTAAGTGTCGAGAATGCACACGCTCGCAACATCGACATTATACTACTGTTTTAGCTATTAAATTAGTTTAGTTTTGTATTTAATGGCAAAGTGATTATATTTCATTTCGTTTTTTTATTAAGTTAATTTAGAAAAATGTTTGGAGCATTTTTTTGTTCGTTAAATATAAGTTTTTGTTTTTTTAAGTTAACGACCAAGCGGTCAGCAGCAGACAGTGAGTTGATCATAGACTATGTTTAATCAGTTTTGCCTTCTCAAATCACGACCTGCCTAAAGTAAAATCTATAGATATAAAACAGTTAAAGCATAAAACAGTTAACTAACGTTTGCAAACATTTTTTTTTAATTATAAACTACAACAAAACGTATACAGTTATAACAAGACATAATAATAATAATAATAATAATAATAATAATAATAAACATTTGTAAACATTAGTTGCTGAAATGACGATCTGTTGCATAAGATCACGTGAGGCGCTCCCTCCTTCATGATAATCTTAATAATATCTTGTAGTGTGTGATGCGCCACAATTTTCAAATCTTGTAGTATGTGCATGTTTAAGATTTCAGGGAAGATCATCTACAAAGATTCTCCTTATGTGTGCCCTGCAACCAGATTTCATAATCGGTTAGGATTTTAAAAATTCCTGTAGTGTGATCCCGGCTTTACAGTTTGAAGTTTAAATTTTGTGACCACTAATTAGTGCAACACCAGTATTGTACAAGGGCTCATGTTTTCTTTTTTTTTTCTTTTTTCTTAATTCTGTCTGTTGCTGTTTAAAGCTAATCTGTTTTTTATAATACAGGCATTTTCAGTGTTTGACACATTGTTAAATGAATTGAGTATCTGATATAGTTTAGTCCTGACCCATTTAAGGCAAACAAAAGTCACTGAATGCACTTACAAGAATGTTTACATGAAGTAAAAATAAACCATGTTCAATTCGTATATTGTGCTGGATTTATTTGCTTTATATATATAGATA
>VONZ01000017.1:3142500-3243126 GCA_012976165.1 Labeo catla
ATGTTTATGGGTGTTCAATAAAGTCTAATCATGATGTTTATTTTAAACCTATGTCTTGGTTGTGTCGTTTTCTGTTTCCTGCTCTTAATTTGAGTGGCTAAAAAAAAGTTTGTTTTGTTTTTTTTCATTTTCCCTTTGTTTTATTAGTGTAGAATCACTCTTAAAACAAAACAAATTTACCTGAGATTCAAAAATGAAAACGTTATATTTATTGTACTTGTTTTAAGTGTAAATCAGTACATTTATTATTTAATTTGTAATTTTATTAATATTTTTCTTACTATCATATTGTTGTTTTATTCATATTTTATTATTATTGATAAAATACTAATTATTATTGGCAAAATCTGTCAAGAACATATCCTGGTCATTTTTCACCTCAAAAAAAAAAAAAAAAAGAAAGAAAAGAAAAACGTTTAAATTTTATTGCATGAAAAATTGCCTTTTTTTATGACAAAATGAAATTAAAATAATTAAAATTGTTTAAAAATTATTGTTTTAAATGATATTCATTCTTAGAAATGTAAAACTATTTAGAATATTGTGATTTACTTAATTATATTAGTTTTCTCAAACTAAGAATGTTTTCTTTCTTAAAATTGAAAAATAGAATCAGTCTTAAAACACAAATTTACCTATTTTATTTTATTTTATTTATATTTTTATTACTAGTTTATTGTTGTTTATTAATATTTTCTGTCAAAGACATGTCCTGGTTAATTTTCATCTCAAAATGAAAAGAAAAGAAAGAAAAAAGAAAAGAAAGAAAAAAGAACCATTCAATTTTTGTTGCATTAAACTTTTTTATTTAAATAATTAAAATTGCTTTAAAACGTTATATTATATTAATTCTTAGGAATGTAAAATTAATTAAACTATTGTGATTTACTTAATTATATAATAGTTTTCATAAACTGATGTTTTATTTCTTAAAAATAAGAATAGAATCACTTTTAAAACAAAACAAATTTACCTGAATGTCAAAAACTAAAAAAAGTTATAATTATTTTATTTGTTTTGTGTGTAAATCTTACACTTTTGTATTTTATGTATATTTTTATTGCTATCATGTTGTTGTTTTATTAATATTTTATTATTATTGACAAAATATTAATTATTATTATAATTATTATTATTATTGATAAAATGTGTCAAGAACATGTCCTGGTCATTTTTCACCTCAAAATCAAAAGAAAAAAAAAGAAAGAAAAGAACAGAAAATAAGAAATAAAAAAGAACCATTAAAATATGATTGCATGAAAAATTGCATTGTGACATTATTTTTTATGACAAAATTAATTTAAAATAATTAAAATTGTTTAAAGTTTTAATATTATTGTAAAATATATTTATTCTTAGAAAAGTAAAATTATGTAAAATATTGTGAATTAATTATATTATTTTATATTTATATTATCATTTATATTTTTACTATTAGTTGTTGTTTTATTAATATTTTTATTATTGACAAAATCTTAATAATTAAAGTAGAATCACTCTTAAAAGACAACAAATTTATGTGAGATTCAAAACTGAAAAAGTTATATTTATTTTACTTGTTTTGAGTATAAATTTTAGTAAATTTAGTTCATTTTTATTTTATTCGTTTTTTATTACTATTTTATTGTTGTTTTATTAATATTTTATTATTATTGATAAAATATTAATTCATATTGACAAAATCTGTCAAGAACATGCCATGGTCATTTTTCACCTCAAAATCAAAAGCAAAAAGAAAAGAAAAGAAAAGAAAAGAAAAGAAAAGAAAAGAAAAGAAAAAAGAATTATTAAAATTCTACTGCATGAAAAATTGTGTTATGGCATTATTTATATCACAAAATTAAATTAAAATTGTTTAAAAATGTAAATTATATTAATTTAATTATATTAATTTTTAGAAATGTAAAATTATTTAGAATATTGTGATTTACTTTACTAAACTAAGAATGTTTTCTTTCTTAAAAATTAAAAATATAATCTTTCTTAAAACACAACAAATTTACCTGAGATTCAGAAATGAAGAAGGTATTTTATTTTCATTTAATTTATTTTTTATTAGTATTTTATTGACTATTTTATTTTATTATTATTGACAAAATATTAATTATTATTGACAAAATCTGTCAAGAACATGTAAAGAATTTAAGAAGTGATCATTTTTCACCTAAAAAACAAGAAAAGAAAAGAAAAGAAAAGAAAAGAAAAGAAAAGAAAAGAAAAGAAAAAAGATTTTTTTATTATTATTATTATTTTATTTATGATTTATTAATATTTTATTATTATTGACAAAATATTAATTAATATTGACAAAATCTGTCAAGAACATGCCATGGTCATTTTTCACCTCAAAATCAAAAGCATAAAGAAAAGAAAAGAAAAGAAAAGAAAAAAAGAAAAGAAAAGAAAAGAAAAGAAAAGAAAAGAAAAGAAAAGAAAAGAAAAGAAGAATCTTTTTTTTATTGACTATTTCATTATTACTGACAAAATATTAATTATTATTGACAAATCTGTCAAGAACATGTAATGAATTTAAGAAGCGGTCATTTTTCACCTCAAGCAAAGAAAAGAGAAGAAAAAAGAAAAAAAAGAACAGAAAAGAAAAAATAACATTGCATGAAAAATTGTATTGTGATATTAATTTTAATTATTTTAATTTAATTTTGTAAAAGTTTATAATAATTGTTAATTGTAAAAAAAAGTAATATTATTGTGAATTATATTCATTTGTGTATTACTTAATTACATTAGTTTTCTTGAACTAAGAATGTTTTCTTTCTTAAAAATTAATTATTATTCAGAATATACTGAGTGAATGAATGAATGAATGAATGAATGAAAACTAAAAAAGTTATCCAGGTGCTTTACAATAATGAGAGTTGTGGGTAAACTGTGCATAAAACAGTCGCAATACAAAAATATTAGTGTTTCTAAAATCAATTATTATTGAGAATAAGTATAGTTATTATTAATTACAGCTGATGTCACAATGCAAAAACATTAGTCAAATATTAGTGTTCCTAAAAGCTATAAAAAATATAAAATATAAAATATAGTCCCTAAGATGTTTTCTTAATGGAAAATAAAGTGTATTATTTTTTTTCTTTTGATTTGTGGGTGAAGTATGACCCAGACATATTTTCGTGAGATTCACCCTATTATTATTTTTCTATCAGATAAGTTTTGTTATATTAGGGATTTTCTGTCCAAGTCATACACAATAAAAAAGATTACAAGTGTAGGTTAGATGAACTCATTATGTGTGTTTGTCTGTGCGAGACTCGTTTTACAATGAGAACGGTTCAGATGGATTATTTATTATTGACACAGCTGCAGCTGAAGTCTTTTTTAAAGCCCAAACTTTAAGTTTCTTCATCCACTGCAGTGGAGTTTGAAGTCACAAAGTATGGACACGCTGTTGTCTTTGACTGAGCTCTCAAAGACGGCCGCAGTTACGCCTTTATTCTTAAGCTACAGTAGAACAGAGTTACAAATAAACTCGGATTAGCACAAAATGCATTATAATAAGAGTGCTCTTAAACCAGCGCCAATGAAAATCATATCTAAGAGTGAGGGATTTACTTATTTATGGAAATCCCGTTATGGAATACCCCATGTGGACATCAAACACTGTTTATTTGTTAGGGTTTTATTTCTAGGCTAGAAAGCTCTGCGTTTACTTTCAGTGGAGGGATTGTTTGGGGGCAGCTATGGGAAAATATGTTACGTTATGAATTATTACGAGGGAGGGAGTGGTGTTATGTGCCTTTACTTTTATCATCCTGCAGGGATCAGTAAGAGGTGCAGAGCTTAAATGTTTTACTGACCTTCACCTGTTTCTGACATGAGTGGAATTCAGCAAAATGTTGCAAGTGCCAAGACCTAACCAGCACTGTATCTGCACCTGTTTTAAATCTGCACCTATGAATTTATTCAAACACACATTAAAAACACAGTTCATCTTATGATAAGCATGTTTTTAAAGGATTTTGCATAAGTAACCATAGCAACGGTGACCAAATCTTGGTCAAAAATGAGATAGTGATACTGAGTGAATGCTCCTGACACATATTATACGTCCATCAAATACTTTTACTTCAAACTCGCTAAATTCTAGTCTCAGCCCAATCAGAAGTACCAGTACTTACATAGAAACCTATACAAAGTAGCCAGAAAGAAATGGTCATTTTAAAGAAAAACAGATGGATTTAGCTGGTTTTGCATCTGAACTCTTCATTTGTTATTGCAACAGTTGTGAGAGAAACTCTGATCAGATCTTGATTACTTATTGATCTAGTCATCATGTAACAGTCAGACTCCACAGGTCGTATCAGGAGTCTGTTGTCTGAGAATGTTAGCTGTTAGTCTCATGATGTTAAGACAATCAGATATTGTGATTTTTCTCTTTTATTATATAGGAAGTGTTTTGAGTTGTGTCTTTTTGACTTACACAAAGATCAAGAATCAGCCACTGATCTATAACAGAGATTCATTATAGTATTATATATGATCATATTACATATTAATATATAAATATTAATATTATATATTCATTATAGTCATTATATAGATCAGTGGAATCAGCGCATGAATCTCAACAATGGTGACAATTTTACCTAAATGGAGAAATCAGGTTACATCTACTGACTGTTATGCTTCAATAAAACTTGTTTTTTTCAGGTTGGTTGAATTCAGTTATAATCAGTAATCCTAAATCATTTATTTCATTTCAACAAAACCAGTTAGTTGTAGATGTTACCACATGAAGAACAATTTCTAAGTTGAACCAACAAAATATTTTTTTCAGTGTACTGAACCCTTGGACTTTCCAGGAGTTTACCGGTTTAAAATTGTGTGATCGCAAAAACCTGCTTCTTTTCATTTTAAGGTATTGTTTTTGTTATAATGCACTGATTCAAGAGCCCGTTCTCATGAAAAATGCATATAAATAGCATGATTCTCTGTTTCTATTTGGCATGTTATTCATACGCTGAAATTGACTTTGGCGTGCATATTATGCACATCTACCCCACGCACTTTCATGAGATCGGGTGCCAGCCCCTGAGGTAGATGAACTCTGCTTGCATCCGTTCACATGAATTGTCGAGATGAGACGATGACTCCTGGTAGTGTGATTTATATAGTGCCATTTGTAATCGCCCAGATACTGACGCTTTGACTCGGTACCGGCAACATGTCAGAAGTGCCGGCCCACTTCAAGCACTGGTGGTCCAGTCCTGTTCCGTTCACAAAGCGTGTGTCTTCCAAAGTGCGGTTGTGAGTCCT
Source organism: Labeo catla (assembly GCA_012976165.1). NCBI lineage: Eukaryota > Metazoa > Chordata > Actinopteri > Cypriniformes > Cyprinidae > Labeo > Labeo catla. Next base: position 3,147,784 of record VONZ01000017.1, read on the forward strand.
GAAAATTAACAGGTGAGAGTTCATTTATAGAATACGGTTGTCACACTCATAAATAACCATAATGTGTGTGAACGTAACCATATTAAGGACTCAAATACAGGACTGACAGCCATATTCTGCTGCTGTGTGAATGTGGCCTAAAGTGTGAGTCTCGAAATGTCCCGTTCACACAGCAGCTCACAGTTGCGTCTCCAATACTGTCTGTATGAAAGCGCAACAGGAGTCAAACCCTTATTCCTTGCGAGTAACCATAGCAACAGAGACCAAAGCAATATCAAAGATGGTGATGTCCATAAAACTGAAAGTTTTATCACTTTCTGACAGGACAAGAGTCCAATCGAGCCATGAGTTTATTCATCAAATCTTCATTAATCGACAGCAGCTTTTATATTTGGGTGAAGAGCGGAGCATTTGAGCCGCACATAGAACACAATACTGTCAGGAACCCCTGGTGAAAAAAACAGCATATGCTGGTAGGCATGTTTTGATGCTGGGATGCTGGTTAGGTATGTTTTGATGCTGGTTTAAGCTGGTCCTTAGCTGGTTTATGCTGGTCCTTAGCTGGTTTATTCTGTTCCTTGACCAGCAACATGACCAGCATAAACCAGCAGCATAAACCTACCAGCATATGCTGTTTTTTTTCACCAGGGACAGCTCCGGTGGAGACTGTCAGACGACAGGCAGTTCATTTCTCCATAACTGTAAGTTACTAAAACCACACAAAAAAAAGCACACAACACACGGTAGATGCACGTTTGTGCAGCAGAGCTGCTCTCTTGTACTGAATGACAACTAGCCGTCCAGTCCTGTTCCGTTCACACAGCACCTGTTCTGAGAATGCGGTTGTGAGTCCTGAAAGGCTACGTTCAAACAGCAGTAGAATACGGTTGTCAAAACCGTATTTGAGTCCTTAATATGGTTACGTTCACACATAGTACAGTTATTTACGGGTGTGACAACCATATACTATAACCGAACTCACACCCGTAAATTTTCAGGACTCACAGCCACATTCTTGGAACGCGCTGTGTGAACGGAACAGGACTGGACAACTAGTTGTCTGTCACATAATTCACTGTGAGAAAGCTGCTCTACTGCACAAACGCACGTCTACCGTGTGTCATGACTGTGTGTCATCTGAAAGTTTATATCCAGTCCACTGGAGCAGCTCCCTCACGTCAGTTTTACGTTCTTCGAGCGGCTCAAATACTCCGCTCTCCAGTCAAATTTAAAAGCTGCTGTCAATTAATGATGATTTGATGGATTAACTCGCGGCTGGATTGGATTTGTGTCAGAAACCAGTAATACTTTCATTTTTACGGATGTCGCCATCTTTGATATTGCTTTGGTCTGTGATGTTATGGATACTTGTAAGGAATACGGGCTTGACTTCTATTGCACGTTCATACAGACAGTATTCAAAAAGTGACTGTAAGCTGCTGTGTGAACAGGACATTTCGAGACTCACTCCTGTATGTAAATACAGTTGTCAGTCCCAAAAACTGACAGTGTGAACGTGGCCAAAATTACGGGTGTGAGTTCAGTTATAGTATACGGTTGTTACCACCCGTAAATAACTGTAACGTGTGTGAATGTAAACGTATTAAGGACTCAAATACAGGACTGACAACCATCCCTGATGAAAAAAACAATAGACACCATCACAAAATTTGCAATGGTTTTACTGGTTATAATGTGACTTGTATTGGTTTTAATGGAAACTGTAATGGACCCTGTTGGTCTCTACTGGTAATTGGTCACCTGGCTTGTTAAAACCAATAAATCCTAATGGAATATGTCCCAAAACATTTTTTTATGGTTTTAATGGTTAAAAGTTGATGGTTTGTGATGTTTGTAATGGTATTTGTAGTGGAAACCATTAGAATATGTTGTGATGGTTCTGTTTTTTTCAGCAGCAATATTCTGCTGCTGTGTAAACTTGGCTTAGTCAGGTGTCTCCTGATTAGGCCATGCCCCCTTTTCCAGAAAAGGACTGTGCCTTTGCACATCATAACTCAGTATCTCTGCTAAAAACATCTGTTTGGTTTTGATTATCATGTCTATCACTGTAACAGAGCGAGGGAGACGGGAAGCAGTCGGATCCAAACGCATAGCTTTATTAATAAACAGAGACACGGTCAAATACAGGCAGGGTCAGACATCGGCGTTCATCATAGTACGACAGCTAACACAAAGAGAGTGCTAAATGCAGTCCAATACTCGGCCCAGGATAGTGGGAATGGTTTCGTATATATACCGTACGTGATTGGCTGAAGCTGTATGAGTCCTAAGTGCAATGAATGATGGGAAATGTAGTCCGGGGGGGTGGGGGGCGTTCAACAGTCTGTGTAATGTGAATGGCAAGGCAACCTTTGGTAGCAAGCGGACTGGCGTTCAGGACCTGATTCGTGACAATCACGCTGAAAAAGTTTTTTTAAACTTTTAATATAGGGTTTTTTTCTGAGCGCACACACGCCCAAAGCATGCACAAAGAAAGTGGCTGTTAAACAGCATGTGAGTACTAAACTAAGTTCTCTTTCATGTCTTATTGCGCTTAAACTGTCAAATATACAAATGTTTATGTTACACACAGGAGTTACAAAAAATTAGGTTATGTGTGTGGAAGTAAACAGCTGTGAAAAAATTGCATCTTTATATTAAATCTGTGTGGCAGCAGTGTAATATACAGTAAATAAATCAATAAATCCACTGCTCTCTTGTCTCTTCTGAGGCTGGGACTCTAAATAGTGTTCTGTGCTCATCTGAGCAGCCAACGACAGAACGGTTAGCATGCTTTGCTCAAATTTTCACTGTTACGTTAGAACTAGTACACTGTTGTCGCTTGCAAAAACAGAATGAGATTAGGGGGCGGTAATATTATAATGAGATCCCCTTACCATGTCACAGGGGGAGCAAAATCTGACAAGCTAGTTTTTTTTTCCAGATGTTGCAGAGAAATGCTTACAGAAACAAAATTACTGGATTGTCCTTTGCCACATTTTCTGGGTGGATGCACCAGGGACCCGATTATAGTACGTAAACATGGAAACAGTCAGGTTTTCATAATATGTCACCTTTCATTTCTGATATATGAATCCATTATCTGTACTCACAAAGTCTTCTTTTAATGTTTTATTTTACATCAACAGCAGGACAAAACAGAAACATTTTGTCTCAAGGCCTTCTTCAGTGCATTGAATAATTTAAACCCTCCACCCAATTTTTAAATAATTAATTACATTGACATCATTATTCATTAGCCAGTGTTGAGTCTTTAAAAACACACATATTCCATTTAAATGCTTGACAATTTCCACTTGTGTCCAACACAGATTTTCACATCTAATACATTGTATAATACACCACAGGATCCCATATTTTAAAAATGTTTACAATTAGACAGTCTAGTAAATAGTTTAGTAAATAGACAATCGTCAACATCTACTACCCAAATTACATATCAAAATACATAACAATGGAAGGTACAATGATTAAAGTAATCAGAAATACATCGTCATAAATAATCACATTGTAAGTACCCAAGATATAGTCCACAAAATATTACAACGGATTACAATGAACCAATTATAACTCATTAAAGGAAAACAAAAAGATCTAATCCCTCATCCATGCCATTTGGAGCCAATGATTTGAGTTTATAGATCCAAAATGCTTCTCGTTTTAGTAATTCTTTGTTTCCTCTACGCGATCGTAAAACTTCCGCTATACCTATTCAATTCCAATTGTTTGATGTCATGTCCCGGTTCATTGAAATGTCTACTGTAAATATATCAAAACTTAATTTTTGATTAGTAATATGCATTGCTAGGAACTTCATTTGGACAACTTTAAAAGCAATTTTCTTTCTTTCTTTTTCTTTTTTTTTTTTTTTGCATCCTCAGATTCCAGATTTTCAAATAGCTGTACCTCAGACAAATATTGTTCTATCCTAACATACATCCATACATCAGTGGAAAGCTTATTTATTCAGATTTCAGATAATGTATAAATCTCAGTTTCAGGGAATTGACCCTTATGACTGGTTTTGTGATCCAGGGTCACATATTTGTGGTTTGTTAGGACAGGACAATATTTGGCAGAGTTACAACTATTTGAACATATGGAATCTGAGGGTTCAAAAAGTAAAAAAAATATTGATAAAATCGTCCTTAAAGTTGTCCAAATGAAGTTCTTGGCAATGCATTTTACTAATCAAAAATTAAGCTTTAATATATTTACAGTAGGAAATTTACAAAATATCTTCATGGAACATGGTCTTTACTTTACTAATGATTTGTGGCATAAAAGAACAATCGATAATTTTGACCCATACAATGTATTTTTGACTATTGCAATTACAATTACAATGTGTACAAATTTATAATAATTTAATAGTTTTTCAGTTTGTCACCTCATTTTGAGTAAATTGTGGCCACATTTTCTTAAACTTTTTTGGGAATGGTAATTAAAATGTGTACAGTCATATGTATGTGCACATGATATAACTTTTTAAATCTATTTTTCCCCCCTCGTGTCATGTGTGTGACTGCAAAGGTTTTTTTTTTTTTTAAGTTATTTTTACTTGATATTTACACTACATGACATTATAAGGGTCATTAAAGTTACATTTTTCTTGCAAATGGTAATCGAATATGAAGCCAACATGAACACAAAGACTATGCCTAAATTTCTAAAAATTTGGCATGTGTTTTAAACAACACTCTTGTGGTACTCTGTAACTATTTTACTTTTTAGCAAAGAAGCAGCTAATTTGTACGATCTCATGTTTTCATATGTCCTTCTTGCATACAAATTCATACGGAATCAGCTCTTTATAAAATAGATAAACTTTCTCATTAGATCGAGTTTGTTTTTCTTTTTCTTTATAAGAATATAGGAGGGGAAAAAATCTGATTCAGACAGATTCAGATATTTAACAGATAACCCTAAATATCACATCATGTCAGTTGTGCGGTCCACAAATAGCTATAGTATACAGTAATGGAATTGGCCAAATGATATGTTTTTACAAATGAAACCCCTGTTTTCCTGATGCTGTGGTGAATCCAGGCTCAGTATGACATGAAACTCGCTCAGCAGATCATCTGCTAAAGACGTATGAGATCACTGTGCAAGAATTAGCATGAAGCCTAGAGGCACAGTGGATTGTAAAAACAAGAAGCCTCTTCTCGGCGTCTGTATGACCCTTCAAACATCCAGTCATAGTGGTAGCGTCAGTCCGTGAGGTCAGACAGAGTCCACATCTGTCAACCCATCACCGCATCTAGCATAAGGTGACCTTGAACATGATATCCCTGATCCAATTCCCCCTCCTCAGAGACCCTCGAATCCTGCTACTCCAATATGTCTTCATTTTCATTCCACAACACCGGCTCTCGACATGCAGAGGGGCGGCCCAGAGGAGGGATTTGACTCCTAAAAGCCAGAGTTCATTTATCAGACTGCAGGGTTTTATTTGCGTGGTGGATTTGCTTGTTCCAGCATGTGCTATCATGGAGCAGATCAGTGTTTTCATTATGGAGGCAGGGGGAATGGTGTCAACACAAAAGTGGGAAAGGTGTTTTCTGTTCTTTACTGATTTCATTTGGTCGATTTCATGCTGCAGATTTCAATCGGGTGTAATCATAACAACTGTCAGTCAAGAAAATACTCAAGCACAACATCTGTAATACATAATTTTTGCCGTATTTCATCTTGGTAATATTGCATTCTGAACACTACCAGAAACAATTTTCTTCAAGAATGAAATGACAAATGTTTCTTTTTAGTAGAAAATGCCAAGATATAATTGAATGGATTATGTTTCTAAAATTTATTTTATATTCATGTCATCAAATTGTGGTTCATTTTTTTTAAACAGATTTTTGAATGTTTTGTAAGACTCTTACGCAAGCAGAGTTAGAAATGAACTTTTCCATTAAGGGGCATTTGTTACATTTTTGAGAGCAATTTTTATAATCACCTTATTATTATAAAAACCGTACTATGTTGTCTTTAACGTCAAATACTTAAATTTACCCAGTTACTTTAAAGGAGAAGTCCACTTTCAGAACAACAGTTTACAAAAAATGTACTCACTCCCTTATAATTCAAGATGTTCATGTCTTTCTGTTTTCAGTCGTGAAGAAATTATGGTTTTTGAGGAAAGCATTTCAGAATTTTTCTCCATATAATGGACTTCATTGGTGCCCCGATTTTGAACTTCCAAAATGTAGTTTAAATGCAGCTTCAAATGGCTATAAACGATCCCAGCCAAGAAAGAAAGGTCTTATCTAGTGAAACGACGGAACGTAGGTGGAACTACAGACCCAGTGTTTACAAAGCAAATGCGCAAAGACGAAGGAAGTGCAAGTAAGTCAAATGCTGTTTACAAACAAAAGGTACAACGATGTTGGACGATTCTGAAATTGTAGAAGAAAATGAGATGGAGTTTTTCGCCATACTCTACCTTTTTCAGCCAGAGTACACAGACGATGAACACTATAAAGTGATTACGTGATAGTGTTGTGGACGCGCATCGCAGAGCCTGTACTACACAAGCTTTTGTGCTTAAAAAGTATAAAAAATTTTATTTTTCAAAAAAAAAACTGTCAAGATAAGACCCTTCTTCCTTAGCTGGGATCGTTTAGAGCCCTTTGGAGCTGCATTTAAACTACATTTTGGGAGTTCAAAATAGGGGCACCAATGAAGTCCATATAGGTATATATAGAGAATATACCTGAAATGTTTTCTTCAAAAACCATAATTTCTTCATGAGAAAGACAGCTACAGCGATCGAAAGTACAAAATCGCTCATAACTCTCAAAGCGTCAGTCGCAGACTCAAGTGTCTTATGTCGTTGGAATCCTTCATTCATGCATTTTTTCGCATGCGCATTTTTTGCAAAACCTACTATTGTAAACTAGTCCTAGATTTTTTGCCTGATCGGAACCAAACCAATGCAGAAAGATTCCCTGGAGAGTGAATATCAATAATTATCAAAAAAAAAAAGTTGAACTTTCGACTCACCGTCGCAAAGGGACGCCAAGATGTCATGGAGGCAAGACAAAAAGTGGTCGATCGAGGATAGGTCCCTGTGTAGCGCGACGGAGAACTTAAACGCGGATACACACGAGTGAGCAGGTTAGCCACGCAGTTTATCTGAGAACGCTCCAGCAAAGGAGTAGAGATTTCCACCAGGAAACCCGCGTTCTCATACACACACAGAGAGGTATATAAATGTTCCGCCAAGCGGTACTCACGTGAGTTGAGTTGAAGAGATGAGGCGACCTACAAAGACGTTCAAACATGAACTCAATGTCCGGTGCCGACTGAACCTTACTTCCTGTTTATGTACCCGCGGAGATTACTTCCGGGACCTCGTGACCTCACGTGATTCGGTGCGTGTGACAGTACCCCCCCCTCCAGGGCCGGCACCAGACGGACCCGGAGCGGAGGATACCCGACGACGGTAGTCCTGGATGAGAGCTGGATCCAGAATGAACCGTCCGGGAACCCATGACCGCTCCTCCGGACCGTAGCCCTCCCAGTCTACGAGGTACTGGGTGCCCCGGCCACGGGGTCGCGAGTCAAGGATTCTCCGAACGGTGTAAGCAGGACCACCGTCCACAATCCGGGGTGGGGGGGGAGCAGGAGCCTGAGGAGACAGAGGAGAGAAGAGAACAGGTTTTAGTTGGGATTGATGGAATATGGGAGGCAGGCAGCTGGAGCCGAAAGGTGACAGGGTTCAGACGATGGGTGATCTTGAAGGGGCCGATGTACCGGGGGGTGAGTTTTCTTGAGTCAGTCTTGAGGTTGATGTTCTTGGTGGATAGATAAACCCTGTCACCCACATGGAACAAACGTCCCGGAGGGTGTCGGCGGCGGTGCTGCACGACGTAACGTCGGTTGGCCTTTTGAATGGCAGCACGAGCGTGGTTCCAAAGCCGCCGACACCGGCGGACCAACTGTTGGGCAGACGGAACTTCAACCTCCGGCTCCTGATGTTCGAATATGGGAGGTTGAAATCCGTAGCATACCTCGAATGGGCTTAGGCCGGTGGCGGTGGAGGTGTGGAGGTTGTTGGAAAGTTCGGCCCAGATGAGGTAGCTAGCCCAGGAGCGCTGATGTTCACTGGCAAAGCATCGGAGGAAGCGCTCCAGTTGTTGGTTGGCCCGCTCCGTCTGGCCGTTGGTTTGCGGATGGAACCCAGATGATAAACTGGAGGTGGTGCCGACCAGACGGCAGAAGGCCTGCCAGAACTTGGCCGTGAACTGGGGCCCTCTGTCCGAGACGATGTCCTGGGGGAACCCATGCAGGCGGACTACATGTTCTAGAATTAACTCCGCGGTGGTTTTGGCAGAGGGGAGCCCGGAGAGAGCCACCAGGTGCACAGCCTTGGAGAAACGATCCACGATGGTGAGGATGGTGTTCTTTCCTAAGGACTCGGGAAGTCCAGAGACGAAGTCGATGGAGATGTGAGTCCAGGGGCGTTTGGGGATGGGGAGGGGCTGCAACTCCCCGGTGGAGGGCGCGTTGGGGTTTTTTGAGCGGGCACAGATGTTACAGGCCAGGACGTACTCCTGTACGTCCCTCCGCAGCGTCCTCCACCAGAACGCTCGACTGATGAAGCTGATGGTTCTCTGGACTCCCTGATGTCCAGCCAACGTAGAGTCGTGTCCCCACTGGAGCACCTCCTGGCGCAGATGGTTGGGAACGAAGAGGCGTCCAGCGGGTGTCTCAGGTGGAGGAGGTTCTTGGCTGTGACTCTGGCGAACTCTCCCTTCTAACCCCCACCGGATGGGAGCCAAGATGATCTGAGAGGGCAGGACAGGCGCGGGATCGGAGGTGATGGTGTCCTTCTGGTGTTGACGGGAGAGTGCATCGGCTTTGGTGTTTTTGGATCCGGGACGGTAAGACAGGTGGAAGTCGAAGTGCTCGAAGAAGAGTGCCCACCGCGCCTGCCTGGGGTTGAGTTGTTTGGTCTGCTTAATGACGGTGAGGTTTTGGTGATCGGTCCAGACGGTGAATGGTTCACTGCCGCCCTGGAGCCAGTGACGCCATTCCTCCAGAGCCCACTTGATGGCCAACAGCTCACGGTCCCCCCCCCCGTAACGCTGCTGAGTGGAATTAAACTTTCTGGAGAAGAAGCTACATGGGTGTAACTTCTCGTCTGGACCGCGTTGCGAGAGGACGGCTCCTACGCCCACATTGGAGGCGTCCACCTCAACAACGAAGGCCTTGGTGGGATCGGGATGAGTGAGAATGGGAGCGGTGGTGAACTGGTGACAAAGTGTCCTGAATGCTTGAGTGGCCTCTGGGGTGAGATGGAATTCTCCGCGTGATGGTTTAGTGAGGGCAGTAAGAGGTGCTGCAGTTGAGCTGAAGCCCCGGATGAATCGCCGATAGAAACTGGCGAACCCCAGAAAACGTTGTAGCTGTTTGAGCGATGTGGGTAGGGGCCACGAACGCACAGCCTCCAGCTTCTGGGGATCCATGGCCACACCCTGAGCAGAGATGATGAAGCCCAGGAACGTGGTGGAGTGCTGGTGGAAAGCACATTTCTCCAGCTTACAGTACAACTGGTGGGCCAGCAACCTCTGGAGGACTGCTCGGACAGTCCCGGAGAACGTCATTGATGAAGTGCTGGAAAGCAGCTGGACTGTTGCAGAGGCCGAAGGGCATAACGAGGGTCTCGTAGTGACCGGTGGGGGTTATGAAGGCCGTCTTCCACTCGTCGCCCTCCCTGATGCGTACCAGATTGTAAGCGCTCCGTAGATCCAACTTCGTAAAGAAGTGGGCACCAGAGAGGGCGTCCAGGGCGGTGTTGGTAAGAGGGAGTGGGTGACGGTTCTTCACGGTGATTTGGTTGAGCCCTCGGTAGTCAACGCACGGCCGGAGACCCCCGTCCTTCTTCTTTACAAAGAAAAACCCAGCGGCCGCCGGGGAGCTAGAGGGTCGGATGGTACCTGTGCGAAGACCCTCCTCTACGTACTCCTCCATAGCGAGCTGTTCTTTGGCCAACAGGGAGTACAGGTGGCCGCGGGGCGGTACCGCGCCCGGCACGAGATCGATAGCGAGGTCGTAGGGGCGATGAGGAGGCAGCCGGGCCGTGCTACGCCTGCTAAAGACCTCGACCAGGTCGCGGTACTGGACAGGGATGGCTTCGCGGTCGACGTCGAGGGCCCCGGGCTGAGAAAATGAGAAATCGTCATAGTCTGTGAAAACCTTTACCGTTTTTTTACATTACACCCTGGAAAATAAAATAAATTAAGTCTAACTTTTTTTAACTTCATGTACACATTGTATTAATAACTGATCATCAGTAATAACTAATAATAAGTGAGCACCAAGCATATGAGAATGATTTCTAAAGGATCAAATGACACTGAAGACTGGAGTGATGATGCTGAAAATTCAGCTTTGCCAAAACAGGAATAAATTACAATTTAAAAGATATTAAAATAACAAATAATGATTTTAAAATTTAATAATATTTCCTATTATTACAGTTTTACAGTATTTTTAATCAAATAAATGCAGCCTTGTTGAGCATTCAAGATGTCTTTCAATAACATTAATACATTCAAACTACTCCAAACTATAATTAGGTAGCAAGAGCATTTTCATTTTCTAAATGACTGTACTTGCTTAATTCCATAAGTCCATAACCATAAACGCAGCTTGGCATTAAAGTGATTCAATCACACAGTATGCCAAAGCACAGACAGATCTCACAGTGTGCTTTGCATAAAAAAGGAAGATGGAGGCTTTCTCATGAACAGAACTGCTTTGTTCAGCCAGATGACATCTTTGAGGAGCATCAAACGATGTGCTGTTGGGGCTGTTGACGTCCTGTGGCAAATTTCAGTCACAACAGCATTATTATAAATTTCAGCACAGCATTATTTGATCAGTATGAAGCGAGTGTATTGTGTGGCTTTATGAATGCTGAACCCTTGATGAAATGACTGCTTGCTGAGATTCTTACAAATGTGTTTTTGCAAAGAAAAAACACACATTGTTGTGTACAGGGCTGTGGAAAGTGGACACAAGACCAAATGACGCCCAGACCATCTGGCGTGCATTGAAACTGCTGATTTGGTAGCATCATAATGTATTATCTAACCGTTCCGTAATCTTTTCTTAATTATTGATGCTTTTAGTCTGTGTTTCCCAGTGTAATCTGTTTAGCGGGGTTACTGGCAGATTGGATGTCCATTTTCTGCCTGATGCAATGCCCCCTGGAGTAAGAAGAGGGGTTATGACCTTCCTTCACTCTCAGACTGTGTCCCTCCAGGCTGTTTGTGTTGGTCAAATGCTGTCTTTAGGGCTCAGCTTGCTTCTGGATAGGCTGATGGTCTGATTCAATACTAAGGATGAAACCAAGGCCCTGAGGAAGTCACAAGAGATGATTCTATCTCATATCAATCACGTTATGAGAGACTCATTTTAGACTGCAATTCACCCTGCCTCATAAATAACCACAAGTGAAAACTGCACTTAGTAAACATTCTGTAAATAACTTTCAGATATGTAAATTGTACTTCTCTAGGGCTGAAAGTTATTTTAACTCTTTCCCCGCCAAACACTGAATTTTCTGTTATTATGAGACGCTTCCCCAACAAACACTGAATTTTCTGGGTTCCCACGTTTTCACTGATATACACTCGGGGGTGCTATTACACATTTCCTGAATGAGTCTAAAATCTCCCGATCAAAAACACAGGTGAGGAAGACATAGAAACGAGCAATCTCATTTTTAAGCAGATGCATGTGAAAGAAAAAAATAATGAGATCATCGACAATAAACAGCATATAAATGAAAACTGCCAAATGTTACAAAGTAATATGTCAATCCAGAAAGTGGTAAAGGACTGAGAAATTTTGGGGGTTCTGATGGAAGCGATCTACTGCATCTTTGCTTTGATCATCATTCTGAATATGATCAAGATGTAGTATTTAATAGAAAAATGTTCAAATGTTGCTTTTTTTTATGAAACTTACCTAACCCTAACCCTCCATTCAAGTGTAACTTCAAGCATTCAAATGCTTGAAGTTAGAATTAAAAAAAGTAAGTAGTAAGAAGTAAAGTAAAAAAGTAGAAGCTCTGTTATTTATTTTGATGTACTGCATCTTCAGATATTCATACAACAAAATAATCATGACATTTTAGTGAAAAAATGATCAAATGTTTTTTTTTAAAAAACGCTGGCAGGTAAAAAAGTTAATTATAATTAAATTTAAATATTAAGAAAGAATTCCTTAAGAACAAATTGCTTTATTTTGAATTAAATTTAATGTAGGAATTATACAAAAAAGGCAGCATGCAATTATTAATAATACATTTAGCTAATTTGTGGTAACACTCAGTTATGAACAGTTAATGAACAATTATGATCATTAGTTAATGCATTAGGTATTTTTGTGTGATCAAAAATACAGTAAAAAGAGGAATATTGTGAACAATTACTAAAATTCAAAATAGCAAATTTCTATTTAAATATAAATACATTTTAAATTGTACTGCTTAATATATTATACATTTTTGCAGGATTTGTTGATGCATAGAAAGCATTTATTTGAAACTGAAATGTGTTTATAATTGCCTTTACTATCATTTTTGATCCATTTAAAGCATATACTGTATATGGGGGTCAGTCGGACGAAAAATGTATTAGCGCATTATTATTTTATTTATTTATTCATTTATATCTTTTATCATATTGCTTTTACCACCAGTTTATAAAAGCCCCTCGAGTATGTTACAGTGATTTTAACATGCCTAAGAAGGTTGCATCACAACAAAGAGGTTCAGTATCATTGTATTTGCAGATTGGCCTTTGCTACCTTGAAACCACAGATTATCCTTATCTTTCTTGTGTCCTAAAAGCTATAAGCTTTTAAGTTCAAATGATTCTGTTTAAGTCGTTCTCTATCCTTTTGAAAATATCTTATAGTAGCTAATACACTCAGACAGGCAGCCTTGATGTTTAATGGTAGCTGAATTATTCAAATGAGAGCCCATCATATCTCACTATTGTCAGGATGGGGTATGCGAAAAGAGTCTCGAATACAAACTGTCAAATTTTTTCCTTGTTTTGACGGATGTTGGGTAGGCAGCCTGCTGAATGCGGTATCAGCTGGAATGTAATGAGAAAATGAGAAGGGGGATGATGTATAGGCACCTTTGATCCTCCGCTGCTTTTATCAACTGAATCGACTAGCCGCGCGTACGAGGTTGTAAATTTGACAAGCTGTTTATACAAGTGTGTGAGAGAAAGAAATATAGAGAGAAGGAAGAACGACAAAGCCATTTATCACAAACCACTGAGCCATATCAGACACGATAAGTCAGACCCATGTCTCTGTTTAGATGAGATGTGGCAATTTTTAATCATTGTTTGATTAAGGCAAGCCAGATTATCGGCAGCCATCTTGGCAATGCAAATATATGTTGTGTTCCATTTATTCTCTGTGTTCCCAATAAGAGCATTTAACTGGAACACCCTCCCAAGTTGGAGTTCCAACTCGTAATCTCAGAGGAATCGCACTAACTCCAACTTCTTTAGTGGCTTCTTAGTGCATCAACAGAAGTGAAACACTGGTAAAATGTTGTTGATTAGCATTTATGTTTGTCTGTGTCTCAATAAACTCAAGGGTGCGCACAGTACTATCCAGCCTCTGTTTGGGGACATGATACTGTGGCGTTATCTGTGCAAAATACAGTAGTTACACTAGTTTGTAACTTGATAAACTACCTCTTACACTACCCCTTATGGAAGTTATTCGTAGTTTCCCTGTTAAAAAAATACCATATGCTGGTTAGGTAGGTTTTGATGCTGGGATGTTGGTTTTAGCTGGTCCTTAGCTGGTTTATGCTGGTCCTTTGCTGGTTTTTGCAGGTTTATGCTGGCTCTTTGCTGGTACTTTGCGGGTCCTTAGCTGGTTTATGCTGGCTCTTTGCTGGTCCTTAGCTTTTAGCTGGTCCTTTGCAGATTTATGCTGGCTCTTTGCTGGTCCCTTAGCTGATTTATGCTGGTCCTTTGCTGTTTTATCTGGCTCTTTGCTGGTCCTTAGCTAGTTTATGCTGGTCCTTTGCTGTTTTATGCTGGCTCTTTGCTGGTCCTTAGCTAGTTTATGCTGGTCCTTTGCTGTTTTATGCTGGCTCTTGCTGGTCCTTAGCTGTTTATGCTGGTCCTTTGCTGTTTTATGCTGGCTCTTTGCTGGTCCTTAGCTGATTTATGCTGGTCCTTTGCTGTTTTGCTGGCTCCTTAGCTGTTTATGCTGGTCCTTTGCTGTTTTATGCTGGCTCTTTGCTGGTCCTTAGCTGGTTTATGCTGGTCCTTTGCTGGTTTTGCTGGCTCTTTGCTGGTCCTTAGCTGGTTTATGCTGGTCCTTTGCTGGGTTTGTGCTGGTCCTTTGCGGTTTATGCTGGCTCTTTGCTGGTCCTTTTGCTGGTCCCTTTTATGCTGGTCTTGCTGGCTCTTAGCTGGTTTATGCTGGTCCTTTTCTGGTTTATGGTGGCTCTTTGCTCCTTAACTGGTTTATGCTGGTTCTTTGCTGATTTATGCAGGCTCTTTGCTGGTCCTTAGCTGGTTTATGCTGGTCCTTTGCTGGTTTATGCTGGTTCTTTGCCTGTCCTTAGCTGGTTTTACGCTGGTCCTTTGCTGGTTTATGGTGGCTCTTTGCTCCTTAACTGGTTTATGCTGGTTCTTTGCTGATTTATGCAGGCTCTTTGCTGGTCCTTAGCTGGTTTATGCTGGTCCTTTGCTGGTTTATGCTGGTTCTTTGCCTGTCCAGCTGGTTTACGCTGGTCCTTTGCTGGTTTATGCTGGTCCTTTGCTGGTTTATGCTAGCTCTTTGCTGGTCCTTAGCTGGTTTATGCTGGTCCTTTTCTGGTTTATGCTGGCTCTTTGCTGGTCCTTAGCTGGTTTATGCTGGTCCTTTGCTGGTTTATGCTGGCTCTGTGCTTGTCCTTAGCTGGTTTAAGCTGGTCCTGGACCAGCACATGACCAATTAAGGACCAGCATAAACCAGCAAAGGACCAGCTAAAACCAGCATCCCAGCATCAAAACCTACCTAATAGCGATGGGATGATAAATCATTGCAACGCGAATGACTCGCATCAATTCAAGATTTTCGGAACACATCGCGATTCTTTCTCAAATCGATTCTGAGCTTAGTTTTGAACAGCAGATGGCACTGCTTGCTTTAGAAACAGTCATGCTCTGCTTGTTTCAAAATCCTTACACGCACTTGAACCTCATATAATCATTTATACAATTTGAAAAGGTTGAAGCGAATTACAAGGGTGTTCACAGTGGGCTGTTTACAATAATCTTGCGTCATAAAAGCATTCTGAGCCGAGGTGAAATTACATGAATTACATTGTGACTTTCCAGTGATACATGTGAGAGAGATCTCATGATAGAGAGTCAAGCATCTTTGATTACTGCCTCAAACAACTAGAAAAACTGCTAGCATTTGAAAATTAGAAGAATCTTTAAAGCTATATGTGCAAAGCAATGTGGTACAAAAAATTCTCAAATTGGAAAAAGTAGTTTGTAACTGGAAAATCTACAGTATTTTTAACAGATGAACTACTGTCACTCCACTAAAAAATGTACTTAAGTAGCGTCACTCCATTTCCAAAACTTGTATACAGCTATAAAAATGAGATTTATACATCATCTGAAAGCTGAATAAATAAGCTTTCCATTGTGTATGGTTTGCTAAGATAGAACAATATTTGGCCAAAATACAACTATTTGAAAATCTGGAATCTGAGGGTGCAAAATAATCAAAATATTGAGAAAATCCTCTTTAAAGTTAGCCAAATTAAGTTTTGAGCAATGCGTAGGCCTATCACTAATCAAGAAGTAAGTTTTGATATATTTACGGTAGGAAATTTACAAAAAATCTTCATGGAACATGATCTTTACTTAATATCCTAATGATTTTTGGCATTAAAGAAAAAACGATAATTTTGACCCATATGTATTGTTGGCTATTGCTACAAATAAACCCATGCTTAAGGCTGGTTTTGTGGTCCAGGGTCACATGCTTCTAATCATCAACCAAATATGACATGCATGCCATGAACATTAAGGGGAACCAGACCATTTTTTTTAATGTGTGTGTGGTTTTGACTTGCAGGGGGTAATTTTTATGACCATTACTTATTGTAATTTTTATTCAAAGGAATATAATAATTAAAAGGTTCAAAGGGACTTAAGACAATAAAGAATAAGAAGTAAAAACATGAACAAAAATACACTGTGTACCTCTGTAATACACTGATAACCGCCAAAAGCAGGTGGTGATGAGAAAGTCACATCATGAACCAAAGCTAATCACAAGCAGCTTTTCCACAAGCTGAGAAAGAAAATATTAAAATATATAGAAGGTGCACAATGCCATTCACACAAATACTAAAATACTCATAACACACAATGCTGAAACATTGCAATAAACAATCTTTTAACAACATTAGATGTAACATCTAATGAACCCTAATGAATATAACTGATAAGAAAAACTTACCGTTAGCTAGTTAATGGGTTTTTAATATAGCATTTTTTACAGTCATTTGCTCACACTGACTGTTAATCTTATGCTTGCTATGCAGAAAATGTCACATTTAATAATAAATTACACATAATCACATAAATGATAGCTTATATTTTTATTTAAAATGACAAAAAATAGTTGAGAAGTTTGCATCACTGGACTTTACTGTTGGTCTTTTAACATTTCTATAATAAAACAGTTGTGAAATATTAAATGTTCAACTACATACTTGCCTCGCACTTTCAATGCTTTTTAATGCTACTGCAATTTGTTTTTCTGCAAATGGTCTTTCTCCTCCCCCCTTAGACTCATCTGAAAAAGCATCAGCTTGCACATGCTAATGTACATATGATGCATGTAGCGTTATGTGATTAATGTGTACATGTGTAGGGAACATCACTGTATAGAGTGTTGACACATTTGCCCTGGAGGCAGTTATATTCACACACAGGCAGTGACAATCTAGCCTTAAGCATTGAAGCTATGGACCTCTATGGTTTGAGTCACACACATCAAGTCATGCTTTATGAATTGACGTCATGGTCAAGACTATGAGCGCACTCAACCAGCACAGACAAGATTTAACATCTCAAATGCACATGGGCCTAAATTAGCAATATGTAGCATATACAATCATAAGCATATAATACTTTGTACTTTTGTACGGAGACAAACACATATTTGCGCACACATACTACTGGGTGCACATATGTTGTTGCCCTGTAGGGAATAGTGGAGCCTGAGGCTAGTAGTCACAGTTTTTAGTGAAGCAAACTAAAACATTTCTTAAGATGGGTTTATCTTTGAAAGTTAATTTTATATATTTTTGTGTATACACACACTGCTGAAAAATCCAGCATAAACAAGCATGGATTCAAAGCTGGACCAGGCTGCATTATGCTGGTCAGTGCTGGTATAGTGCTGGTCCAGGCTGGTTTATGCTGGTATAGTGCTGATCTGTGCTGGGTAGTGCTGGTATAGTGCTTATCCAGGCTGGTTTACGTTGGTATAGTGCTGATCCAGATTGGATTATGCTGAGATAGTGCTGGCCTATGCTGGTTAATGCTGGTACTGGTCCAGGCTGGTTAAACTGGTAGAGTGCTGGTCCAGGCTGGTTTATGCTGGGATAGTGCTGGTCCAGGCTGGTTTGGCGGATATAGTGGTGGTCTATGCTGGTTGGTGCTGGTATAGTGCTGGTCCAGATTAGTTTATGCTGGGATAGTGCTGGTCCAGGCTGGTTTATACTGGTATAGTTGTGGTCTATGCTGGTTAGTGCTGGTATAGTGCTGGTATAGTGCTGGTCCAGGCTGGTTTATGCTGGTATAATGGTGGTCTATGCTGGTTGTGCTGGTATAGTCCTGGTCCAGGCTGGTTTATGCTGGTATAGTGCTGATCTGTGCTGGGTAGTGCTGGTATAGTGCTGATCCAGGTTGGTGTATGTTGGTATAGTGCTGATTAGTGCTGGTATAGTGCTGATCCAGGTTGGTTTATGCTGAGATAGTGCTGGTCTATGCTGGTTAGTGCTGGTATAGAGCTGGTCCAGGCTGGTTTATGCTGGTATAGTGCTGGTCTAGACTGGTTTATGCTGGTATAGTGCTGGTCCAGGCTGGTTTATGCTGGTATAGTGCTGGTCTAGACTGGCTTACGCCGCTATAGTGCTGGTCTAGACTGGTTTATGCCGGTATAGTGCTGGTCCAGGCTGGTTTATGCTGGTATAGTGGTGGTCTATGCTGGTTAGTGCTGGTCCAGGCTGGTTTATGTTGGTAGTGCTGATGTAGTGTTGGTCCAGACTGGTTTATGTTGGACGGTCTTGGTCCAGGCTGGTTTATGCTGAGATAGTGCTGGTCTATGCTGGTTAGTGCTGGTCCAGGCTGGTTTATGCTGGTATAGTGCTGGTCTATGCTGGCTAGTGCTGGTCTAGCTGGTGGAGTTTTGTTGTGGTCTTGCTGGAATCATATCAGCACCCAAAAAACAACAAAAGCTGGTCCAGCATCCCATGCTGTGATCCAGCAAGCCAGCAACCAGCATCCAATGCTTGAATTCAGCAAACCAGCAACCGGCATCCCATGTTGGTCCCAGCATGCAAACATACGTTATGCTGGTGACCAGCAATGCTGTATTTTTAACAGGGCATATCTTTAAGTTTGGCTAAACAAATCTGTTGCACATTTCCATTGTTATTGCCCAGAGAAAAGACATTGTACAGTTTACCTAAAACACATTTTTGTGACAACATGCCCCAATGGCATTCCCTCAAGTATTCTTATTTAAGGTTTTTGAGGTGTTTAAAACCAACCTATAAAACCTGAGGGAGAAAACACACAAAACCGTAAGGCAACCCGATTCTCCCTTGTGCACAAGTTTTCATCTAATATTTATATTTTACTGTATTTCAACTTTCCACTTCAGTAGCACATACAACAAACTTTCCCAGTTTTATTCTTATTTGTATTCTGAAGGTTTTTACCTCCAGAGCGGTTTATTTGTTTATCATTCACTTGATTTATATAACATTTTATTCTTAAAACTTTTCTGGCTGTTGACAGTATTTTCTGATTTATGAAGTGATAAAAGAGATATCTATAATCCCCTTGATAAAAACCTTTGACTCTAATATGTCAACAAAATAAAACAGCTTTTAAACCTGTTCATCCAATGTTCAGATTTCTAGTCGTGAAATGTATTTCAATTAAATTAATTTAATTAGATAATGCATCATTTGCATATGGCAAGTGTGAAAACATATCATACAAAACAAATTGTCTTTATGTACTGTGATTAAAAGAGAGAAGTATAGTGAGAATGTATATAATTATTGAATTAAAATACTGATTAAGAGAAAGATTTGAAAATAAAAAGCACAAAAGACAGTATAGGAGTATATCATGTACAGTTGTCAGCTCGCTCCAGCATGTTTGAGGAATTGCTCTACTCAAACCGTTTGTGATTACAATCGGAAAATCAACAGCTGCATTGTGTGTGGATCAGATCTCACAATCACGGCCGAGTGGAGATGTGAGATACTGCTATGGTTGAATTCTGCTGAATATCTCACTGCACACTGATATCTATTAAAATCCAAACAGCCCCTGTCTGCTGAGTTATCATGTTCACAAAGGACTGTACAATGATTATAATAATGACAAAAGCTTGGGAACTATTGCATTTAACATCACCGCTGACATTGACACAATGTGCAAATTATGTTACCCAGCATAATAAAACAGAACTCTTTTCTGTTTCACACTTTATCACTTTTAATTTCATTTCATTTCAAATCAAACATTCTCTGTTGCCACTTATCTCACTCACATCTATCTACACTTCCTGCCATGAAAGGGTAAGAGACAGTTTATGGTGGCAGTTATGTCAACACATGTTAGAGCTTTACGAGCTGATGATGGTGAATCACATGATGAATATTTGAGGGCTGACCTGGGCCTGTTGGGTCACACAAAGTATTGTGAGAAAAATATATTTTTTAAACCAGTTGTGAATGATGCTGAGAGTCTATCTGGTCTTTTCAATATGCTTAAAGACAAACCATGTTCAAATTCATCAGTCTATACCATTGTTGAGCATTTTCTACTTTAAACTGCAGTGTACCAATGACATGACCGAAAATGAGGTTTGAAATGCGGTTTTCCTACTGTCACAAACATGTAACCAATCCCATTATACATGCAGTGTAGGGATTTTCTAAGGAAGCCTGTTTGTGCTACTGATTTGTTTTTTTTTTGTTTTTTTTTTTTTGTTTTTAAAAAAGGGTTATTACAACATTTTTACTAGCAATTCTGATTTTTTTTTTCTCAGAATTGTGAGATATAAAGTCAGCGCAATATAAACTTGCAATTGCAAGCTATAAAGTCAGAATTGTGAGATATAAACTATAGATAATAAACGCAATTGCATATAATCTCGTAATTCTGAGAAAAAAAGTCAAAGATTTCAGAATTACATTTTTTTTGTCAGAATTGACTTTTTTTCACAGAATTGCAACTTTATTTCTTAGAATTGTGAGTTTATATCTCACAACTGACTTTATAACTCACAACTGTGAGAAAAAGTCAGAATTGTGAGTTGTTAAAAAAACTCATATTCTGTTTTTTTCTGAGAATTGCATGAAATAAACTCAGTTGTGAGAGGTAAAGTCAGAAAACATGCAATTCTGACTTTTTTCTTGCAAATGCAAGTATATATCTTGCAATTCTAACTTTTTTGTGTCAGAATTGTGAGATATACACGGACTTACTCTTAGACATCTTAGAAGTCTACTCTTAGACATCTTAGAAGTCTTATCGTTCCGTATGGTGGTAATTCTGAGCGTTTTCTCTTGTGTTGGATTTCCCGTGTGTGACCCTGGACTGCTTACCCCGTTTCTGATTCCCGCTGCCAGCCATTGTGACCTATGCATGAGTATTGAACTGTCTATTGGTTTATCTACGTTACTCCTGTTTACTGGTGATTACCCTTGCTTGTTGACGATTCTAAATAAAGCCTGGCAAATGGATCCGAATGTCTCTGACTCATCGTTACAGAAGACTTCGCCACAACAGGATCCAGCGGCTTTATGCAGCGTCATGTCTGAGGTAACACGGCAAGCTTCAGTGCTCGCGGCTCACCATCAACAACTGGATCGCTTGACTGCCATGACCGAGGAGCTGGTGCGATCGATGCAGACACTCACCACTGCAGTAAACCAGTCTTCCGCTCCGACTAATCCTCCCGCTGCAGCCGTCACGGCTCCACCTCCCGCTGCCCCAGCGGCGTCGGCCAACGCGTCTCGGCTGGCACTTCCGGAGAAATATGACGGCTCCCCTGGCAAGTGCAAAGGTTTTCTTATGCAGTGTGCTATTTATGTGAATTCTCAACCGCAATGACAGCAAGGTCTCGCTGGTTTGCTCCCTCCTCACCGGTAAAGCATTAAACTGGGCCACTGCACTGTGGGAGGGACGCCAAATGACTTTCCCCACATATCAGCACTTTCTTGCTAAATTCAGAGAGGTTTTCGATCACGCTGAGGATGGCAAGGAGGCTGAGGAGGAACTTTTGAACCTCCGCCAGGGGTCTTCTACCGCTGCGGATTATTCTCTTATGTTCCGCACTCTGGCAGCTCGGGCGGGCTAGGAGGGAAAGCCCCTTAAAGCCATGTACCGCCGGGGCCTCAGAATGGACCTACAGGCCGAACTCACTTGCCGGGACGATAATAAGACTCTGGAGGAATTCATGGACATGGCAATAAAGATGGATCATCTGCTCCGCTCCCGCAGGGGTCGTCGTTCTCGTTCTCCTTCCACAACACTTCAGTCTCCTACTCACGCCACTGAGGAACCCATGCAGGTGGGATTCACTCGCCTGACTGAGGAGGAGCGTGAGCGAAGGATGAGGAATCGTCTCTGCCTTTATTGTGGTCAATCTGGACATCTACGAGCTCAATG
The DNA here is from genome assembly GCA_012976165.1 of Labeo catla. Taxonomy (NCBI): domain Eukaryota; kingdom Metazoa; phylum Chordata; class Actinopteri; order Cypriniformes; family Cyprinidae; genus Labeo; species Labeo catla. Next base: position 3,169,794 of record VONZ01000017.1, read on the forward strand.
TCCAGCCCGCCCCCCCAGATCCACTAGTACTTGGGTAAGCTTCACTCCTTTGTCACCCTCTCTACTGCTTGACGTGTGTTTAGTAGTCCGAGGTCGCCATATTAAGACTAAAGCCTTTGTCGATTGCGGTGCGGCCGGTAACTTTGTGGATCAGGATTTTGCTAATCGTCATCTTATATCTCTAATTTCATGTACTCCTCCCATGGCGGTGGCAGCCCTAGATGGACGACCCCTAGGAGCTGGGAAGATCCACCACATCACGGAAGCACTAACCTTGATCACCAGCTCCTTGCACACCGAGTCCATACAATTCCACGTCACCCAGTCACCTCACCACACCATTATACTCGGTCACCCCTGGCTCACCCTTCACGACCCACAGATCTCCTGGAGGGACCAAGACATCTCCCAGTGGTCACAAACCTGTCTCCAAAAATGCCTCAGCTACCCCCAGAGGAACCACCCTGTCACCCCAGACACACCACCTGAGACTCAATCACTGGAGGATCTTCCTGAAGTCTATCGAGATCTCCACATGGCCTTCAGCAAGACCCGGGCCACTCAACTTCCCCCACACCGCGACACGGACTGCGCCATAGAGATCATGCCTGGAGCCACGCTCCCTAGAGGCCGAGTATACCCGCTGTCACAACCAGAGACCCAGAGTATGCAACAATACATTGATGAGGAGCTCGCAAAAGGGTTCATCCGTCCCTCCACCTCGCCGGCCTCGGCTGGCTTCTTTTTCGTGAAGAAGAAGGACGGATCCCTGAGACCTTGTATTGACTATCGAGCCCTCAATGAAATAACCATTAAGTACCGTTACCCCTTGCCATTGGTACCTTCTGCTCTGGAACAGCTCCGCTCAGCTCGCATCTTCTCCAAACTTGACTTAAGATGTGCATACAACCTCATTCGCATCCGGGCGGGGGATGAGTGGAAGACGGCTTTCTCCACAACGACAGGTCACTATGAATATTTGGTGATGCCCTTTGGACTGTCCAATAGCCCCTCTGTCTTTCAGGCCATGATTAATGACGTTTTCCGGGACATGTTAAACAAATTTGTCATTGTCTACATAGACGACATCCTGGTTTATTCAGAGAACTTACAAGATCACATCCAACACGTACGAGCAGTACTCAAGAGACTAATCCAGAACCAGTTGTACGCTAAACTCCCCAAGTGTGCGTTTCACCTTTCTACTGTTTCCTTTCTGGGGTACATCATTTCGGCTGAGGGTGTTACAATGGACGACAACAAGGTCTCCGCAGTCTTACAATGGCCACGACCTCAGACCATCAAGGACCTACAGCGTTTCCTGGGCTTCGCTAATTTCTATCGGAGGTTCATCCGTGGTTTCAGCCAAGTGGCAGCTCCCCTGACTTCCCTCACTCATAACGGATCTAACAAACTGGCATGGACTTCCTCCAGCGAGAAAGCTTTCCAAGATCTCAAGGCTCGTTTCACCTCTGCACCTATCTTAAGACATCCGGATCCCAAGCGACAGTTTACGGTGGAGGTAGACGCTTCAAACACTGGCATCGGAGCTATTCTGTCCCAATACCATGGAACCCCAGCAAAGTTGTACCCTTGTGCATTCATCTCCCGTAAGCTCAATCCTGTGGAACGTAATTATGATGTCGGGGACAGAGAGCTATTGGCCATGAAGTCGGCCTTAGAGGAATGGAGGCATTGGCTGGAGGGATCCACCATACCGTTCCTCATTCTAACCGACCATAAAAATTTGGAATACTTGAGAACAGCCCGACGTCTCAATGCCCGCCAAGCCAGGTGGTCGTTGTTCTTCTCGAGATTCCACTTCAAAATCACCTATCGGCCCGGGTCTAAGAATGGAAAGGCCGATGCGCTCTCCCGCCAGCATGACCAATCACAGGCCGACGTTTCCGCTGCCTCCATCATCCCTGCCTCTATGATAGTCTCCCCCGTGCAGTGGGACATCATGGCCGAAATCTCTGAGGCTCAAAATACAGATCCGGCTCCCCCTGAATGTCCTCCCGGGTTAACATATGTGCCAGCTTCTCTACGGCAACGTTTACTCACTTTGATCCACGAGAATCCCAGTGCGGGTCACCCCGGCATCCAGGCGACCCAAGAGCTGGTGCTCAACAAGTTTTGGTGGCCCTCCATGAGTCAACAGATTATTACCTTCATCAAGGAGTGTGTTACTTGCAACCAGACCAAGTCCCAGCATCAGCGCCCCGCAGGCCTACTCCAGCCTCTCCCCATCCCTGAAAGACCTTGGTCCCACCTAGCAGTGGATTTTATTACGGATTTACCACCCTCCAACCACAACACGGTAATCTTCACCATAATTGATCGTTTCTCGAAGGCGTGCCGCCTCATTCCACTCCCCAAGCTCCCTACGGCATGGGAGAAGGTCAGATCGAGGTCCACAATTTACTTCACATGTATGGAGGGCTCTCTGGTCACAGTTGAATGTTAACATCAGCCTTACGTCGGGATATCACCCTCAGTCAAACGGACAGGTGGAGAGGCTTAATCAGGAGTTGTCTCGTTTCCTGCGTGCTTACTGTCATCTACATCAAAACGACTGGAGCGACTACCTCTTGTGGGCGGAGTACGCCCAGAATTCTCTGAAGAAACCATCTACACAACTAACTCCATTTCAGTGTGTGCTGGGTTTCCAACCCCCATTATTCCCGTGGTCCGGGGAACCCACGAATCTCCCAGCAGTGGACACATGGCTACGGAGAAGTGAGGCAACCTGGGACATGGCACACACCAACCTTCAGCAGGCCATCCAACGAGTGACCCGCCAAGCTAATCGCCTTCGAAGAGCAGCTCCTCAGTACCAGGTCGGACAGTGGATCTGGCTCTCGACCAAGGATCTAAGGCTTCGACTTCCCAGCAGAAAGCTCAGCCCGAGGTACGTGGGTCCATTCAAAATCATAAAACAAATTACTCCCGTTGCTTTTCGTCTTGAGTTACCTGCCCATTACCGTATCTCACCCACGTTCCACGTCTCTTTGTTTAAGCCCGCTGTGGATCCGGGAGGAGAGGGGGACCAGGACGAGGCCGCTCCCGCAGAGACCCCTTCCCTAATAACTGAAGGAGAGGACATCTACCAAGTCAACCAGATCTTGGATTCTCGGCGCCGAGGCGGGGTTCTCCAGTATCTCGTGGACTGGGAGGGATACGGTCCCGAGGAACAGTCCTGGGTCAACTCCAAGGACATACTTGACCCCCAACTTACTGCCGCGTTCCATCAGGAACATCCAGAGAAACCGGCTCCTCGTCCCCGTGGAAGACCTCGGCGCCGAGGAGTGGCTCACGTCGGGAGCCGTTCGCAGGGGAGGGGCTCTGTCACCGATAGCGCCTCTGTGGCCCTCTCCGAACGGACACAGCGGGAACTATCGCCCGAGTTCTAGTTCCCACCCGGACACTTTTTACCCATGTACCTCGGCCAGTTCCGCTACAGCTGTTTGTCATTACTTTCATCATTATGTCGCCTATTTTAGGCGCGGACTTACTCTTAGACATCGCGAAGTCTTATCGTTCCGTATGGTGGTAATTCTGAGCGTTTTCTCTTGTGTTGGATTTCCCGTGTGTGACCCTGGACTGCTTACCCCGTTTCTGATTCCCGCTGCCAGCCATTGTGACCTATGCATGAGTATTGAACTGTCTATTGGTTTATCTACGTTACTCCTGTTTACTGGTGATTACCCTTGCTTGTTGACGATTCTAAATAAAGCCTGGCAAATGGATCCGAATGTCTCTGACTCATTGTTACAATAACACAGTTTATATCTGACAATTGTAAAAAAAAAAAAAAATCTGAATTGTGAGTTTGTATTACACAACTGTATTATTATAAAATATATAAACTCACAATTCTGACTGAACTCACAATTGCATTTTAACTTGCAATATTGAGAAAATTAGAATTGTAAGATTTCAGAATTTACTTTTTCTGTCAGGATTACGAGTTTATATCTCACAGTTCTGACTATATAACTCGCAGTTGTGATTTTATATCTTACAACTGTGAGGAAAAAAGGCAGAATTGTGAGTTTGTATTATGTGATTCTAAAAACAACCCCTCTTTTTCTCAGAATTGTGTGATATAAACACAATAGTGAGAAATAAAGTCAGAATTCTAGATGACAACTCACAATTCTGACTTTTTTCTAACAATTGTGGGTTTATATCTGACAATTGTGAGAAAAATCAGAATTGTGAGTTTGTATTACTTAAAAGATATAAACTCACAATTCTGACTTAACTCGCAATTGCATATTAACTCATAATTTGGAGAAAATTAAAATTGCGAGATTTCAGAATTGACTTTTGTTGTCAGAATTGACTTTATTTTTTGCCAGAATTGACTTTTTTTCTCAGAACTGCAAGTTTATATCTCACAATTCTGACAATATAACTTACAATTGTGATCTTATATCTTATAACTGTGAGAAAAAAATTCAGAATTGTGAGCTTGTATTACACAATTTTAAGAAAAACTCTTTTTTTCTCAGAATTGATGTAAACTCACAATAGTGAGAAATAACGTAAGAATTACAAGATGACAACTCACAATTCCGACTTTTTTTTTTTTCCAATTGTGAGTAATAGTCGCACGTCCTGATTTTGCTGAGTTAGATGTGTTCCTGGGTCAGCATATTTTGTTGACCCTAGAACAAACATTTTAATCCAAATATTTAATCTTGACCACATCCCTACACCTAAACCTAACCTTACCCATGAGTAATCCCTAAAATCAGAGGAAATGATAGATGAATGACACTGATGTACAAGCACCAAACACTGATTGTAAGCCTAAACTTCACAAAAACTATAAACTGTTTTTTCAAATCTTATTGGTTAATCACAATGTTGTTCAACAAAGATGTTGATCCAGGAACATGTCGTACTTGGTAAAATCAGGTTCTGTAGTAATGGTTACAATTAGAGTAATTTTGAGAGGGAAAAAAGATATGTTTCAGAACTGCAAGTATCTCACAATTCTGACTTTATAACACAAGTTTATATCTAACAAAGGGAAAAAAGAGAGTGATATGTTTTCAAAATTGTGAGTTCATATCTCACAAAATAATATCTCGCTATTCTGATTAAAAAAAAAAAGTAAATTCTTAAATCAGAATTTACAGATTTCTGAATTTTCTTTTTTCTCAGAATTGCGAGTTTATGTCTCACAATTCCAAGAAAAAAGTAATAATTGAGAGATGAAAACTCGAAAGCTCAAGAAAAAAGTCTGAATTGTCAGATAGGAAGTCACAATTACCTTTTTTTATTTTTTGTTCAGTGGTGGAAGTGGGCTTCTATAGTTTTCATATCATTAGTGAAGCATTACTACTTAACAATGTTGATTTTTAGATGGTATCTTTATGAGATTGAGTATGAGAAAAAAAAAATTTGTTTGTGTAATATGAGCATCACACTTTTGGCAGTTTGATAACATTGTCAAGCCAAAGGCTAATGATATCAATTACCCTTACATGCCCCATGTTGTAGAGAGCAGAAAGTAAATGCATTACCATTCTGATACATCGACTTGTAGACAACCATGTATAATTCACTCTTCATCTTATTTTTTGAAATCAGTTTGTGGTTCAAACACATTCGGTGTGATTGAGTGAAGGCAGGGACTAATTTGCATATTCATGAATCCACATGTAGGGGAGACCAGGGATGGTTGTAACATTTTTGACATTTCGGAATGTATCTTGGAGTTCTTTTAAGCCAGTGTGTTCAAGATGTGATTCAAACTAGTTACAAGTGTCTGCTATTAAAAGGCGTAGCTGTTATCTTATCAGCACAAACAGAAAATGCATGGTTTAGTTTCAAACACAAGGAGTGAAGTGTTACGATTCACCCTATGGGTTAGTTGTAACATACCCTGGGGTGAGATGTCTGCTGTGTCTGCCACAGGGCTCTACATCCTCAAATAACGACTAAACTAAGAATGTGTGAAATGAATTAGGTGATTTGTAACTTGTTCCTTATTTGAGAAATTGGAAGTGTTACAACTAACCCTTGTTACAACCATCCCCAGTCTCCCCTACTAAATTTGATGATGTGTAGAATTACATTTAAACCATTTTAAGGCATGTTTACATTTATAGTTCTGATGATCAAAAATTAGTCACAAGAGTTAAATCAGTGACAATTTTGTTTCAGTTTGATGGTTTGAGAATCTGAAAACAGACGGTGAGAATATGTATCCTAATGCATCTAAATAAAACTGGTATCATATTTATTATTTTTATACCATAGACCCCCATCATCACATGCAGGGTCACGGACAACTTTCCTGTTTTTCCCCCTTGACGATGGATTTGGTTTCAGTGGATGGTTTATGAAGGCACTGCAGGTGTTCTCGTCATTTTAACACAGCGATATTTGATGTGTTGCATATGTGATGTGTGAAATATTTGTTTTGATGTGTAGACTTAGTAGAGCACAAAAGACTTGGTGGAAGTGGGATTCAGTGGGCTCTGAACAAATAAGGGTGGCAACTGGCAAGCAAGGAAAATGCTGATGACCTTACCCTGCCTGTATGCAGGAAAGACCTGTGTCCTGTTGAGGAAGGGTGAGGTGATGTCTATAATAAGAAAGACGTTCCTGAATGAATGCACCTTCTCTGGGATAAGATTACTAGTGCTTATAAACTAAGGTAAACCAAATGCAAACCTGGGACATATCTGAGTGGTCCAAATATCGTTGTAATGTTATTTGTTATTATTTATTAATTAAAAAACAGGGACAATACACTTTTGAATGTTTTTGTTTTTAAATTGTTTTGGGTTCCCTATATTAGGCCTATTTAGTTCTGGTTTTAAGACAGTTGACCAAAAATCACTCTAAATGGCAAACAGTTTAAAACAATATTATGTTTATACTGTAGTAAAACTATGATGTTACAAAAACACATGACAAAAATATAACAATAAATATGAGGCGCTGTTATAAAACACATACAAACAGTATTAAATTAACATGAATAGTAAGTACACTCTTAAAAATAAAGGTGCTTCACGATGTCGTAGAAGAACCTTTTTTTGTCTAAATGGTTCCATAAAGAACCTTTAACATCTGAAGAACCTTTTTGTTTCACAAAAGATTTTTTGAGCAAAAGAAGGTTCTTCAGATTATAAAAAGGTAAAAAAAGAGATGGTTCATTAAACAACCATTGACTGAATGGTTCTTTGTGGAACCAAAAATGGTTCTTCTATGGCATCACTGTGAAGAACCTTTTAAAGCACCTTTATTTTTAAGAGTGTATGTTACTACCCAAAAAGTAATAACCGAGTTAAAAGTGCACACAATACTTCTGTATTTTTTAACATTCACTTTTTCTTGCGTACCGCCAAGGAAGTAAATCATGCCTTGATTGAATTTTTGTACTGTCAGATGTAATAAGACTGAATTTTTGAATGCCACCATCTTTAAAATTTACTTTAGTCATTGTAGTTACCGGTCATAAGTGGAATACTAGTTGTAATTACATACAGTTAACATTCTGCTACTTTTATGATGTCATCTCTTATGAAAATTAACCATGGCTTTATTGTAGTAAAAGTGTTTTATTTTTAGTATTTACTGATAAATAGTAATATTTACTAAAATACCATGGTTCAACTAAAGTTAGAATACCAAAACTATGGTTTAAGTATAATAACCATGGTTTTTTGGTTTTATTTGTCATCGGATGCAAAGTTCACTTTTACATGTTGTTTAAACATTAATGTGCGTTGGCAGTGTATGTACACATCTACCCTATAATGATAAAAATCCATGCAGTGGTTTTTAATTAATCTGTAAAAATAATATCCCCTTTTTCAAATCGAGCCATAGTTGACTGACATGAGTGTCTTACCTCAGACCCGCCCTAAATAAGCTGTAACAGTCCAACCTCCATTGTTTTGATGCTGAAGCAGGGATTTTTATTTTTTTTTTTAACCAAAGTATATTATAGACTTTTCATTAAGACCCTAAAGAATCATATCAACTTGTGGAAAATGGGCATCCAATGACCCCTATAAATCTCTACTAAAATACCACAAATGGTAAGAGTGGCAAGAAATACAGAAATAAAAGTTTAGCCCATTTTTAATTTACCCAATATCAGAATGTGTAGCATTTGAATACATTAAAACCTTTATTAACTTTTGTTAAATTCCTGCATGAGCCTTTATTTGAAAATCACTGAATTTCTGAACACCTCCTTGTCTGTTTCTTTCTTTGCATGTCTATTTCCATCTGCATGCCTCTGTTTGATCGGCTATAATGGTAAACATGATGAGAAAGTTCATGTGACAGCAATAAGGCAAGTCAAATCTGAATGTTTTGCTTATAAATACATTAGCAAACTGTATTAGCTTGTGTTGAATCTTAAATTCTGAAAAATCACTATTTCTGAACATGTTTTTCTCTTTTCCTTTCTTTACATTACTCTTTCTATCTGCATCCCAGGTGCCACAATGATAAATATGGTAATACATTAAAAAACTTAATTTAAGTGCAGCATGATTTTTATTCTGAAAAATCACTGTATTTCTGAACATATTCTTCTCTTTTTTTTCTCTTTGCATGACTCTTTCCAACTTAATGCCATGGTTGGAGTCATCACAATGGCAAACATGGTAATACATTAAGAAAAACTGTTTAACTTGTGCAGCATGATTTTTTAATTCTGGAAAAATCGCCGTATTTCTGACCGTGCTCTTCTGTTTCTTGGCCAGCGTGACTCTTTCCTACTACATGGCACAGTGTGAATCGTCACATTGACAAAAATGGTACGACATGTCATGTGACAACATCAAAAGCCTGTATAAACTTGTGTAATATGCAACATAAATAGTTTATTCTGAAAATCACTGTATTTCTAAACAAGTTCTTCTCTGTTTCTTTCTTTGCTTGACTCTTGCCAACTACATGGCTTGGTTTGAGCCGTCACAATGGCAAACATGGTAAGAAATGTCATATGACAACATCTGCTGCATTAAATTGTGTTAAAGTGCACATCAATCTTTTATTCTCAAAATCAGTGTATTTCAGAACACAGTCTTTCTTTCTTTTACATGGTTTGAGCTATCAATGAATAAGGTTATGCAGATCACATGAGAGCAATAAAAGGTAAGTAAAATCAGAATGTTTTATATATGAATGCACTTGAGGTCAAAAGTTTACACCCCCCTTTCAGAATCATTAAAAATATTAATTAATTTACCAAAATAAGAGGAATCATACAAAATGCAGGTTATTTTGTATGCATGTTTATTTAGTACTGCCCTGATTAAGGTTTTTCCACATAAAAAGATGTTCACATATTAATAGTTGCATATGAGTCCCTCAGTTGTCTTCAGTGTGAAAAGATGGATCTCAAAATCATATGAGTCCCTCAGTTATCACAATGGTAAACATGATAATACATCAAAACATTTGTGTTAAAGTGCAGCATGCATTTCTGAACATGTTCTTCTTTGTTTCTTTCTTGCATAATTCTTTCCATTTACATGTCATGGTATGAGTCGTCACAATGGTGGTATATGGTAAAATACATCACATGACAGCAATATAAGAACTCAAATCTAAATGTTTTGTATACAAATACATCAATATATCCATACATCAGTGTCTGGATTATTAGTAATGAAACTATATGTAACCCTGGACCACATAAGTGTCGATTTTTTTAAAACTGAGATTTATGCATCATCTGAAAGCTGAATAAATAAGTGTTCCTTTGATGCATGGTTTGCTAGGATAAGACAATATTTGGCTGAGATACAACTATTTGAAAATCTGGAATCTGAGGGAGCAAAATAATAATAATAATCATAAAATATTGAGAAAATCTTAGCAATGCATTTACTAATCAAAAATTAAGTTTTGATACATTTACAGTAGGAAATGCACAAAATATCTTCATGGAACACGATCTTTACATAATATCCTAATGATTTTTCGCATAAAAGAAAAATAGATCGTTTTCTGTATGACAGTACCAGTTCTTGCTTCATTTCGAGTTGAACGCAACTAAAGGTATCATTTGCAGTAGTTATGCTGCAGTGCTGCTGAATAGCTGTAAGCTACAAGAAACCCTTTCAGATCTTTTTAGCATGGTGTTTCAAAAAATTTTTTCAAACCACTTGTATCAAACAAAAAGAAAAAAGACACCTGTGCAACAAAAAAAATAGATCGTTTTGACCCATAAAATGTATTTTTGGCTATTGCTACAAATATACCGGTGCTACTTAAGACTGGTTTTGTGGTCCAGGATCACATATGAATCACATGTGATATCTCTCATCTTGACAATGCATTGAATGCAAGAAGAGTCACCCTGCGTCCCAATGTGCATACTATCCACCCTATCTGACCTAAATAGTATTGAAAATGACTACTATCACATAGAATTTAGGATGGATAGTATGCACATTGGAATGCAGGCTCAGTTTGGTCTATCGTCGGCTCACGACTAAGTAATTAGTTTAGCTCGCAGCGCCCTGCGTTGGTGAAAATAATCACTACACGATTACTCAGGTAACCAGCAGCAGAAAGCTATGTTGGTCGGGCTTTTTTTGCAGTCTATTTGCTGGACATTTCCAGGGACAGCTGCAGTCAGGGACAAAACACTAAAAACTCGACTGTTCAGGACGTCTGGTCACCCTACAATAATAAAAAAAAAATATTATGGTAATAGCATTTTGGCTATATTTTTTCTTATTATATGAAACTTAAGTCAAATTGAAAAAAAAAAAAAGAATGGAAATACATACATCCATACAACAGAAGACAACATTGTTTCCTTTCATTCATAATGGTTATTATGCAAATCACATGGTACATTTTTATAGACTCAAAACGATCCACCTCATTCCAGTAGGTGGCAGTAACCGCACTCAGATCTTGCAGTGCTATTAATAAACAGAAGAAGAACTCAAAACCTGGCTCGAAGAAGACTCTGGAAAAATCATGGCGGCGGAGAAGAAAGATGCGCGACCTGGGAAAGCTCCTAAAAAGGAGTCTCAGCCTTTAATTATCGCCAAAACTCCAGCAGAGGAGCAGCGCTTAAAGTTGGAGAGATTGATGCGAAATCCCGTGAGTTTACGTTTTAACTCAAGCTAGCGGGTTTTTTGGAGTAGTAACCCATGCTAATGATGCTGCTCAACTGTTGCAGAAGCATTGACCATAAACATTGCTAAGTTTAATGTTTTCGTTTTAAAGGACAAAGCTGCGCCCATACCAGAGAAACCGAAAGAGTGGAATCCACGCGCTCCGCCAGAGTTTGTGCGGGATGTGATGGGTTTGTGTTTGTTTACTCTCTCAGATCTAGAAATGAAGTCATTTCACGATTCGTATTATTCTTCTAAACGACTCACTTGCCTTAATAGTTCAATTTACGATTCGTCTATATTTGAAGAAGCAATATATTTATATAAAAAGAAATTACATTAATTTTGACACCTAAAAACGCATAAGAATCGGATGAACTTAATACAGCGTATTAAAAAAAAGTCTGTTTCCAGATGCCCAGTAGTTGGTCATAAAGATATATTAAATTAAATGTTAAATAACGAGACATGTGATAACATCATTTATTTTCAGCTGATTTAAAAAAAACCGGATATACAAATTTAGTCATAAGGTCTGTATGACAGTACCAGTTCTTGCTTCATTTCGAGTTGAACGCAACTAAAGGTATCATTTGCAGTAGTTATGCTGCAGTGCTGCTGAATAGCTGTAAGCTACAAGAAACCCTTTCAGATCTTTTTAGCATGGTGTTTCAAAAAATTTTTTCAAACCACTTGTATCAAACAAAAAGAAAAAAGACACCTGTGCAACAAACAGAGCTGTGCCCTTGCTTTGTGACTGGCTAACACACTAGGTTAAACAAAACACCTTAAAAAAAATAAGATGTGCAGTGCAGCAGCATTAAAGGGATAGTTTAAAGGGAAAATTCTGCTTTTAACTACACTCCCTCATGCTGTTCCAAACCCATAAGACCTTTGTTCATCTTCAGAACAAAAATTAAGATATTTTTGATGAAATCTAAGCATTTTCTGACCCTGCAACACAACCTAGAAAGCTAGTAAGGACATTGATAAAATAGTCCAAGTGACATCAGTGGTTCAGCCATAATTTTATGACGCTAGAAGAAAACGTTTTGTGTGCAAAGAAAACAAAAATAGCCATTTCATTCAACGTTTTCTTCTCTTCCATGTCAGTCTTTGACTTTTTCTTTTCACACAAAAAGTATTCTTGTAGCTTCATAATATTACAGTTGAACCACTGTTGGACTATGGACTATTTTAACGATGTCCTTACTTCCTTTCTAGGCCTTGAACATTGCAGTTGCATTGCTGTCTATTCAATTCAATTCAATTCAAATTTATTTGTATAGCGGTTTTCACGATACATATCGTTGCAAAGCAGCTTTACACCAAGATGACATTTCTACAATATATGTAGTAGTAGCTTGATGTACATATGGCAGAGATGTGTGGTAAAGATCAGTTAATGACGTAATCAAACAGACAAAGAACACTATAAATTAGTAGCAGAATTCGGTAGTGCTGTATGTTTTCAGGGTTGGCATCATCTGAAGTCCTCTGTGGGGTTGGCATCATCTCTTCTTAAGTGTTCTGGATCCACACTGGAGCTTGTGAATTCCTAGTTACCACGGGATGTCAATCCCATGGCAAAAACAGAGAACAAATAGGAACATAATTAGCGTAGCTGCTGTTCAAACTAAGAAAAGGAAGGTTTGTTAAACCAGAGCTAAAAGATTAATAATGAACATTTGATCAGATATAACTGCGGGAAAAGTTTATGAGATGCATTATTTGAATGCTTGGCTAAAAAGATGTGTCTTTAATCCAGATTTAAACAGAGAGAGTGTGTCTGAACCCCGAACGTTATCAGGAAGGCTGTTCCAGAGTTTGGGAGCCAAATGTGAAAAAGCTCTACCTCCTTTAGTGGACTTTGCTATCCTAGGTACTACCAACAGTCCAGAGTTTTGTGACCTTAGGGAGCGTGATGGATTGTAGCGTGGTAGAACACTGGAGCTAAACCGTTAAGTGCCTTATAGGTAAGAAGTGCTATTTTGTAGCTGATGTGGAACCTAATGGGTAGCCAGTGCAGAGACTTTAAAATTGGGGTAATATGATCATATTTTCTTGACCTGGTAAGGACTCTAGCAGCTGCATTTTGGACTATCTGTAGCTTGTTTATTGAAGATGCAGCACAACCACCTAGTGTTGTCACGGTACCAAAATTTCAGTATTCGGTACCAATACCAGTGAAAATCCACGGTTCTCGGTACCAATTTCGGTACCAAATCAAAACACAAAAACATGAATTAAACAACACACTATTTTTATTAATAACAAACAAAAATAAAACAAAGTTTTAAATTGGAAGCTGGTATTTTAGGCTGAAAAGCATCTGGAACCGTTGTCTGCTTAGGAGTTTGCTTTGGTGGTTCGTGGTCTTCTTCAGCCTGCAGCTGTAAAAGGAAAATATAATATACTTCAGTAAAACAATGGGCTGAGTCTGACTAAATGCATCATTAGATTGACACCAGCTAAACAGAACTTATATATAACTTTTCAGTAAATAACAAACCTCAGCTTTTATAATAAATTTAGATAAGATTACTTATATTGAGTGTATATCAATGTTACACAGACGGAAACTGTAGTATTCAAAACACTTTACAAAAAGATTCCATTTAACATGACTTAAAAAACAAGTGTTACATAGCAATTATTCTTCTTAATTTCAAAATGTATTAATTTATTTTAAATTAAAAGTTGTATCTGTTGACATTATTTAACGCACAATGAACAAACATGAACGATCAAGTGTTTGTATAAAATAACATTCACACACATTAATTAATGTTCACTCACTGTAACTTGATGTAGATAATATATTAAGTCATGTTAATGAATGGTATCTTTTACCAGACTATACAGGACTGTATTTGACTGTACTTTTATTTAATCAAACTGCACAAACTATACGTTATTTCATAGCCTAGAACTGCTTTTCTGTTGACCGATTTTAAGGCTATAAACATTAACCATACATTTGTACATTTGTTCTCGAACACACATTTTAGCTACACAGGTTATTTAAAAGCTTCTGGTGTGTAAAACAAATAGTACACTATCATGTCCTTTTTTAAAAAAAATTATTTTTAATAAACACTATAGGAACATTAAACACTTAATAAAGAACTTTATTCTAATACTCGCGTTAGCATTAGCTGCGCGTATGCTAACGATTAACTAAGCAAATGGGGATGTTTATTTAGGGTATAATTTTTACAACAAAAGCTCTAAATATAAAATTAAATTAAAACTTACCTGCTTGAACTTTCATTAAATCTGGGTCTCGGTCTTTGAGGTGTTTTATTAAGTTCGATGTATGTCCTCCTTTTGAGAGAAAACTTCGATGACACCGTTTGCAAATGGGTTTCCGATGATCTATGATGTTGCCCTTGTCATCAGCCGCAAATACAAAATATTTCCACACTCTGGCTCCTTCCTCCTTTCTTTTCAACAAGCGGATTAATAGCAGCAGTAGCCTCGCCGGTCGCCATGTCTCTGTGCTTTTATGAAGAAGACGCAACTGCGCAGTGCGCACCTTTCGAATAGCGCAGCAAGAACCGGGTTGACCTAGTGCTCGGTACCACCGGTACTTAAGAAAACCTGGTACCGTAACATTTAATTTTCTTTAGTACTGACTTGTTACCGAAGTACCGGGTCTTTTGACAACACTACAACCACCTAGTAGTGCATTATAATAGTCCAGTCTAGAGGTCATGACTGGACTATTGTAAGGGTCAAATGCAGGGTCAAAAAACTCTTGCATTTAATCAAAAATACCTTAATTTGTGTTCTGAAGATAAATGGGTTTGGAACAACATGAGGGTGAGTAATTAATGACAGAATTTTCATTTTTTGGTGAACTATCCCTTTAACAGTGAATGACCAAATATGTTTATCTATGTTATAATAATAATTTTTTCATATTTATATTTTGTCTAGTACTTCACACACCACACTGTAATTGGTTCTAACATTCTCAGGATTTCTGCCACCACACAAATAGTCTATCAGGATTCATTTGTGTTACATTTATTTATGTAATTTCCTCAGGTTCCAGTGCTGGAGCGGGCAGCGGTGAATTCCACGTGTATAGACATCTGCGCCGTCGGGAGTATCAGAGACAAGACTTCCTAGAACGACTGTCTGACAAGGTAGGTTTATTTTTGCCTGAAGCAAATGATTGTCAAATAGCAGCTAGTTCAATTTACACTAAGAAAAGGTAAAAATATAAGGTCCTCAGCATTGTTACAGAACAGTGTAGACTGCCGTTCAAACGTTTGGGATTAGTTCGATTTTTAATGTTTTTTAAAGAAATGGTTTCTGCTCATCAAGGCTGTGTTTATTTGATTAAAAATACAGAAGAAAGTAATATTGTGAAATGTTATTGCAATTTAAAATAGTGGTTTTCTATATCTTAACTTAAACAGGAAAAAAAACTCAGTTCCTGTATTGCAAAGCTGAATTTTCAGCATCATTACCCTAGTCTTCAGTGTCACATGATCTTTCAGAAATCATTCTAATATGCTGATTTATTATCAATGTTGGAAACAGCTGTGCTGCTTAATATTTTTTGGGAACCTGCAATACTTTTTCAGGATTTTTGATGAATAAAAAGTTAAAAAGAACAGCATTTATTTAAAATCGAAATCTTTTGTAACAATACTGTTACTGTATATGTAATAATGTAAAAAAGTTTGGGGTCAGTAAATATTTTCTTTCTTTCCTCCTTTCTTTCTTTGAAAAATTAATGTTTTATTCACCAAGGATGGGAGAAATTGATAAAAAGTGATAGTAAAGATTTCTATTTTGAATAAATGCTGTTCTTTTTAACTTTTATTCATCAAAGAATCGTGAAAAAAAAAAAAAAAAAGTATCACAGGTTAAGCAACACCACTGTTTCCAACATTAATAAAACGGCATATTAGAATGATTTCTGAACGATTGTGTGACACTGAAGTCTGAAGACTGGAGTAATGATGCTAAAAATTTAGCTTTGCGTCAGAGAAATAAATAATATTTTAAAGTATATTAAAATAGTAAACTGTTATTTTAAGTGTTTCATAACATTTTTTTCTGTATTTTTGATCAAATAAATGGAACTTGAGCATAAAAAACTTGTTTAAAAAAACATAAAAATCTTAATGATCCCAAACTTTTGAACAGCATTGCATGTATAAATAATGGGTATTTTACTCTAGATTCAAAAAGTCTGTTACGTGCTTATTAGTGAGCACTTTCTTCTCCATTCCTCGCTGAGTGTTTTTTTTTTGTTGTTGTTGTTAAACTTTAAATGACTGCCAGTGGACAGAAAGAAATCCAAGTGCTTCAGTGGAATGCGGTTCCACCCGTTATTTGTAGTGGCTTAAATAACACAATTTGGGTGTGGTGTCAGCAGAGGTGGATCTGCTTAGCTCTTCAGCTCACAGGTGCATGGGACAGACGTTTTACTGTTGATGTGACAGTCATGTGTATAGAGCAGTATTGAGTTGAATTTGTCAATGCCAGTTTCTGGAGTGTGATGCGTATTGTTCCCCAATATTGTGTTTTGTTTTTTTTTTTGTTTTTTTGGAAATTAGGTCACATCAAAAACCAACTGATTTATGTTTGACACACCAAGTTCCTCTCTCTCATATATACAGTAGTGAACATTTGAAGTGGATCAAAAAAGTTCATCCAAAGTTGTCCTGAGACAAGAATGGATATTATTTTGATTTTAGGACAACTTTGATGAAAGGTTTTGATCCACTTCAAATGTTGACTACTATATATATGTATGACTCTGTGTGTGTGTATATATGTGTGTGTATATATATATATATGTATGTATATATGTGTATGTATATATACACACAGTATATACATTTCCCATTTCAGCATTCATTTTAGTAAATCTTCTCAAGGGACAATACTGTGGAAATAAAACTTGGATATATTTTAGAGTAGTCAATGTGCAGCTTGTATAGTAGTGTATATTTACTGTCCCCTAAATAAAACTCAACATACAGCCATTGTCAAAACAGCTGGCAACAGGAGTGAGTACACCCCAAGTGAACTTGTCAAAACTGTGTCCAAAGTGTCAATATTTTGTGTTAGCACCATTGTTATCTAGCACTGCCTTAATCATTCTGCGCATGGAATTCACCAGAGCTGCACAGGTTGTTGCTGGGATCCTCTTCAAATCCTCTATAATGACATCATGGAGCTGCTGGATGTTAGACACATGGTGCTTCTCCACCTTCCACTTGAGGATGCCCCATAGGTGCTCAGTAGGGTTCAGGTCAAATCACCTTCACCTGCACCTTCCTCAGCAAGGCAATTGTCATCTTGGTGGTGGGTTTGGGGTCATTGTCATGTTGGAAAACCGCCGTTTGGCCCAGTTTCTGAAAGGAAGGCATCATGTTCTGCTTCAGAAATGTACAGTACATAATGAAATCCATGTTTCCCTCAATGAACTGCAGCTCCCCAGTACCAGCAGCACTCATGCAGCCCCAGACCATGATGCTACCACCACCATGCTTGACTGTAGGAGAGACAATTTTCTTGGTACTCCTCACCAGGGCATCACCACACATGCTGGACACCATCTGAGCCAAACAAGTTTATCTTAGTCTCATCAGACCATAGGACATGGTTCCAGTGATTCATGCTCTTGGACAGGTTGTCTTCAGCAAACTGTTTGCTGGCTTTCTTGTAAGCCAGCTTCAGACGAGCACTCAACTTCTGTGATCGACCCTTGCGAGGCCTATTCCGAATGGAAACCGTCTTGGAAAACCTCTGTATGACCCTGGCCACAATACTGTAACTCAGTTTCAGGTTGTTACTGAACCTCTTATAGCCTAGGCCATTTTTGTGGAGAGCAACAATTCTAATTCTCAAATCTTCAGAGAGTTCTTTGCAATGAGGTGCCTTGTTGAACACCCAGTGGTCAGTATGAGAGAATTGTACTCAAAGCACCAAATTTTAGCTGCTGTAATACAAGATACACAACTTTGTATGGTCCTGTCAAGCAGACAAAAACATGAACATGAGAAATAGAACATGTGGCTTTGCATGGTTAAATAACATAGTGTTGTTATCATTTAGGGTGTACTCCCTTTTGTTGCCAGCTATTTTGACAATAATGGCTGTATGTTGAGTTATTTTCAGGGGACAGTAAATATACTGTGCTGCAGAAGCTGCACATTGATCCAGGTTTCGTTTTTATAGTACTGTTCCTTAAGAAGATACACTAAAAACATTGCTGAAATGTGAGGAGTGTACTCACTTTTGTGAGATGCTGTGTGTGTGTGTGTGTGTGTGTGTGTGTGTGTGTCTATATATATATATATAAATATAATATGTATGTGTATAATATGTATGTGTGTATGTTTGAAAGGCAGATTCATTCTAATTGAAAGTAAATTTAACTGAAATTTACATTACGGTTCAGCACTATTTGCATAGTGTTTCAGGGCTTGAATTTTTCAAGACCTGTTTTTTTTTGTTTTTTGTTTTTTTTGTTTTTTCATTTTAATAAAATTAAATCAAATATTAAAATGGAGTACAGCTAATATTGGTTCACAAATAATTTGTTTTATTCTTGCAGCAAAAGCTGGATGAAGAATATATCGAGAAGTTGCAAGAAAACCAAAAGGCTGCTGAGGAAAGAACAGCTAAACGCAGGAAGAAGAGGTTTGCAAAATACTGTCTTGTTTATTTTAGATACTTTATAATCATTAGAGAACTCTTAGTTTATCTTGTGTGTTTCTAAATCGCAATTGTTCTTTTCTGTCATTTAGGGAAAAGTTAAAACAAAAGAAGCTGATGGCAAAGAAAGCAAAGATGGAAAGCCAAAAAGAAGAAGGTAGGAGATAATGAAATTATCTTATAAATTCACGTTAACTGTAAATTTTTGGTGTCATATAAGCTTATTTATTAAAATAAAAGATAACATTAGTCAAAAACAATAACAGCAACTGTTTAATTTTTTTGTGGTATGGCCAGTGAAAATTTTGACCGAGCAAATAAAAATTTGAACCACTGGCCCTGACAGGGCCAGTAGAAAAAAACTTAATCGTTGAGCCCTGACTTATGTAAACAAATATTTGATAATGCTTCACTTTATATTTAATTGTAGTAATTGACTTGACTGATTTGTGTACATTTTTCTTTGTAGTGTCTAACCTCTGTCATTCAATGTTGTAAAGTAATGTTTATTATGAGCACTATTTTTAAAACTAATATTTAAGGATGGCAGCACAGCTCATCATCATCATTATCATAGTAACTGCACCTCTTGAATTTCAACATTCATTGAAGCAGTGAGTAATAATGTGTTTGCGTCAGCAGGCTCAGGGGAGAAGTCATCATCATCATCCTCTGCTTCTGAAGCAGAAGAGCAAGAAGATGACGCAGAAGTGCCCAGCTTCATCATGGGAAAGAGGTGACCGGATGAAAGGTTGGAAGTGTCCGGTATATACTACCTTCTGATGCCAGAAACGCCATCATTTACTGAAATTTACTTGAAATCAGTTTGAAATCAATGTCACTCATCCATTGTGTTCGAGTCAGATGTTCAGCGCTTGAGTTGGACGTTTGAGAAGCTGGATGTTTTTCGTCACTGAAGTGTTGATGATAAAATAATGTGACCAGGATTGACTTTTATTCTGTTTTATTTCTGTAAATATGTTTTTTAATAAACAACAAACAGAATACAATGTCTTTTCAGTGTTTTATGGAACATTTTTCCTCACTGTCCTTTAAATGCTTCTGATTTCCATCACATGCATACAGTACATTTAAAAAGCTAAAAAATATTTTTTTATTGCATTAAATATTACACGCACTGAAAAAAATTCTTAGTTTTTTTTGTCTTTTAATATAAATACCTAAACCTAAAATTGTCATCAAATGTCATCAAAAATGTTCATGTCTTTCTTTCTTCAGATGAAAAGTAAGGTTTTTGAGGAAAATTTCAGGGTTTTTCTCTCTAGTGGACTTCAGTTGTGGCCAACAAGTTGAAAGTCCAAATTGCAGTTTCATTGCAGCTTCAAAGGGCTCTACACGATCCCAGCCGAGGAAGAAGGATCTAATCTAAGGAAACAATCAGTCATTTTCTTAAAAAAAAAAAACCCACAAATGCTCATTTTGCACAAACTCTGTGATGAGCATCCATGTCTTAATGCCTTACGTAATCACATTGGAAAGGCCACGAGTGGTCAGTTCTTCATCTGTATACAGTTGAGGTAAGTTTCCAGTTTCCAGAATTTTTGTGTATTTGAACCGTTCCCAACAATGACTGTATGATTTTTAGATCCATCTTTTCACACTGAGGACAACTGAGGGACTTGTATGCAGTTATTACAGAAAGTTCAAATGCTCACTAATGCTCCAGAAGGAAAAACGATGCATTAACAGCCGGGGGGGTGAAAACTTTTAGAATTTGAAGATCAGGGTAAATTTTACTTTTTTTGTCTTCTGGGAAACATGTAACTAGCTTCTGTTTCCTCTAAGGGGCAGTACTAAATGGGAAAAAAAAACATGATATTTAGGCAAAATAAGAAAACATTTCCATTCTGTTCAAAAGTTTTCACACCCCAGATCCTAATGCATGGTTTTTCCATCTGGAGAATTTGTTGGACCTGAAGGATTTTATGAAAAATAGCAGAAAGTTTAACTGTTAAGGACCGACAAGGGACTCATGAACAACTATCAATTAACAAAAAAAAACACAGCTGTGGGTCATTCAGGTAACAACACAGTGTTAAGAATCAAGCGTATGTAAACTTTTGAACCGGGTCATTTTTATAAATTCAACTATTATTTTATCTTGTGGACTATATGTAAACATCTTTTATGTGAAATATCTTATTCAGGTCAGTAATAAATAAACAATAACATGCATTTTGTATGATTTCTCTTATTTTGGTAAAATAATTAACATTTTAAATAATTCTGAAAGGGGGATGTAAACTTTTGACTTCAACTGTACTTCGGTTCAAAAAAGTAGGGTAGGGCAAAAAAGTCCCATCTCATTTTCTCCTCCAACTTCAAAATCATCCAACATTGTTGTTTTACCATTTTTGTACAAGGTGTTTGATTGACTTTGCACCTTCACTTTGTAAACATGATTAGGTAATGCGTACAGTTGAGCTAGTGCAAGATGTGCATTTGTGGTCAAAAAGTATATAAATCTTTGAAAATTACTTATCGTTTTGCTAGATAAGACCCTTATTCCTCAACTAGGATCATGTAGAGCTCTTTAAAGCTGCGTTGAAACTGCAGTTTGGACTTTCAACCCGTTGGCCACCATTGATGTCCACTATATGGAGAAAAATCCTGGAATGTTTTCTTTAAAAAGCCTTAATTTTCGACTTAAGAAAGAAAGACACGAACATCTTGGATGACATACTATAGGGGTGAGTAAATTATTAGGAAATTGTCATTCTGGAAGCAAACTTCTCCTTTAAACGACTTTGCTTCTAAATGTTTTTAACCTGAGACTAAAATGATGCTCTTTAATCACCATTATGCACACCATTTTTCTTAATGGAGACACATAATAGATATAATAGTTTTTAAGGGGAGGAAAGATCTGTTGTACACATAGGACCATTTAAAGGTTCATTTGAGGACTTTGATGGAAATTATTTCTAATTGGTAAAAATCATGTAAATGCACAATCATTTCTGGATTTAAAAATTAATTACTGAGAAAGCTAGTATTGCTAATATTGTAATTGTTCATTAGTCACTAATGGACCCTATTGTCATGTGTACCACATTCCTTTAAAGCACATGTAAAATAAAAAAAAAAGCACAGCATTATTCTCTCCACCCTGAATTACCACGCAAATACTAATAGCTCTAGTTCATAGTCTGATTCACCACAATGGGAGTCTGGATTTTGTTGTGTTACTACTACGTCATTATTTCCAACTCGCCCGTCCAGACTTTGCAAATAATATGAATTCTGAGTTTTGCATGTTCACAATAAGGCCTCTAACAGAGAGAAAGCGTTACAGAGAAAAAGTCAGTGACTGATACCTATAAACAACGGTTCATTTGCTTCATGTATAAACAGGTCTGGTTAAGCTGGTTTTACCAACAAACACAATTTTAATTATTTGATTACAAACACAGACAGATGGTGAAGCTGGAGAAAACAGCCTAAAAAAGCCAATATGATGGCAGAAATAAAATAAAAAAAAACATTTTGATGCATATTATGTTTTTAATCACCATGTAATGCTTGCCCTCAAGACGCTAGGAATTGAGTTTTATCGATTTTTGTATGAATAAACTCCACGCCTTTGCTTGCCAATGTCATGTCAACTCACGTCATGTGCCTGTTTGGTGGGAATTAAGTTAGCAGTATGTGGAGAGTTTATTGACTTTAACATTAGTCATTCAAACAGACTTTCCCTCAGCTTTATTTTCCATTCAGCTGTCAGAAGGTTTGATTCTCTGTTGTGACTTTACAATTTTGGGCACTTTGAGATTGTGGCATTGGCTATGAAAACGTGTTATGTGCTTTATGATTAAAGCAGAAAGTGTTATAACGTGATTCATGCATTTTTCACAGCTTACAAAGTCGCAATAGTCAGTTTTTAAAATTTCAAAGCACTTTTTTTTGCCCAAAGCACCTCCCAGTTTCTACCTGGGATTCACACACCCTCACGAAAAACTCTTTCCCCTCCCTTCAGCTTCTTTTTATAGGAGTTGATTTGGCTCTGCCAGGCATATTACATACTGAGCAGAGAAACCAGCCAGGTTTGATTCTACTCCAGATATTGTTAATGAGAAGCTATCTGCATCCACGTTACAAGATGAACACAAATGCGGTGATCCGTTTGATGTCATTGCTGTCTATCTGGATGTGGACTGGAGAAGGTAAGTGCATTTTAGCCTTAATTACAATGTTTGTTTGTTCTTTTTATATGCTGGTTACTATAGAGACCTGGTTTCTGCGTTTCATCACAAATGCACTTCATTTATACTGTAATTATGTTGTTTGCCTTTTCCTTTAGTTTAAATGGAGAGAGACATCCTTAGATAATAGCTCATTAAAGACGGAGAAAAGTGCACACAAATATTGCATTAAATTTTCATCATGCTGGATTGGATGTTGGATGTCAGACAAAGATGATTACAGATTAACAAGCTAAAATTCTTTCATAGTTCAGCTAAAATACCCTGGCAAGCTTTCTATGGCTTTTATATGATGTCACTGCATGTCCATTCTTAATTTAAAAATTTAAAAAAACAATTAAACAATTAAAAAAAAAATATATATATATATATATATATATATTTTATATAATATAATTTGTTTTTTTACATTTGACTCACTTTAGCTTCGTCGACAAAAAATAACAGCTGAATTGTAATTTATACAATTTATGTTGATGTAGTCTTGTCGACTGCATTCTTAACAATAAATGTGCTTTAAAAGGTTCTTCAAAGCGATGCCATAGAAGAACCATTTTTGGTTCCACAAAGAACCATTCATTCAAAGGTTTTTATAATCTGAAGAACCTTCAGATGTTAAAGGTTCTTTATGGAACCGTTTAGACAAAAAAAGGTTCTTCTATGGCACCGTGACGCACCTTTATTTTTAAGAGTGTATTAAGCTAAATTGAATCAAATCTATTGAATTTAACTAGGTTAAATTATTAGTCATTAAGTTAATTCTAGCAGTAGTATGTCAGGATGTCACACTCATTACACAAGTGGCACAATTGTTTTTTAATGACCTACTAGACAGATAAACACATATATATTAAAAACTACAATTAAGCCTTTTGTTTGTCATGTTCATACAAGTTGTAAAAACACAATCTATATCAAGACTTGAGGTGAACTCACTAGGGGCAAGACTGAGCTTGTATGTTCTGTTTCGTGTCCAATTTTTTATCCGTACACCTGTATCACTGCTGTTACAGCATTTAGGGTTGGTAGGTATTACACAATCTTTTTTTTTTTTCCCCTAGGACAGGTGCATGTGAATCAGACTCAACCTGCCATTATTCTGTGACAGACTTTAAAAGGAGTCAAGTTGGAACAATGAGATCACTTAAAACAAGTCTTTTTCTCTGTCTACAGGTCTCATTTTCCAGCCCCAGCTCACAACTAATCCATTCTTAGCCACTGTCACCACCAGTACAGTGATACTGCAGCAGCCGTATTGTGTATTTGATCAGACGTGCCCTGGCTGTGACATATGGCTGGTGGCTGGCCTGTGCTCAGGTAAAACACCTTTAGAAAATCATAAACAAGTGTTAGAAGAAGTGGTGTGTTCTGAAGATCAAATGCTTACATTATCAGTCGTCTTTCACCTTTAGCAACCGGCACCTTTAATGCTCCAGCGGGTACTCCCAACGTCACCAGCTTGTCACCATACCCAACAGCATTTCAGCCATCAGGAAGCAACTACTTTCTGACCAAAATTGGACCTCTGTCAAATTTCCCCTGTAATCAATCCTCCAGTGATCAGTACTTCATAGTCGGGGCTGATGGGACATGTTATGCCCCCAACTGTAATGGAGCATTACCTAATGGATCCACTGTTTGGTATGAGATTTTATTAATGTGAACTGCACTCTTAGAAATTGAGCCAAATCTGCAATTCTAAACACCCATATGACATTTGTTTTGCCTTTCTAAGATTACAAAAGCCAACAAAACATTTTGTCGTCGTGTGTCCATAAAAAACAGCTCTTACCGGTTCCATTAGTGAATTTCAGCAAAAGTTTGTAGGGGGGGGAAAAAAAGCTTAATTGCCTATTGTCTATAGTGTAATGTTGCTTTTTGTTGATCAACACGGTGAATTCACATGACCTACTGGACCCAGTGCCAAATTTGCATGATGAAATCTTTAACCCTCACAAGAATCCCGACAACATGGATTCATGTTTAAATGACTGGATTTTGACCACAAAGATTCACTTAACAATGGTAAATGTTTATATACTGACAATAGACAAAGCTAGACAAAGGACTTGGAAAAAAGGACTTTTTTTTTTTTGCCCACAACATTTTAGCTTTCTGTTGGCCAACACTTGAGCACAAGCGAAAGCGAGTGTGGAAATCTTTTGCCCTCACACAAAACACCCGAATGTGTGAATTCTTATAAAAAATTAGGCTACCACATTTTAGCCAAGAAATTTGGCAGAGCGACGAAAAATGTGACTCACCCCTTTAGAAATCCAAATAATGTTAATGAAGGTGTTAAAAATGCCTTTAATGAAAAATCCATCAGGTATTTATTTGAGCACTAGACTATCACACAAACAAGAACGCCATTGCTACATATCTGGTCCAAAACACAATGCAAATGTAAGATTTCTCTTATACAACAGCTAAATAAACAAAAAGTCCATTAGATTTGTACATAATATTTACATTTACTCAGTGAAATTTACTTAGTTAAAATCTCAATCAGAGTTACTTTTGTGCTTTCCCTTACGAAAATTAGCCATGGTTTTTATTATAGTAAAAGTGCAGTAACCGTGTTTTGATTAACCGCGTATTGATTACCATTTGTAAAACCACAGTTTTACTAAATACCACGGTTAAATTATAGTTAGAATACTACAACCATGCTTAATTTGTAGTTACCATGAATTAAGTATAGTAACCATGTTTTTATGGTCAATTTTCGTAAGGGTTTCACAACAAACCGCTGCTGTATTCAGTGGATTTGAACCAATCTGTCCAAAATAACACTTGTCGCCACCTACTGGTGTAACAATGTAACCTGCAAAAAGAGAAAAATCCCTATCTTTAATTTTGTAGACTGACAGTATCTATCTATTTACAAGATTATACACTAACATATAGGTCATTCTATAATTGTGGGTATCTCATGTCTGTGAAGTATATTTTTAATATACTTTCATCAATATAAAGCCCCGATGCTTAATTTTCTAGTATATATTTTTCCCAATCATGTTGAAAAAGCCTCTTTTGTTCAAAAATGATGTTCATATCACATACAACCCTGGTATTCAGCTGGCCGATTTTGTAAAGTTTGTCATTATACTCTACATTTAAGCATGAAAATGACCTGAAATATAAATTATTTAATAGTTTTGCCTTCAGATAGATTAAGTTATCAAGTTATTTGGGTGTGCACTTCAAAAATAAGTGTTTATTGTGATATAACTTGTTTTATTTGTGTCCGAAAAACCATTGTCAACTAAGTTACCCACTAGAAAACACCCCCTCAAAAAGGAATGGTTTGTCCCATTCTTGCATAATTTGCACAGTATGATGATATTTCCACTAGAAGCACATGGATGAAACACTAGAAGTTATATTCTCTCTCTTTCCCTTAATATTGGTTAAACTATCAAACCTGTGTCAAGAGTGGATTAACTGACCGTCAACAGTGTTACACAAGTATCACTGCTGCAAATTTTAACAAGACAATTTAACTAAAACGTATGTTTTCTTTATGAAAATATATTTCTAAACATGCTCAGTAGCTCTAGGCTTCCATGTTGATTATAGGCCCAAAAAACTAAAAATGTCAACTAAGTTACCTGTCAACTGTGTTACAAGGAAACATGGTGGACAGTAGCAAACATAGAAGGTATTTTATGCACATATTCCTACAGATCACCTTTATTTATATAGACCTATATACAATATAGTTGGTAATAATATCTAATTATAGAATGACCTATATAATACCTTTCAAATGCTTATATTTTTCTCCAGTGCTTAGAAGAGATTGTTATCTGAATCATTGGATAGTTTTATATTTTCAGATATTTTTAAAATTACATTGTCGAAAGTATGACTTGGCTGAAGTTTCAAAGTAGTGTCTTAAACAAGATTTGAGTTTGCTTTTAATGTACTAAAAACTATATTTCACTTACAGTTTCAGGTATCTTCTAGTCAATGCTAATGGGACTCTTGTTAATTCATCAAACTGGTCTAACAACATTACACTTCCCCAACGTAAGAATTCATCAAATTAAATCATTCGAATTATGATTCATACTGCTAAGTAATAATGTTGGAGTTAAAAGATTTTTTATATTCTTTTATAATTTTTATCTTTATATTCTGTTCATACAGTGTTAAGCTATAACACCATTTATGATGGCCTAAGTGCAAGATCTGGAGCCATGTGTGTCATTACTACCATCCTCTGTGTGGCTGCGGCTCTGCTTTTACTCTTTTTCCTCATCGCATTATGCTTAAAGTGGTGAGTGCATTTTTGAGGCATATTCAACTAATCATAATTTTGTTCATTGTACATAAAATGTATTTCCTCCGTGCTATTTTATAGCAGTCTGAAATGCATTCCCATATATTTGATTGTCCTGTTCCTGATACACTCCTAAAAATAAAGGCTCCAAATGGGTGTTTTTGCAGTGATTCCTTTAGAAGAACCATTTTTGGTTCCCCAAAGAATCTTTCAGTAAACAGTTCTTAAATTAACAATTTTTTAAAAAAAAATCTAAAGAACACTTTTCCACTATAAAGAACCTTTTTTTGCATTTGAAAGTTTCCATGGATGTTCAAGGCTCTTCACGGAACCATCGATGCCATTAAAGGAGAAGTCCACTTCCAAAACAAAGATTCACATATAATGTACTCACCCCCTTGTCATCCAAGATGTTCATGTCTTTCTTTCGTCAGTCTTAAAAAAATTGTTTTTTGAGGAAAACATTTCTGCATTTTTCTCCATATAATGGACTGGTATGGTGCCCCGATTTTGAACTTCCAAAATACCGCTTAAAAAATCCGGTTGTAAACGATCCAGGCCCAGGAAGAAGTGTCTTATCTAGCGAAACGATCGGTTATTTTCATTTAAAAAATACAATTTAAAAACTCCAATGGTATTTTCTCCGTCAACTTCAAAAATCATTTAAAAATCATCCTACATCTCTGCAGAAGTACCGACCCAGTTTTTGCAAAGTAAACATGCAAAGATCAAACATCCTTAACAAAAAAGGTAAAATAACGATATAGGACGATTTTGAAGTTGAGGGAGAACATGAGATAGGAGTTTCTCGACATACCCTAACTGTCATAAACCGGAACAAAAACAGTCCAGCCAAAGTAAGACAAGAGGAGCGTATGGCATTAAAAAGTATATAAGTTGTATTCTTTTTATTAAAATAACCGATCGTTACGCGAGATAAGACCCTTCTTCCTCGGCTGGGATCGTTTGCAACCGCATTTGGGATCATTTGAAGCCGCATTTAAACTGCATTTTGGAAGGGGCGCCGTATCCGTCCTTTATATGGAGAAAAATGCTTGTTTTCCTCAGAAAACATAATTTCTTCACGACTTAAGAAAGAAAGACATGAACATCTTGGATGACAAGGGGGTGAGTAAATTAGTGGATTCTCTTTTTAAAAAAACCCTTTATTTTTAAGAGTGCATATGATTGCATGTAATAACAGTGTAATTCATTTTCCTAACATACGACTCTTGTCCATTCAGCTGTTGCAAGAAAGACGGTAAGCAAATCACCGTCATGAACTCAATCCGTATTCCCCGCTATGACACCCACAACCTAAAGGAGCGGGTGCACCCCTACGACAACCCTTCTTACCAGTCGGACGTGAAAAATTACTCCACATCCGACACTCTGCCCAAGGCTGGAGCACGAAAGCTGTGAGCTCTCAAAGACGCCATCACTGCACTGCATATTCCAGGAGAAAACGAATTACTATGCAGTATTTTCTCTTTCAATATGACACAAACCAAAATAGAACAAAGGAAGTGAACTTGTCACTTGGAAATGAACTCATCAACACATTCAGTTTCACATTCACATACATAGCTGCCATCAGAACCGTTTCCTGTGTATCAAACCAGAATGGATGTGTTTAAAGTTAATTTTTTAGTCAACGTCCAGCTTTTTGTAAACTCTTGTGACTTCAGAATTGTTTGCGATCAAAGGAACAAGATGGAATAGAAATACTGACTACACAATGCAAATTCCCTAGATGGCGCTATCTAGTAACTAAAGAAATATATGGTAGCGCAGGGGTGCCCAACGCTGCTCCTGGAGATCGACCTTCCTGCAGAGTTTAGTTTCAACCCTAATCAAACACACCTGTCTGTAATTATCAAGTGTTCCTTCAGATCCAGTGTTTTCTAACCTTTTTTGTCTTAGGGTCAGATAGGCATTATTAACCCATGCACAGCAAACTAGTAGAATTTGTTTCTATTACCTAATATTATACTGAATATCATTTATTATTGTTATTCGTTATTACAAAAAGGTAAGTAAGTAGGTAAAATACTTTTCTTTAATCATGTTTATTCTTATGCTATTCTTGTTAGTGGTTTTATAAGTAATTTTAATCTTTGACAGTTGTATTATGTGCTATATGTTTACAAAGCAACTACCCTGGTCTTTAATCATTATGAGTTTAGTTTAAAATGTTATAAATGTACATATATTGCAACTGGTCAGTAATTGTTTTATGATTGATAAATACAATCGCACACACACAAATATTGGGTAACTCATTTTAATTACTTTTTTGTTGATACTACTCAGTATTGAATAAAATAAAGGTTTATTTATAAACAATATTTCTCTTATTTATTTTTTTATTGGTGAACTCATCACAGTGCATTTGTGATTGTCTTTAGAAGATAATGTAATGCTGATGTGATAAATTGATGGCCATCAATTTATTTTTTAAGCTTAATTAAGCTTTTAGCTGTCATAATGGTCTTTGTAAACCTTTGTTGTAGTATATAAAATTTGCTTATTATTTGGTTATTTTGGACATAATACACTTTTATTGTACAGGCAGTTCTGCTATCCACATTACCTTAAACAGTCAAGCAATATATCCATGCAACACATTCTCATGACATTTTATACAGTTAACTATTTTATGTTTTGATGAATTGGTGGCAAATTCATATGAATTTCTATATTATCTAATTTCTTTGTTTTAATACTGTCTGCTTACGCCCCGCTGGTGGTCAGATTTAGGGTTGGGTTTTGGGGTGGACCTTCATGCTTACATATTAATTACATCATACAAATTTAAATGAAATCGCTACTTCATAATACATTTTATCATAAAAGATCAGACTGGAAAAAAATAAGTAATGATAACACTTTACACTGAGGTAGCACATTATTTAAACATTTGATTTGTAAACATAAAATTTTACTATATTAGTTAAAGGACTAGTTAAGCAAAAATAAATAAATAAATAAATAAATACATAACAATAATAAGAAAATAAAAAAATAAGAGTCCTGAAAATGTAAACTCATCCTCAGGCCATTCAAAATGTTTTTGATTTTGTTTCTTCATCAGAACAGATTTGGAGAAATTTAGCATTACTTGTTCACCAATGGATTGTAAACGGGACTCCAGGGAAGCGTGTAAGATCCAGATGCGAGTTTATTAAACACAGCGTAGTCAAGACAGGAAGGGTCGATCTCCAAACAAACAGATACACGTAGGCAGGACAAAAGCAAGATCCAAAATAAACAGGCAGAAGGTCAAAATACAAGTGAGCAGTCCAAAAGTAACAAATAAACAAGGCTATGAAACTAGGCAAAAACTATGGCAATGAACTAGACAGAACTATGGTAAAAAACAAGGCAAAACAATGACAAGAAACAAAACCGTGGCAAAAACAAGGCAATGAAACAAGAGAAAACGCTTAGTAGAGTCCGCAGACAGAGCAGGCAGAACAGGGAGCCATGGCGAGGCAGGCAGAGCAGGAAGAGCAGACAGGAGCACAGATATCCACAGTGGAACAAATGACATCCATAGCAGAGCAGAGAGTTCATGATTAGCCTTCTTGGCCGTGACATGGCAGGCAGAGAGTTCATGATAGGCCTCCTTGGCCGTAACATGATGGGCCGAGAGTTCATGATAGGACGCCGCCCCCATAGGAAGTTCTGCAGCCGGAGCCGCCACCTCCGGGGGCATTGGCGCAGACTCATGGTCAGACGTGGCAGTGAGTTCATGGGTGGACGCCACCTCCTTAGGAGGTTCTACAGAGTATGCTGACACCTCAGGAGGTATTGGCGCGAATTCTTGGACAGGAGAGGCCTCTGGTACAGACTCGTGGACAGACAAGGCCTTTGGAGCAGACTCGTGGACGATTTTGGACGGATGAGGCTTGGGTGTGGCAGCCATCTTGGCCGGGGACTCAGATGGGGCGACCATATTGTGAACAGGCTTGGGGATGGCGGCCATCTTGTGGACTGGCTCTGGGATGGCGGCCATCTTGTGGACTGGCTCTGGAGCGGCAGGCATGGCGTGAGCAGGCCCTGGAGCGGCAGAAGTGATGTGAACAGGCCCTGGAGCGGCAGACGTGACGTGAGTAAACTGTGACTTGGTAGACGTGACGTGAGCAGACTTTGGCTTGGTGGATGTGACTTGAGCAGGCTTTGGCTTGGAGGACATGACATGAACAGGCTCTGGCTTGGTAGACTTGGCATGAGAGGGAAAACAATACTTCGCGGGACCTGTTGGTTTAGGCCTCCTTAAATGACCACCAAACAGGAAGTTACCAGAGAAGCAGCAGAGGGAGCAGCAACAGTCAGTCCATGGGTGAAGGCTCCCTCTGCTGGCGTGGCGTTACATGGATCCTCTGCAGTAAATGGGTGCCGTCAGAATAAAAGTCCAAACAGCTGATAAAAACATCACAAAAATCCACAAGTAATCCACATGACTCCAGTCCATCAATTAGTGTCTGAGATATGTAATGAGAAGACAACAGGGGATAAAATTTTTCACTGCAGGAAACATTATTATAGATTATGGCCAGAAGCAACAGTTTATAATTACAACGTCTTTTACAAACACACAGCTTTTTAGGTCTGGAGTTATTTGGATTACTTGTGGATTTTTGTGATGTTTTTATCAGCTCTTTGGACTTTTTCATTTTGACGGCACCCATTCACCGCAGAGGATTCACTGGTGAGCAAGTGATGTATTACTAAATCTCTCCAAATTACGATAAAGAACCAAACTCATCCACATTTTGATTGGCCTGAGGGTGAGTAGATTTTCAGCGAATGTTCATTTTTGAGTGAACTATTACTTTAACTGAAATAGGATACTATCAAAGCATTTTTTAATCTTAGTTAATATTTATTTCAACATCTAATCATTAATAAAAGGCATGTTATTTAATGTACAAATTAACATGAACAGTGAATAGTACTATGTAATGTTAAAATAAGACGTTACATGGCTACACAGAATACTCGATTCTGATTGGTCAGTCACCACATTCCGAGGTATGTTAATTCCCTGATAACAAACAACCGGGAAAAACTAATAAGTTAGTCTAACACATGCATATCCGGGTAACTGCAGTCTGCACTTATTTGCTTGCTAAGAACAATTTTTCTTTGTGGAAGCTTTGCGCTTGGTTGGCTTATAAAATATTAAAACTCAAATCAATGTTCTGTGTACAGTTATTTTAATTATGTCATCCTGTTATCGCGGACCCACTCTCTCTTGTTTCATACAAATGCAGCTGCTGCCATTTTTGGATGATTGTAATGGATTGTAAGATAACTAACAAACTGGTAAGATTTTACAACAGTTTCATCTTTAATCAGTGTCTTTTATTACTATAATTTTCATGTGGTGAAATGCCGTCTAGTTTGAACTTACCACTTGCTAGCAACTGCTTTCTTCACGGAAGCTTTGCATCCAAATATTTCAACTCAAATTAATATTTCATGTCTAATTATTTAATTTTGTGGCAAGCAGCCATGTAATAAGTGGGATAATGTACATCCAGCCGGTTATTATCACAGAATAAAGCCCGACAGACTTATCAGCAGCCTGACGCAAAGCTTAATAAATGGGTCATTCTATGGAAATGTCCATTTTTCTGTCCCTAGCCTTTACAGAAATATTACTTTATGGTTACAAATTCTTTATATTTTAAAATGAAACAATATGAAATTTGAACAATTGTACTTTCTTGAGCCATTAATGTGGCAATATTTGTTTGTAAATTAATTATATAGAATTTCAAGCACCATAAAAACACTCGTCCCCATAGCCATGTACAGAGGAAAAGTGCTTTATTTTGAGGTACCATTTAAAATACAATAATGTATTCAGAATTATCAAATATATGATGTAAATGGCATTTAAAAAACGAAATGGCGAATAAATATTATAAAATGTATAATAAAAGTAGTGGTCCCCTGGAGTTGTGTCCATTTAACAAAAATCGTTTATTTTGAAATAAAAATCACACTCAGAAGAGTGCATCGGACAGTCCGGACTGTTAAGCGAATTATTGATACAACCCTTCCTACTCTCTAAGAACTGTACTTATCCAGAGTGAGCAAAAAGGCTGGCAAAATCACTCTGGACCCCTTACATCCAGCACACCCCCTCTTTGAACTGTTGCCATCTGGTCGACGCTACAGAGCACTGAGCACCAGAACAGCAAGGCACAAGAACAGTTTCTTCCCTTAAGCAATCCATCACATGAACACACAATAAACTTCACAATAAACTTGGACACAACACTATTATACATTCACTTATCCAGTTATTTATTTAACACACATACTTGTACATTGTAAAGTTATTACTATTTTGCACATTGTCTGTCTTGTATAATTGCACATTGTTCTTTTTATTATGTCTTTTATCGTGTCTGGTTCTGTCATTGTCATTCTATTGCACTGTGGAGCTTCTGTCACTACAACAGATTCCTAGAATGTGTAAACATACATGGCAATAAAGCTCATTCTAAATCTGATTCTGATGACATCACCTGACTTCCTTCTTCCTGTTTCCTAAGATCTATGAAAAGGGGCCTATGTTAAGTCCATTGTCTCTTTTCAGTTATCAGAAAAGTTCTAATTTAGCTCATGATGTCACTGGTGTGACTTACTCTATTGTTAGAGAATTGTAAAAAGAAAAAAAAAAACTACAATACAAATGTAGTTTAATTAAACTACTTAATTTAGTGAGGATACTGTACTATGATGTGGTTTGATACCTTGCATCAGCCATTTTGTAAAATGCATTTTTCATTAAAATTGTCGCTGGTGTTACCGTCACTGGTGTTACCTTCCATATGGGTAACAACAGTGAAGATCAGTATATCAGGTCTTACGTATGTCACTGGTGATTCATTGTGTTTATATGTATTCATAAAGTCAAAAGGTGATGTAATAATGTGGTCTAAGTTTAAATGTTCGAAAAAGAAATACATTTTAAGACATTTTGCCATACCAATAGTGGACATTTCTGTAGAATGACCCAAAGCCTGTAACAAATATTTGCTCGTTGTTCAATCATGTTTGTTAATGCATTGAATAATGCTAAAAAATGTTACTTGAAAAAAATTGTGAAAACATAGGATATTTTTATATTCCAGATGAAAAGCCTCTGCTAAACGGCGACTCACTTTGACACACACAAAAGAGGGTTGCGCTCGGGTAACTCTTTGATAGACTGGTGAGTCACAAGAAGCCCACACAGCGGATCCCCTCCTCTGGTCACAGCTCTAAAGGTGCGTCTGTATTCCTGGATCAGTGAGTCAGCCATGCCCACACTCACATACGTGAATTACGTGGCCTCTGGATTGCCTATATTTTGTAAAAACATATAATTTAAAGCAAAAAACTTCACTGGAGCCTAAACAACATTGATATTTTACCTTGTCTGAGAAATATTTTTGAATAATTTGAACCTATTGTGTGAACTTCCTTTTCATTATTGTAGTGTTGGTCAGTTTGTTTATCTCTGTCTATGATTAGACAGTGAATCACCTTCCTTTTTCCATGATAAAGAAACACTTCTTGATCTTTCTCTACAGCACTTGTGCATATCAAAATATGTCAGCGCTGACATTATGTGAGAGTCTATGCTCTGATTTTCACCAAAGACCATAATCAAGGAGTCATTCAGTTTTTCACCTTGTTTATTCAACTGTAAGCATTCAGTGAGGCTGTCAGCCTTCAAAAAACAAGTACTGGTGAGGTTAGAAAGATATTTTCTTTTAGTTTTGCTAGTATTTTTGTTCTTATGTCAGTCATTTCAGTTAGAATGGAATCTACTTCCAGTATGATGACAACCTGGGGTAATTTGGTCAGATAATGAGCTTATGAGTAAATAATAGCCCATGCTGAGGCATATGTTCTCTGTGAAAAAGGAAGTACACAGTCATATCACTATTACAGCTCTCTGATGTTCTGAATCACCATTTTGAATCCAGCATTTTCTACACTAAATTATATGTATACTGTATACATCAGTATTTCACCGAGGCTTGTGCCACAGTAACAAAAGGGATCTAGCCAAACCAATCTCATGGCAATACATACATATTTTATGAGGTGGCTAATTTGTAGCTAGTAATTTGTACGAAGGACCACTCAAAACCCTACCTGTCACAGAAATCATACAAATTCGTACAACCGTGCTTGAATTAGCCACCTCAAGGTATTTAAAAAAAAAAAAAAAAAAGAGAAGTGGACAGCTTCCCTTAAATAAACTCTTAAAAATAAAGGTTCAAAAAGGGGGATTTTACAGTGATATCATAGAAGAACCAGTTTAGGCTCCTCAAAGAACCTTTCAGTAAACAGTTCTTAAAATTTACATACAGTCATTTAGCAAATGCTTTTATCCAAAGCAACTTGCAAATGAGGATGTAGCAATTTTTTTAATAATAAAATAAAAATAAAACATGTTGTAAGGTAGTGAGGGAAACGTGAAGCAGGCGGATCCATATGCAAGCTTTTATTGGATTTGGACAGAGACATGGTCGCAAAACAGGCAGGGTCGAACAATAGCAAACAGGTATATTAGGGCACAACACAAGAGTAATCCGTGATACAGGCAGGGGTCGATCAATAGGCAAAAGGATAATCCGATAGACAGGTGAGAGTTCATACGAGGGGCAAAACAGAGTCCAAAAATGACAAGGCAACGGGTAATCCAAGGCAGGCCGGAAAAACAGACAAGACGAAAATAACAAGGCGTAGAAACAAGACTAGATAACTCAGGAAGGCTCTGTACGACTGCTAAACCAATACAATACTCGGCAACTAGTGAGAGGAAGTCCGGGGTTTAAACAGAGTCTCTGATTTGACACAGGTGATCAGCGCAATGGCTGATGGGGAATGTAGTCCAGGGTGTGGTGCAACAGTCAATGTAATGTCAGTGGAGTGAGAGGCCGACATCTGGTGGTGAGCCGACCAAAGGTCACCGGCCAGATTCATGACACATGTAGATAAAATAGAAATAGACTAGTGAGTGCTAGTGTTACACTGTAAAAAACTATTTGTTGAGTCAACTTAAAATTTTAAGTTCAGTCAACTCAAAAATAGTTTATTCAACTTGAAATGTTAAGTTATACTAAGTGACAACATAGATCAGGGGTGGTGAACGTCAGACCTGGAGAGCCGCAGCCCTGCATAGTTTTGCTTCAACCCTAATCAAATGCACCTGAACAAGCTAATCAAGGTCTGAAGGGTTACTAGAGAGCAACAGGCAGGTGAGTTTTAATTAGGGTTGGAGCTGAACTCTGCAGGGCTGTGGCTCTCCAGGACCAGAGTTCGCCACCCCTGACATAGATATTTGAGTTGATACAACTTAAAATTTTAAGGCAGCTGGGTTACTTACCCATCTGTTAAGTTTAACAAACACAAATATCTAAGTTGTTACTTAGTACAATTGAACATTTCAAGTTGACTAAACGTATTTGAGTTGACTTAACTATTGACTGAGTTATTTTAAGCTGACTCAACAAATGTGTTTTTTGTTTTTTTACAGTGTAGAGGGTCAAGTGTACACTGTAAAAAATAAAAAAACACAATTTGTTGAGTCAGCTTAAAATAATTTGTTACCCTGCTGCCTTAAAATTTTAAGTTCAGTCAACTAAAATAAGTTTATTCAACTTGAAATGTTAAGTTGTACTAAGTAACAATTAGATATTTGTGTTTGCTAAACTTAACAGATGAGTAAGTAACCCAGTTGCCTTAAAATTTTAAGTTGATTCAACTCAAATATCTAAGTTGTCACTTAGATTAGAAGGAAAATGTGTTTTTTTAGCCATTTCTTGAAGATGGCTAAGGACTCAGCTGTTTGGATTGAGTTGGGCAGGTCATTCAACCAGCAGGGAACAGTTAAGGTAAAAGTCAGTGAAAGTGATTTTGTACCTCTTTGGGATGGCACTATAATGCGCCATTCACTTGTAGAACACATGGGTCTGGAGGCCACATAAGTCTGAAATACTGAATTTAGGTAAAGTGGTGCAGAGCCAGTGGCTGTTTTATAGGCAAACATCAATGCCTTGAATTTTATGTATTGGTAGCCAGTGCAAATTGATGAACAGAGGTGTGACATGCACTCTTTTTGGCTCATTAAAGATGAATCTAGCTGCTTGCAGAGGTTTGACAGAATTGGCTGGAAGACCTTCCAACAGAGCACTGCAATAGTCCAGCCTGGACAGAACAAGAGCTTGAACAAACCATTTTTTTCTAACTTGGAAAAACATTTTAGTAATCTAAATAACTTGTTTCTGCTAGATAACCTTTTTGTGTAATGGAAAGTTTCCATGTATGTTAAGGGGGTCATGACGTTGATTTTTTTTATTATTATTTTAATATGTCCCTTGAGGTTTACTTATAATGTTAATAAAGTTTTTTGCACACACACAAACACGCATACACACACACACACACAAATGTTGTGTTTACATGTTTTATGGGGACATTCCATAGGCGTAATGGTTTTTATACTGTACAAACCCTATTTTCTATCGCCCTACACCTACCCTACACCTAAACCTAGCCCTCACAGGAGACTGTGCACACTTTTACTTTCTCAAAAAAACTCATTCTGCATGATTTATAAGCCTGTTTCCTCATGGGGACCTCACAAATGTTCCCACAAGGTCAAAATTTACTGGTATTACTATCCTTGTGGGGACATTTGGTCCCCATAACGTGATAAATACCAGGTGCACACACACACACACACACAATAAATAAATAAATAAATAAGAATAAAAAAAAATAAAAAAAAAACATTTTCAACCCTTGTTTTGACCCTGTGTATAAAACGAGCTGTTTAAAGGGGTGGGTCCTTTAAGGCTTGTTAGTTATTGGCCACTGTTATAATTGGCTAACATCATTGCGTATCAGTGCACCCTCGCTATTGCATTTGAGCGTTTTGACAATATAATTAAAATAAAAGTTTCCAGACATAGCATTATGAAATCATTTACTTACTGTTTGTGATGCAGCTGCAATCAGGTCTTTCAACAAATATTTCTTCGTGGACTCTCCATGACACTGTGCCTCATTTCCAAAAAAAAATGCTCTGATCAATCCTGTTTATTTTATAAAAACAAACTTACGCTGGGATCCTTCTGATATCTGTACAAAGCCATTATTATTATTATTTTTATTATTAAGCTGTTTAAACCAAATGCGTCAAAGCATCTTTTACTCCATTTGTCCAATTGTCGAGACTCAACAGAAAGCAAACGCACATCTGTATACTGTATCCGGTGTAGACAAGATGCAGCGGTGATTGTAATTTCGATTTGCTTTTGACGCAACACTTGCATTCAGCTTAATCTTTATAGTATTAAGCTGTTAAGCGACTGAACACCAGTGGGCGGGACCTATGGTGAGATGACTATTGACTATTTGTTGATGTGTTTATGCAAATGACAGTGCCCGGTTGACGTCATCTCGGATCCAAACAAGCCATTTTTGGAGCTTGATTAAATAAATGCTTTGTTTATAATGAGGAGGAGGTTTTAAGCTATGAAACTTGCAGGATGTTTTAATGGTACAAAGACTATATGCAAAAAGATCAAGGCAAATTTGATTTCTCATGTCATGACCCCTTTAAAGGTTCTTCAGGAACCATAGAAGACAGATGAAAGATAGATAGTAAAAGAAAGAAATCAAAATTTCAAAATGTGTGCTTTCAACTATCAGTGGTTTTGCATGATGGTTTCAAACATCCATTTCAAAACCTAAATTAGGGCATATTTTCTTCTGAATTCTGTCCTCCAATATCATATCTTTGGCTAACCCAGTGAACACAATAAAACCACACTGACATACATTCAGACAATTGACAGCTAGCCTATACAATGAGTGTAGATTTTAAAGGGGTCATTGGATGCTAAGTTCACTTTTACATGTTGTTTGAACATTAATGTGTGTTGGACGTTTATGTACACATCTACCCTATAATGTTAAAAATCCATGCAGTGGTTTTTAATTAATCTGTAAAAATAATATTCCCTTTTTCAAATCGAGCCATTCTCAGATGCCTGTTATTGTTGCATCACACCCACAGAGGCCGCTCCCATGATAGTTGATTGACATGAGTGTCTTACCTCAGATCAGTTGTAACAGTCTAACCTCCATGTTTTGATGCCGGAGCAAGGGTGTAAGCTAGACAAGAATTGAGCAATTGAGGTGTTGTGTTGCTGGATGTAATAATGAACATAGTGGTCGTCATTTTTCTCCCGACATGTGAGCCGCTGAAGATGCAGTGGATTACGTTTGTTTGTGAAGGGAATGCTCCTCCTGATCTACATATATTTGTGCGAATCATTTGTGATCCAGCTTCACTTACAGCAGAAGTGAGTATAAGGGGTTTTTTTATGAATCTTTGTGATCGCCTTTCCTAATAATGTGCTAGTCAGCAAGTTTAGCGGCTAAATGTGGCTAAAGTAAACATGCTCGTCACTCCACAGAGAGAAGAGAGGGGCGGGGCGAGCAGAGCTCATTTGCATTTAAAGCAGCGTCAACCAGAATGGGATGATTTTGGCAAGGTAAAAAGGTTGTTGTTTTACACTACCATTGAGAATTTTTAACCAAAGTATATTATAAAATTTTTATTAAGACCCTAAAGAATCATATCAACTTGTGGAAAATGGGCATCCGATGACCCCTTGATCAAAAGATGAACTGTAAATGTCAAGTCATGGTCACATTTTTACACATATTTTTTATTATTATTTTTAATCGTTTGTGTTTTATAATTATTCTACTGTTTAAATTTAGCCGAAAATCTTGTAATAGTCTTGTTCCCTTGTGACAACTTACCCCATATAGTCTCATATGATAAGGTCCGTTCAAAGAACTGTAGCTTTTATCCCAGACAACAACGCTGGAAGTGTTCAATTGGTTTCTGTAGCCCACCCTTCAAGATACAATCGATACAAAAATCGACTTTAAAAAAATAAATCAACGATAGGGAATATTTACCAGACTAAAAAGTGACCCTATTAGTTTTTAGTGTTTATTATCGAGTAGTCTATCAACATTGTTTGCTTATCCCTGCTATGTTAGCTCTTTTTACTCTGGAGGGTAAGAAATGACTCGTTTCGTTTTCCCCTCACACGAAGAATGTATTTCACCCTTCGCGACACGCCACACCTCGTCTCCACTTGATGCGACGCGACAAAAGTACAGTATTCAACAAAGCCGCCTACAACCGCGTACTTGTCTTGTAGTACATAACCAGTAGTGCTTATTCTGAAGGGAGCGTTGTAGTTTTGTCGCGTCGCGTCTGTTTTAATACCTTCTCTCCTCAAGAGTGTGATCCAGTCAGTCACTCCTCCTACAAACAAACCACAGAGATCAAACCCACCCGTGTCTAACGCGTGGATTGTGTAGACGACTGCTGGACCGACTGGCGGTGCTCCTTCTCAAAACAGCATTTATATATGACAAGCTTATTGGTCATTTGTCCAGTGCTCATAAACATGCGTGTTATTGAAGGAATAAGAAGTGTCGGCGCGTAATATACTCTCTGAATGACAGCATGGCTAAACGAAGCACACTATTCATCAGGATCGTGGAAGGAAAGAACCTGCCAATCAAGGACATGTAAGTGCTGATGACTTTATGTGATAATTATAATATGAATTTCACAGAAATATGAGGGGAGACGTGTGTATATTATATATGATGATAAACTGAAAGCAGTATGTGGGATTTGACAGATCATATATATTATAGTGCATCCCAGTTAAAAAGAAAGAAAAAGAAAGAAAGAATTATAATCATGCTGCTTTACTTTTTTTTTTAAACAAAGGATTGAAGGATAAAACAAATACTGTTTAGGATTTATGGATTTTTTTTATGGATTGAGTTCTGGCATTTTAATTATAAACATGAGCATATGTCCTATACCTGTATTTACAAAACAAATTACTGACTGAAAGTGCAACTACAATGTGCATTTATCATATAAAAATGAAGTTATATAAATATTTTTAAAATGGTTGTTTTAGTTATTTATTGATAGAGACATAGAAAATCATATCATATATGCAGAACAACTGATGAATTAATGAATGAACATTAAAAAACAGTTTTATCCCTTTCGAAAATTGGCCATGGTTTTACTACAAATAAAACCAAAAAACCATGGTTATACTTAAACCATGGTAACTACAAATTAACCATGGTTTGGCTATTCTAACCATAGTTTAACCATGGTATTTGTAGTAAAACTCTGGTTTTACAAATGGTAATCAATATGCCAAAAAAACATACTCTTTTACTATAATAAAACCATGGTTAATTTTCATAAGGGATTGTGTAATTTGTATTATTTTGGCACAGATGATCCCTGTATTGAAAACATAAACACATAGTGCTTTTCTCTTCATCATTCCATCAGGTTTTATTCATCAGTATATCACCTGTACCATCAGATTCAATCATGTTCAGATATTTAGCACTTTTTTTCTCATTTTGAAGGCTCATGCCAAAATACTGTGTAAACACTCATTCCAAACCCTTAAAGAGCAGTGTGAATGAAATAAGCTTGTTAATTGGTTCCCTGTTTGGGATTGGCGGCATTCCATTGTGAATAACACAGATTCATTCGGTGCTCAGCACAGTGTTTTTTTTGTCTGGCATGAGGTTGGAAACTCACATTGTTATGATTTTACAACAGCAGCCCAGATGACAACGGTTTATATGTTTCTATTTGTGGAAAGGACAGCTTTCCCACATTCTGTGAGGAAATGACTTTATTGGTTAGTAAGGTCATCCACATTAACATTTCAGCACTGTGGTCATGTCAATGTGAGGACAATGTGATTCTCCGCCCTGCTCTTCCTGAGCTACTGATTTCACTTCCTTGTATGATTAGATTAAATTACTAGTCACTTATTAAATTTGCTGAACTGGTTAGTTGGTGGGCCGAACCATGGGAACAGATGTTGCGTGGAGAGTTTGTATTCACACACTGGCAGATTGCGTTCTCTCTTTATTTAAACAGGACCTGGGTGAGGTTTAGTAAAGAATACACACCTTTTTTGGTTTCTGTTGGTTTGTAGGTTCTGGAGAGATTAGTAGATTTTGGACTGTTTTAGGTAAGATAATTATAATCAAGCAGACGGTGAGCAATCAGCACCTGGGCACAGGGAATATGATAATTTGTTTTCTGAGATAAATGTTCCCTGATTGGGACATTTACAAGATCATTATAAATAGAGAATGCAATCAGATACTGGATAGGAGCTTAAAAGCATGCTGATATTGTTGTCAGCCATCATCACTTTTTTTCTAAACTCTAAACCCTGCAAATAACTCATCCTGGCATTATTTAATACAGTAAATTATCTCAGTTCATTACAACATGGGAATTGCATACCAACACCCTGGCAACCATCTAACAACATCATATCACTATTTCAGCAAATTAGGAAACCACTTTCATTTTATTTATTTAATTAGTATGTCTACAAACTAATTTGAGTTCTGATTTATCTGCAGGTTTCTGTGTTTGTTTGTAATGTTTGTATTATGTATCAACATGGAA
Organism: Labeo catla; assembly: GCA_012976165.1. Lineage (NCBI taxonomy): Eukaryota > Metazoa > Chordata > Actinopteri > Cypriniformes > Cyprinidae > Labeo > Labeo catla. The sequence continues at coordinate 3,212,703 of VONZ01000017.1, forward strand.
GTATAACTCTTGAGATATTAAATAAGTGCTCATTAAGTTAGGGAAGTTGGCTCTTCACTCTGAAATGATCAGCGCATATATTTATTTAATTAAATCGCAGCCTTTGAGATTTTATAATGACACTACACCACTTTCAGCTGAATTTTCAATTACTCGTGCAGCCTAGTTTGAGAGCAAAATTAATCTAATTCTAGTAGCTTCTCATTTGTCGATTGGCTGTGAGATTTGTATTCAAAATGAGGCTCAGTTGTAGCTATACTCTAAAAAATGCTGGGTTAAAAACAACCCCACTTGGGTTATTTGACAACCCAGCGCTGGTAAATATTGGACGAAACACATGCTGGTTACTTTGACCCAGTTGGTTGGGTTAAATGTTTTTACCAAACATGCTGGGTTGTTTATTTTAAGTCAACTATTGTTTAAAAAATTATTATATTGCTGGCTTAAAATAGGAAAGGAAAGAAAAGGAAAGGACGTGATGTGTGGCCAAGTATGGTGACCCATACTCGGAAACTGTGCTCTGCATTTAACCCATCCAAGTGCACACACACACAGTAGGGAGTAGTCAACAAACACGCGCACACACACACACCGTGAACACACACCTGGAGCAGTGGGCAGCCATATTGGTCACCTCAGTCATGGTATTGAGGGTGGAGAGAGCACTGATTATTCACTCCCCCCACCTTCAATCCCTGCCAGACCTGGGACTTGAACCCGCAACCTTTCGGTTACAAGCCCAACTCCCTGCCCCCATAGGCAGGAAATTATTATTATTATCATACACAGAATTACTTGAGGCAACAAAAATAATTAAAAGAACATTTAATATTAAGCAAAAACCACCATGTCGGCACCAGTAGCCTCGTGGTTAGTGTGTCGACATGTAGCGCCATTGCGCTGCGGGCGTCCCGAGTTTGAATCCCAGCTTGTGGACCTTTCCCAAACCCTCTCTTCTCCTCTCTTTCCCACTTCGCTTCCTGTCTAACTATACTGTCCTGTCTAAATAAAGGCATAAAAACACCAAAAATAAATCTTTAAAAAAAAAAACCAAGAACACCCATAGACAAAAATATAAGACAAATTGAATTTGTTTGGGTGACTACAGCATAATTTGCAGTATTACATTTAAACTCATTTAACAAGCATTATAGAAATAAAAACTGTATCATTTAAGAGAAACATTTTAATTTAAGTGTTTTCAACCATTCTCTGTAATCCCTTTTCACAGAAATTGCGCTAATTCTCATGCTGGTGTGAGACCAAAATCTGAACAGGTGATTGGCTGTTGTTTGCTGGAGGAACTACGAACTTCAGACCGCCGCCTCACATTTTACTCATAGCTGAAAGATGCCGCAACTGACTCCATAACCTGCCCATAAACAGACAGTACTGACATTAGAGAACATATTTTAACAATAAATTAAATTATATTCAGTTCTATATTGAATAAAATCAGTTTATGTTATGCAAGGCAAAAGGCGTTTCCATATTATGCAAAAGGACCGCTGCTGGCGCAGCAGACTGATATCTCATCCTTGTATGTTGGTTTCTGTGCGTGGTGAATTTTTAGAATGACAAATATGAAAAAACACACGAAAATTCCGGACTCAGTGTGCAATGACCTTAACTCAGTCACTGGGTTGTTTCGTTGGAGGGAGGGGAGGGGTGTATAGTTTCAGCTGTCAGTTAGATTGACCCAGACACTAACCCAATGGCTGGGTAACACAGAAACTACCCAACAGGCTCAACCTAGCAGTTGGGTAGAAAAAAATAAACCCAGCAGCTTAGTTACATAAAAACTACCCAGCACCTGGGTGAAAATATTAAAAACAACCCAATAAAATGACCCAGCATTTTTTAGAATGTAAACTGTAAGGCTGACATAGCTGTGCGATCCTGCAGGAGATGATAGTCTGAACCAGAATCACAAAATAACAAATGAACCCAGCATTGGATGAGCTTGTTAAAGAGCTTCTGCTATCAAGCCGTATGTATGTACTTGTGAAACAGAACCCACTTAACAGGCATGTTCTGTCAAGATTACGTTACTGTTATATCTGAGGTCTCGGGGCTACCAAAGATATACATGTAAAATTAACAGGAGTGCCAATTAAACATTTGAGTGAAATTGATTACATGATATGCTGATATATCATGATACATGATATACTGAGATATCCATGTACACATGAAGACTGATATCTTATAGGCCATTGCGATATGTTTTTCAGCATCTTACGCCATGAGCACTTAGTTTTGATAACACTTTACTTGAAGCCTTTATGTATAATACATTATAAAGGCGTTCATAAAGTATGTTGTAATGCATTGTATATTTTCAGGAATAAATGTAACCAAAGCTAAAATGCATTATAATATTTGAAACCCATAAGACCTTTTATCATCTTCAGAACACAAATTAAGATATTTTGGATGAAATCCGAGAACTTTTTGACCCTGCGTGGACAGTGACGCAACTGACACGTTCAAGGCCCAGAAAAGTAGTAAGGACGCTGATAAAATAGTCCATGTGACATCAGTGGTTCAACCGTAATGTTACGAAGCTACGAGAATACTTTGTGTGCGCAGAGAAAAAATAACTTTACGACTTTATTAAACAATTTCTAATAAACAATTTCAATTATTCTCGTAGCTTCATAAAATTATGGTTAAACCTCTGAATTTTAACCATATCCTTACTACCTTTCTGGGCCTTGAATGTGGTAGTACAGTTGCTGTCTATGCATTGTCAGAAAGTTCTCAGATTTCATCAAAAACATCTTAATGTGTGTTCTGAAGAACACTTACGGGTTTGGAACAACATGAGAGTGAGTAATTAATGAAAGAATTGTCATTTTTGGGTGAACTATCCCTTTAAAGTCATATTGAAATGAATTTAGCATCGGATCTTTTCTTGATTATTGTAATGTGCATCTGAGCTTAACAGATTTTAGGAAAACAAATCTTGTTTCTGTCCATCAGTTGACGAATGGAATATGAGAAGTGGACATTGTATTTAGAAAATAAATTTGGACTTGCAGTCGATTGTGAAGAGGCGGGTGTAAGTGAACTAAATGATTGGAGGAGTACGGCATACATGTGTTGTTTACACTGTTTTGATGACATATAATAAACATTACAAAGTCGGTAAACATTGCAAGGTTAAAGATGCATTTACAGAGTGTATTTCCATTTCATGCCGACTTTAATTTTCAAGTATGTGTTTAACGAATCAAATGACTCTGGGGTCTCTCAGTCCCCAAACAGAACATCATGGCTACAGATGATAAGAGAAGCAGAGAGAACGAGAGAGGAATCTCTCTTCTTCCTTCTTTTGTCATCATCTCTATCCTGCTCCTGCAGGTGGCATGAGGATGATAGTATGTGGTTCAACTGCCAAGCCAGAGTGCTGTTTGATGTAGCACCTGATTCTGACAGCCACAGGTTTCCCCATTACACTGATAACAACAGGCGAAGATGAATCACCGCACGATGCACTCATTCTCCTCTCCCTCGACACACACACACACACACAAATACTCATACAGCTCGCCAAAGTTGTCAAGGGCAGTCATTACCTCCACAGAGGAATTTCAATATCCTCACAGTGACAACAGACATCTCTACACATGCTCTCTGTCAATTCACGGCTCATCTGAGACAGCCGGCAATGAACAAATGCTCACCTTTCAGACAGTGGGATGGTGAAATGAAAATGGGAGTTCTGTCATTTTAAAATATTGGACATGCCCAATATACAGTAGAGACACAATTATTCATTCAACAAAGAACAGGAAGATATGATTATATACCTGAAATTTTAAAATGAATTGTGTAGTTGACAAGAATCCTATAGACCAAATGGGTGTTTGCAAACAGTGATGATGTTTTTTGGTGGGCGGAGAAAATGACAGTTTTCAAGTAGCTGTCTATGGAATAAAAAAAGGTCAATTTGAGTTTATATTTCAAAATTCTGACTTTATTTTCACAATTCCAAGATTATATTTTACAATTCTGATAAGAAAAATCAACTTGGCGTTCTCTCTTTTCCCCTCGATTATGTAGACCTATTGTTTAAATCAAATTTATGCTTTAAAAGTAGAGTAATCAGGTTTCATCTATTAGCCTGTACGTTTAAACATCTGCATTTAGCTTCAAATGGCATCTTTGACGACAGTATTTTATAAAAGTGATTTGCATTCTGATTCTTATTACATGTGTTTTTCTGCCATCACAATGCCCGTGCAGCTGCAAGTGCTGTAACTGTGACATCTACTCCAAATTGGTCTATTGAAAGCTATGTGTTAGTACTTCCCATTCATCCCAGTGGACGTTGCTTAATTGTTTTATGCAGGTTGAAGTCAAAATCAATCTGCATGTAGTTTGCCATCTATTATTAACATAAGCAATGGACTCTTCACATGGAAGGAAGCCTCTTCTGAAGCTCCAAGAGCATGAACTACTGGAACTATGTCCTATGGTCTGATCAGACTAAGATAAACTTGTTTGGCTCAGATGGTGTCCAGCATGTGTAGTGATGCCCTGGTGAGGAGTACCAAGAAAATTGTGTCTCTCCTACAGTCAAGCATGGTGGTGGGGCTGCATGAGTGCTGCTGGTACTGGGGAGCTGCGGTTCATTGAGAGAAACATGGATTCCATTACGTAATGTACATTTCCGAAGCAGAACATGATCCTTTCCCTTCAGAAACTGGGCCGAACGGCAGTTTTCCAACATGATAATGACCCCAACACACCACCAAGATGACAGTTGCCTTGCTGAGGAAGGTGCAGGTGAAGGTAATCTGACTTGAACCCTACTGAGCACCTATGGGGCATCCTCAAGTGGAAGGTAGAGAAGCACCATGTGTCTAACATCCAGCAGCTCCATGATGTCATAATAGAGGATTTGAAGAGGATCCCAGCAACAACCTGTGCAGCTCTGGTGAATTCCATGCGCAGAATGATTAAGGCAGTGCTAGATAACAATGATGCTAACACAAAATATTGACACTTTGGACACAGTTTTGACAATAATGGCTGTATGTTGAGTTATTTTTAGGGGACAGTAAATATACACTGCTATACAAGCTGCACATTGACTACTCTAAAATATATCCAAGTTTCATTTCTATAGTATTGTCCCTTGGGAAGATTTACTAAAATGATTGCTGAAATGTGAGGGGTGTACTCACTTTTGTGAGATACTGTATATAGCCCTACATATATATATATATTTGTACTTTGATGCAAAGGCAATATCATACATAGTGTAGTGTTATAAATGTACATACATAAAAAAAGAAACTATAGAAAACAGGATTTCTGATAATGATAATTGTTAAAACACATCATTGCAGTCTGTGAAAAGGGCCCATGAAACAGTTTTGGTGAAATATTTTTTTAAAATATTTTATTCCAAATCATTGTGTGAGAAACAAAGTCATGTAGAGCAACCCACATGCCAAAAAAAAACCCCAATAAAAAACATTTAAAAAAATGATATCATAGAGAGGACCCTTGAACATCATCCTACTTGTGTGTCAATGTCAATAAGTCTCTTGAAGTATGAAATAATTTCACATTTTTATGATAAAGTTAGTTCAGTAAAATGTCATGTGTCATTTGTAACAGAAGAAAGACATGCATACATACATTTTTTAAAATAGTATAAAGGTTTTTGAAAACTGTATAAAAACCTACAAAGACTGCATTTCTATGGAACTGGCAAAAGTTTTGAAACTAGATTTTTTAATATATGTCTTGGACAGTCTTTGACCCCATAAATGACTTTCCTCTGAAATCTCATTAATATCATGGTTGGATTGATAACGATTTTGTGAAATAAAAGATTAATGAAGTTCTTTCATATAGGTTTCTTTAAAGCTCCAGAAATGAAGATTCTTTGTGGGACTTTAAAAAGGCTCTTCTATGGAATGAGGCTATACATTTTTTTTTTTTTACAGGGCCTTGCAAAAGTATTCATACCCCTTCATTTATTTCATGTTTTGTTATGTTGCTGCCTTATGTTAAACTGCTTTAAATTACTTTTTTTTTCACATCAGTCTACACTCCATACACTATGATGACAAAGCACAAAACAAGTTTTTAAAGAAGTCCACTTCCAAAAAAAAGATTCACATATAATGTACTCACCCCCTTGTTATCCAAGATGTTCATGTCTTTCTTTCTTCAGCATAAAGAAATTATGTTTTTTGAGGAAAATATTTCAGCGTTTTTTCCATATAATGGACTGCTATGGTGCCCCAATTTTGAACTTCCAAAATGCAGTTTAAATGCGGCTTCAAACGATCCCAAATGCAGTTGTAAACAATCATGGCTGAGAAAGAAGGGTCTTATCTAGCAAAACGATCAGTTATTTTCATAAAAATAATACAATTTATATACTTTTTAATGCCAAACGCTCGTCTTGAGAGGTGAAGAGACGAGGCAGATGCTGATGTGCAAAGCTTGTCACATCATACCCAAAAAGACTAGAGGCTGTAAAGATGCTTCAGCTAAGTGCTGAGTTAAGGGTATGAATACTTATGCAATGCACTTATTTTATTTTTTATTTATTTATTTATTTATTTAAATAAATTTACGAAGTTGCTTTGTCATTATAGTGTAGACTGGAGTGTAGACTGATGTGGAAAATAATTTAATAATTTAAAACAGTTTAACATAAGGCAGCAACATAAAACGTGAAAAAATGAAGGGGTATGAATATTTTCGCAAGGCACTGTAGTTATAGTTAAAACTGTCCTTTGACATAAGGACAAAAATATTTTTCATTTAACCTTGTAAACTATAAACGTATATCATCTCTTTATATTTAAACACGCCTCGTTGCTGATCTGAGAGAGCAACAGCATCATAATTAGCATGTAATTAAAATTCTTGATTGCATAAACCAATCAAGTGTGCTCGTGAGATTAATAACAATTGCTCAGAGAATTCTGCCAGTGTGCAATAACATTATTGTTCATTTCACTTGCAGAACTGGAAGCAGTGATCCATACTGCATCGTGAAAATTGATAATGAGGCAATAATTCGGTAGGTATGATTTTTTTTTTTCCTGACATTTTAATTTGAGCCCCAGTGTTTGGTGATCTAATATTGGTCCATGTTGCTATACAGCCTATAATAAGTCAATTATCACAAACTGAGCAGGTTAGAAATGAAATTTTCTGTGAAGCAGAACTAATTTAATTTGTGCCACATAATTGAAATCTCGCCTGTTCCATAGATTGCTGTGTGGTTGTACCAGAGCTTGTGTACCTCCACATTTGGCAGCTATGTAAAGGTTACACTAAACAAACCTACGATTTGAGGAGTGCGAGGTGGAGGTTCAAAACGCAAAATATATATGCTGTGACCGTCAGTACAGTGTGGGCATATTGATTCCTGCTGCTCCACATGGAATTAAGAGTAGGAGGTGGAAGGTAGAAGAAATGAAATCCATCTTATATGCATGAAAAGGAACCACAACCACAATGAGAGCAGTGAAAATGCCGGAATTTTAAACTGGACTTATTAAGTTTATTATATTGCTTTATTTGTTATTCACTCCACCATCTCTTTTGTGACTCACTTTATTCCCGGCGCCTATAAAAATAACTTATTTTCCAGCTGAACTGAAAGGTTTAACAATCATGCTATTGATATCAACAGTGAATGTTACTGAGTGTGTGTTTTCTGAGCCACAGTGATTTTTTCAGGGTCAATGAGTTACATTCTGTCCCTGGAATACCAAATCTGAGCGTAAATAAATGTTAAGCATGGATAGTAGGCTGATGTTTGTTTCCACAGGATCATTACCGCAGTAAATAAGCCTTGTGAGTCTGTTGGGCAAAGAGTGAAAATGAAACATTTGCCTTAACAGATTAACAAAATGCTAATCTTTGCTTAGAATGATTAGATATTGACATTTATATATGAACCACTGTGGTTAAAGAAAACTGCTTTCTGTTTCTGGTACTGTTTAAAATAGATATCATTATCTTTATACCGATTCTCCAGAAGTTCTCTATTCATTTAGAGATATAAAATACATATATAGACAGTGGTCTCTGCCAGTCATCTTTGCCTTTTGTGATTTTCATTTTCAGAAATTTTAGTGATTTTGTTATTGCATTTGCAATTTTTATTTGTTTTGGATTTTTAAAATATTTAAAATATTTTTTTTGCTTTTATTTTTCAGCAATATCAGTAATTTTAGTACTTAAACTTTTAATTCAGTTTTATTTATTTATTTTTTTAAGTTTACAATTTCATCTAATATTTATATTTTATTTTAGTCAACAAAAACATTTTTGAATACTCTAGTTTAGTATTCTTTTTTGGTTGTTCTTTTTCAGACTTAATTAGTAAGACAAATTAGTAGCTATTTTATACAAATAATACACATTTAATGTCCAAAATATCACAGGATAAAAATGGTCATTTATAAGCACACCAGGATGATTTTTAACTTGTGTAAAGAGTAATAATTATATTTTTTTATCTGTCTCTCAGGACAGCAACAATATGGAAGACACTGTCTCCATTTTGGGGCGAAGAATACACTGTCCATCTTCCTCCCTACTTTCGTACGGTGTCTTTTTATGTGCTGGATGAGGACTCTCTCAGGTCTGAACCTACATGTTAGTCGTTGTACTACTTACTAGGGCTGTCAAATGATTAATCGCGATTAATCGCATCCAAAATTAAAGTTTGTGTTTATATATGTGTGAGTAGTGTGTATATTTATTATGTATATACAAACACACACACTTGCATGTATATATGTAAGAAAAATGTTATATTTATATTTAAAATATTTATATGTAGCTATAATTTATATTCTATATAAATATAATGTATATGTATATCTGTTCACAGCCGAGATGACGTCATCGGGAAGGTGTCAATCAGTAGGGAGGTTCTCACTGCTAAACCTCAAGGTAAGAGAGAGTATTTCCCAGAGAGAATTTACGGCTTTTTCACTCGCTGTGGTGAAATGGGAAATCAATATCCAGAGCCAACAAGGCATTTCTCAGTGTCAACAAGATTGAGATTGTAAGGTGAGTGTTGCAAGGAAGTTGTGACAAATAATCAAGTCAGAGCTGTAGTCAGACGGTCATAAAAGTGGACTTTAAACTATAAGACGTGTGACTGTCACATGACTGTGATAAACACAAACTTGGTTTGTGACCCTGGACAAGAAAACCAGTCATAAATAGCATGGATATATTTGTAGCAATAGCCAAAAATACACTGTATGGGTCAAAATTATCAATTTTTCTTTTAAAATGGCAAAATGTAAAAATTAAAAGTAATATGCATTGCTAAGAACTTTATTTGGACAACTTTAAAGGTGATTTTCTCAATATTTAGATTTTTTGGCACCCTCAGATTCCATTTTTTCAAATAGTTGTATCTCAGATAAATATTGCTTTATCCTAACAAAACATACATGAATGGAAAGCTTATTTATCAGCTTTCAAATGATGTATACATCTCAATTAAAAAAAATGTAACCTTAGGACTGGTTTTGTGGTCCAGGGTCACATTTAGTTAATGTTGCTACATCTATTCATAATACTGTTTAGAGATTTGATTAACTCCCATCTCTGAGTATTCAAGGCATTTTCACCTGGTTATTAATGTAAGAGGTGAGAAATGCCATAGATTTATATAAAAAGACAAACAACCATGAACAACCTTTTAACAACCACCCAGAATGTCCTAGAAGCAGCCTAGCAATGCTCTGTCAACCACCCACAACACACTGTCATCAAAAACTCGCATTTCCTTTGCAAAATGTAAAAAACTGGCACCAAAACAGAAAACGCAGTCAAAATCAGTAAATATGAGTTGTCCCAATCCAATCCCACAGCAATTCGTACATATTTGTACGACCTGGCTAAATTTGTATGTCTTGTGAAAAATCGTACGTATTTTACAAGGTGGCAAATTTGTAGGAATTCTTACGAATAACCACCTCTAACCCCACCTTTAAACATACCCCTCATAGCAAACATACAAAATCGCACGAGTAAGTTCGTACGAATCGTATGAAAATACGTACGATTTGGTCATTAGTGTTGGTTGTAGATTCCTCGATTCTATTTGAGTATTTGATTTTAAAAAAACCTTAGGTTGCATTTTGCCAGTGTCGAGTAATTGGCAAAATACCGTAAGTGGCGCATTTAACATATTAAACCCATTTAAAAATAAAGCATAAAGCTATTAAGAATTCACAAATGCTATGATTCAATTAAATAAATATATCCGATGCAAGTTTAATATATGCGCTTTAATTATTTACATGCGTCTAGGTACGTACGTGTTAAGTCCGTGCATCTCAGAGCCGCTCCGATCACAGTCAATGCTGCTACACAAACCGTTATCGCACAAATCACAAAACACAAATCGTCAGGCCGTTGGCGACCTATGTTCGCGCGAATCATTCGTGATCCATCGTGATCTGCAAAATGCGGCTAAAGTAAACAATCTCTCAGAGCAGCTCGTCACTCCACAGAGAGTAGAGAGGGGCGGAGCGAGCAGAGCTCATCTGCATTTAAAGGTACAATCCCTCAGAATGGGATGATTTTTGCAGAGCTGATTTTGACAAGGTAAAAAGGGTGTTGTTTTACACTACCATTGAGAATTTTTAACCAAAGTATATTATAGACTTTTCATTAAGACCCTAAAGAATCATATCAACTTGTGGAAAATTGGCATCTGATGACCCCTTTAAAGGGAAACAATCCTTTAAACTTTGAAGTATCACACAGTCGGGGTCGACCGTTTTTTGGCACGATATACGCATTTTTATAGTTATCGGTATTGGTCATTTTCAAAACCAATTTCCCGATAAAATGATTTAAAAGCATTTAAAGAGTTTTTTTTTTTTTTGTCAGAGCCCTTGTTATTCTTAATTTTGACATTATTTATATACTTAATGTTTACACCAAACATATATATCGGTTCAAAATATCGGTTGTCGGCTTACTTGATCTGTAATAATCGTATCGGCATCGACCCCTATTGCACAGGAGTCACAATATAGGAATTAGAAGAACATTAAAATTTAATTTTAATTGTTAAATTGATTATGATCTCTATGTTTGATTTTAAGGATTAATGTTTTTGTTTTATATTTGTTTAGCATGAATGTTTTACACTAGCTTTTGAAAGTTTGGGATCAGTATGATTTTTTTTAAAGAAATTAATGCTTTTGTTGAGCAAAAACATTTAGAGTTTTACAAAAATGTATTTTTCAAAAGAAATGTATTTTTTTGCTGTTCTTTATCTTTCCATTAAGAATTCAATAAGAACTGTGACACAAATGCATCACAGTTTCTATTTAAAAAATGTAATTAGCTGTTTTCAACATGAATAAAAATATAAAATGTTCTTGAGCAGCAAATCAGCATATTAGGATAATTTCTGAAGGATCATGTGACTCTGAAGACTGAAGTAATGATGCTGAAGATTCAGCTTTGCATCACATGAATAAATTACATTTCAAAATTAGATTAAAATACAGCAAGGATCCATGATGCAGAGTTAATAATACCAGCTGCGTATTAATGTGTGACTTCATATGTGTGTCACAGGTAATCGAGTCATCAGTGTCGCAAATATGGTGTTTATGATATACTGATTCATGACATAGTGAACTAGGGAATGGAATGAGTCACAGCCACATTCTCTTCAGTATTGTCCGACTGTTTCTCAAGCAAATGTAATTTTTTACTCTGGAAACAAGACAACAATACTGATGAGGAAAATTGAAGACCTGCATGAAGTGACTTTAAATCAACATAGCCGGAGTAGGACTCCCTGGTGTACTACGACCACACGTTTTAGTGGGGTTCCTGTGAGGTGGTGTTTTGAGATCGGTGCTGGTGAGTCATTGTGGTTGTCTGGGCTTGCAACTCCTGTGTGTTGTGCCTGAGGGGCAAGGACACGGCAGGGTTATCCATTATCATGGCACAAAATGGAAGAGAGCATCACTCATTGTACCTCCTGTGACGTGTTGATGACTAGTCACAGAACACAGGCCATCCGTGATGGAACAGAAAAGCGAAATGACACCATTCATTAACATTGTTTAGCTCACTGTGTTGGTGTCTCAGAGAGATAGGGTATAATAATGATTGTTTAGATATGCGGCTCAGCTTGTTAGCATTAACAATAGCCTAAAACATGATCGAGAGCCCAGTAAATGTTGCCCAGCAACCCTAGCCTTATTTTAGGGACTGCAGCAGCTTGGAGTTAGTGCACTTCTCAACATATGGAGCTTTGGTTCTCATGTGGGTAATGCTGGTTCCAATCTGGCTCGCAACAGTTCTTTATTTTGTTCCCTACAATTTGTTGTCTATGACCATACATGCACTATGGAATAATTGAGATTTTTGAAATTCTTTTGAAAGAAGTCTCTTATGCTGACCAAGGCTGTTTTAATTAAAAAAAAAACAAAAAACAGTAAAACAGAAATATTGTAAATTATCATTACAATTTAAAAGGATTGCACTCTAATTTCATTTTTAAAATGTAAAAATATATATATTTAATTTTATTTATTTTTTATTTTATTTTATTTATTTTATCTCATTTTATTTTATTTTATTTTATTTTTATTTCATCGTTTCATTTAATTTCATATTTAATTTTATTGATTTTTATTTTATTTCATTTTTATTTTGTTTTACTGAATTTTTATCCCATTTCATTTTCTTTTAATTTTCATTTTATGTCATTTTATTTTGTTTTTATTTATTTTATTTAGTTTTATGTTGTTTTATTTGGTTTTATTTTATTTTATTTAGTTTTATGTAATTTTATTTTATTTTAGTTTTCATTTTTGTTTTATTTAACTTTTATTTCATTTCATTTTCATTTATTTTATTTTATCTCATTTCATTTTATTTTATTTATATTTTATTATATTTTATTTCATTTTTTATTTTATGTTGTTTTATTTTATTTTATTTTTCATTTTTTATTTTATTTCATTTTTTATTTTATTTCTTTTATATAATTTTATTTTATTTTTATTTCATTTTATTTTAGTTCTTTTCATATTTCATTTTAATTTAGTTTTTATTGTTGTAGGGGATCTACAGAAGTCAATTTTGCTCAAAGGGAATCATTTAAGATTGAACAGAATCTCCGTTTTACAGCGGATCAATGAATCGGTCAGTGATTCATTGAGCGAGCCGTATAACATCAACTCTACTGGATACTAATATCCAAAATATAGTGAAAACACTATTTCTTAGCACGGTAACAAGGTCGGCAGTTTAAGACATTAATTTATAAGCACAAAACACAAGATACTTCTCTTTTCAATATGAATAGGAATTTATTGGAAAAACCTAAGACATATAAACTAATCTAACACATAGACGCGCATTCACACATTCATACAAGTTGCAGAAAGAGAGAGAGATGAGGAAAGAATGAGTTTAGAAGAGTGAAAATGTGAAATCCCAAGTTTATAGCATAAGTATATGCAATTGCTTAGACCTGAACAACCATCAATCATTTAATTAACCCTCGCGTTGAGTTTCTTAATGAGGTTATTAAACTTTATATTAAGTGCACCAGTTCAGCTAGAATCTGGAGGTTGTACTTGCGTTGCCTTTGTGTTAAGGGGTTTCCTTTGATGACGTCGTTGCAGAAAGGGGTTCCCCAAGGTTGCTGATTGGTTGGAAGTCCGTGGTCATTGGAAGTGATGTCTTGGGCGTTGGCTGGAGGATGGAGTTGTGTACGCTGGTTGAAGTTTTGAGGCGGGCACGAAGTCTGAGACACGGCTTAGCGGCAAAACTTAACTTAGAACACGAAACTCTCAACGGAAAGAAAAGATTAAAGTAAAAGAAAGAAATGTGACGGTCTCCTCATGTTTTCACTAGAGGAGTGGCTGGCGTGCAAGCCAGGAAACGTTCAAAGAACGCAAAAAAAGCATGGCGAAGACCAATAGCTAAAAGCTAAAAGCAACGGCTAAAAGCATGGCTAGGAGCGATGGAAATAGCAAAAAGCCCAAACTAAAAAATTTGATGGTGTCCTGTGGTTTTAAACTCAGCTTTGGACACATCCCAAAATGGTGTCTTGACCAATTAGATGTTGTCTTAACTCGGGATATTGCTATGTTTCTCCTCCCAAAACATAAATCAGCACGTTATCTTATCAGTCACATGGTCAGAATTTTCCCGCTCTTGCAGAGTATAATTTGGCCATGATTCCTATAACATGAATACAACGCATTTGACAATGAATTGATTGGTGGAAACATTCAAAGCATGAATTTTCAAACTCATACATACCAAACATGAATATAAACCCTTAAGCTATTCAATAGTTATTAAAAAGGACATACACAACGAGTGATTAGAACATAATAGACAAATGTGTGGGTGACATACATAGTAGGGAGTTATTCAATGGTCTGATGTTCATTCATAAGTCCTTTTAAGCATCATTTTGGTGCATATTTAGGTAAAATGGACAGTCTCTGCCATTCTGTGAACTAAGGGCATGTTCCAAGGAACAAAGGAATTTAGAAGGAACTTGGTCTGGTTCTTGTCTTGGGTGGGGGAGCACCACCCAACAAAGTTTCCTCATGTGATGGTCCTGATGTGCTGCATCTTTGACCATTAATCTTGGGTTTCTCGCCCCAATATTGACAATCTCCTTCCTGAATTGGGATTATCAATAATTGTGTTCTTCTTGTTTTAATGTTGCAAGTTGTTCAAAGCTGTGAAAGTTGGTTGGTTAGGCTTACTTCTGGCTGGCTGGCGCCAGGGTTTCCTGGACAGATTTATGACGTGGTCCTGGCCCCTTTGTGGAATTTGGCTCTTTGGTTTCAACCAAATGTTCTGATCGAATCTTCTATTTGTCTGATTCGCTCTGATACCCTACATATCCCCCCTTCGGTCGACGATGTGTTGGTTGATGAAGACATCGGCGAGCGCTGGAGAAACAAAGGCAGAAGAAGCAGACACCAACACAGCAAACAACAAGACAACACCTCCAGGACAGTTACTGTACTGGTGCAGGGCATTAGGTTATTTATGGTACAGTCACTTACATTTAACTAGCCAGCATAGTTTAGTACACTGAGAATAGTCAAGTTCAATCTAGAAATTGTTGTTCGAATTTGTTTTGGTAGGTTGATTCTTTGATCAAATTTTGCAATTAAAATTTGTTTGTTTCTTATAGGTTTTAATTTAGAAATGTTCACCTTTGATTTCTGGTGAATCATTTGTGGTAAAATGGTTTGACCTATCGGGCATGGAGCTCTTTGGCTTCCATTCAGTTTAGAGTGGCTTGTGGATATTAGGCGTGGCGAGTCAATCCTAATATCAGACCTTTGACCCCAGTGGGGTGGCTAGGAGTTTCACCTGCTAAAGAAAGAGAGAAAGGAAAGGGATAGGTCACAGAAAACAAACAAAAACAAAGGAGCTGCGGGTTTTCCTAGTGTGGCTAACAACTACTGTTGTGCTAGGATGCTGTGTGCAGCTAGGGTGTCATGTACCTTGACTTAGTGTCAGGTGTTCTACCTGTGGTGAGGATAATTGCATGTTCCTGCATGATGGTGTAAACTACGTTAAGCTAAGATTTGAATATTCTCCTTGTGGGAAGAATATGTTGGTTGAATGTGTTATCAGTAGACGTAGTTATGTTGTGTGTTAATGATGTAGTGCAGTGTATGGTCAGATCTGTTTCAGTCTGTTTTGGCTCCCCCCTTTTCTTGTATGTCAGTGAAGACTGGCTCTCTGCATCCTTGGCTTGGATGAGGGCGTGTCCATGATCTCATGGGGGTCAGTCCAGCAAGGCAGGAAGTTCTTTAGCAGACAGTCGGAGGTTTAGTTTGGCATGGCTGTGTGAAGCTGGGATGCAAACGTGGTCTCCTATGGTGCATTCCTCTTGTGATGCCTTCTGGTTGTGGCAGACCTTCCGACCTTCTGTGCTTTGGTGGTTGCTGTTGCACAGACATGAATGTGGTTCTTGGAGTTGAAGTTCATTTAGCAGTTTCTTAGTGACTGATAGTGACTGAGGTGATGTTGTTTGGTACCTCAGGGTTTACATCAACGGTGGGCCGTGAGAGACTTGCTCGTTCTGGGTGGTTGATGAACAGGTGATTGTCATCTCTGATATGGTGGTGTACCAGGTGATCGCCGGCCTTCCGTTCTGTCGCTGGTCACAGCGAACATGACTCATGTTTCTAGTCATTTGTGTCTAGCTGGTTTTCAAGGAACTCTTTCAGTTCTTTCATGACTTGTTCCATGTCTTCTGATGGTAAGCCATGTTGTTCTTGTGGATACTTAGCACCATGGATGTCTGAGTGGTGCTGATGTGGGTTTTGTCGTCGTTTACCCACTCTAGTTGGACGAGACGTTTGATTGGCTTGGTACGTCCAATTAGGTTTCCAGTTGATCCTCTCTTTTGGGATTTCTGAGAAGCGTAGCTTGTCCCATGGCTTTTCGCAGCGGCTGGGCTGATAGCTGTCGTGGAAATGGGGGTCACGTTCTCTGTGCTCTTGATGGAGGACTCTGGTGTCGTGATGCCACTGGGTGTCATCCAGTGCAAGGCTTGAGTCTTTGGTGACAGAGTTCAAGAGTGTGGGTGTTTTGTTACCTTTCTTTAAGGCCATCTTTTGCTTGTTGTAGGCCTTCTGTGTTAGGTCACGCAACTGTTGGATAGTCATGGAGCGAGGACAGGCCATGACGCCTAGATGACGACTGACTCCAGGGTGCAGATTTTTTAGAAAGAGGGTTTTGAAGTTCACATCCTCTTCAAGGTCAGGTTTGTTGTGTGCACCAAAGTAGGCTTGTCGGAGCCGGTTGTAGTAGGCTTGTGGAGTCTCTTGTCGACCTTGTTTGGTTTCTAAAGCAGTTAACAGTCCATATTCAGACTCTGGGTCTGTAAACTCTTTAATCAGGACCTCACGAAGTAGCTGGTAATTTGACTTTGTGTGACTGGGTTGTCGATCTAGGAAGTTTCGTACCTCGGGACTTGATGTGGCTCTTAGGAGGTACAACCTGTCTCTGTCAGTCACATGAGGTCTCATTTCCAGGTGAAAGTCGATATCTTGCAGGTGAGCCTGGATGTCGTGGCTCTCTTTGGAGTTCGGGTTGAACTTGCAGATGTTGTTAGACAGCTTGCTTAGGTCTTTGATGGTCATCCCATGTGCAGCTTGAAGGTCTGCTTGGATGGGGTCTGTTCTTTCGGGGACAGGAAAGAATTCTGTGGCGAAGGCAGGTGAGGTTTTGGGTTGTGGCTCTTCGCTTCTTTCATTGGATGCCAGTTCTTGGACGTGAGAGTCTGTTCTGCTCAGCAGTGGTGAGGCTGAGAGATGTTTCAGTTCATAAGCCTGTTTGAGTTCTTTTCTGACCATGCAGAGCTCGTCGTTGGCATCATCTAGATGTTGGGTCAGATTGTCAATTTCAGTGCCGTACTTTTCAAGGTGGTCTTCTAAAGCACTGATTTCAGCATTCTTGTCTCTGATGTTTTTCCTGGCTTTCTCTAGTAGCTGTTCGGCATACTGAAGTCTGTTTACCAGGTCTTTCTGGGCAGCATTTGCTTGTTGTTGGTCACGTTGAGCTGCTGCCAGGGCTGCTTGGAACTTCTTAACTTGTTCCGTTGTTTCCTGCTCCCTCTCGTTGGGTGCTTTGAGTTGATCTTGAACTTTCACTTCCAGCTTGTCTATGCGGCTTTGCGCACGTGTCAGCTCCTCTTGGAGGTGGGTGATGTGCTTGTCGCTCAGGTGCAGCTGGGCTGTGAAGGCATAGCTTAGGGAGCTTGTGATCTTGCCTAGCTCCTCGTGGTTGTTGTTCTGGCTTGAATCATGTGTCAGGAGTCTTCTCAGGATTAGGATTATTATTAGAAATAATAACAGTTCACAGGTCTTGGGGGTGAGGCTTTCTGTCATGCCTCTCAGCCAAGTGTTCACATCTTCCCCTTGGGCGATGGGGTCTGCAGTCTGCGGCATGTTGGCGCGCTGAGGAGAAGAGGGACTGACACAGATCTGTGTGGTGTAGAAGCCTATGTGTGGTGGGACAACTAAATGTTGGGTCAGTGATTGTGAACCACTAGTGAAGTATAGTGGTGGTTGTGTTGGTCTCAAGGTGTCTAGGCAGACTAGGGAGGTGAAGACTTCGTCACTCTAATGAGGAAGAGGAAAAAGAGAGAAAGGTGAAACACAATTCAGTGTAATAAATCAATTCCTTTGCCAATGGGAATCTTCCGATTAGATTTTGTTATCAAGAAGGTAAACAATATTATTATATCTCTGTTTGAGACAAAAGAATACAATAATAATGTTGATATCTCTTTTCTTAGTCTGACAGGATTGACACCGTACACCTTACAGTTGGACCGCCTACCAGGGATGCTTCGAAAGCGACGGTTGTTCGACACTTATCTCTATTAATTGATCTCAGCGTTTGGTGAGATGCAAAAATTTGGAATGCGTTTTAAAATGCAGGGAGGTTAGGAAGAATGAAGGAGGGTTTGGTTACAATCAAATTCATAAGGATAATTCGTCTTCGACAAGATTGTTTATTTCATTCACTTAGAATCGATTGATGGTTCTTACAGGTCCCTAAAAATGTGAAGAGGGAAGAAAGCAGAAGAGAACAGGAGAGACTTGTGTAGAAGGAAAGAAAGGAGAGTAGATCTGGTCCACTCACAGACTGTGTTGCTGTTATGCCCAACTACGAGTATAGCGTTGTTAATAGTTGCCGTACAACTAATGAAACAACAATAAAATTTGAGTGAAAGAGAGTTGTCTTCCTAATTTATTCGAACTTGTAGCGAGGGATAACAATGTCTCCTGTTAAGGGCTCAGGTGTGTCGTTCCCGAACTAGGATACCAGGAGGAAAGAGAGAGGTAAGATAAAGTGGAACTGAAAGTAATAAATGGCAAAATAATCAAAATGGAATTAAATGAAAGAGGAAATCAATAAATAAATATAGAGGCTAAGTGTATAGCCAAACAGGAAGAAGGAAGGGTAAAACGCAATAAGAGTAAGTGCGATTCTGAATAGAATCTATTAGTAAGGGTTATAAATCAGTTAGGTAGAATAAGTTTACTTAAACTTTAAAAGTTCAAGGCTTATTTGTACCTACAATGATTAACTGTTAGGCGTAAGAGAATACTAGAAATAATGATCATATGAAATGACCTGATGAGGAAATCTGAATGATTCCAAATAAATTTAATGTTTGAATTAAATTTGAATTTGGCACAATTAATAATTGTGGAGCAGTATTTCCATTTCTAGTAAAATGCAAATAAGTAGTAAAAAGTGAGAAATTGGAGAAATAAGAAATAGAAAGAGACCAACTGGTGTATTAGTTAAGATGTTCAAAGGGTTAAATCACTTTAGCTTTACCCAAACACACTGTATACAACCAGTAGATGTTAATGCTAACTGCTAACCTTTGAGGCTAATCTTTAGCATAGATTTCAATGTAAACACAACAGTTTCGTTAGCTTAGCAACACCGTAGAGTTTGTTTACATATGACGTCGACGTGCTGCGCGTGCGCAGTTCAGAGTTGCTCCGGAAGTAGGTTAAGACTTCCGAGTCACGATCGTAACTATGGCGACCAAACAAACTTTAGTGGACTAAGCACATGAATGTTGCATTGCAAGTACAGTTAAGCATGTTAAATGAAATGTCGGCGCATTTCAACACTGTACAAATAACACCACTTTTAGTTGGTTTTGCGATGTGGCGCTTTAACTCTTAGTTCGTTTAGAGTTAGATTTGAAAACACAACACAACACAACAGGGTTTCTTCGCTGTTGGTTCAAAGTTAACTTTACTTGATCAAGCTTTTAAAACACTCCCATTCAGATCACACACGCAGTGTAACACGAGATATGTATCTTAAATTCACTTAGTGAACAGACACAAACAGGCAAGCATTATTTCTAATGTTTAACCCAGGGAGTCGAATAGCATAGTTGAATTGGCAATGGAACACGCACTGACAATCAATCTATGAACAATAAGGCCTTAGAAATAGATTGAGGAACACGCTCAACTATTTTTATCCGTCGATTTATTTCCCTTTGAATTACTGCAGTTTAGCTCTGTTCAGCTAACGGTGACTGAGATTCCCTGGTCGGGAGTATAGCTATTGAATGACACTGGAACACGCAATGACATCAATTCAGCTATAAACAAGGCATTACAGAAAATGAGGAACACGCTCAATTTCGACCTTATTGTACGATCTCAGATCTTACCTTTGAATTCATTTACTACAGTCTATAAGAGAGGCGCGAACTCGAGTTGCAGCCTTCTCTGCGCTCATGCATTCAAGCGTTCAGTCATTCAAGCGGCCGCGCGCTGCTTACGTCACACACACGTATCGACTCAGAAGTTTCTCATCTTTCATCCGCAGCAATAGAAAAGATGAAATAACTTGGTTTATGCCTAAAAATTAGATTAAACTGCCCGCATTCTCCACCATTATACTGTAGGGGATCTACAGAAGTCAATTTTGCTCAAAGGGAATCATTTAAGATTGAACAGAATCTCCGTTTTACAGCGGATCAATGAATCGGTCAGTGATTCATTGAGCGAGCCGTATAACATCAACTCTACTGGATACTAATATCCAAAATATAGTGAAAACACTATTTCTTAGCACGGTAACAAGGTCGGCAGTTTAAGACATTAATTTATAAGCACAAAACACAAGATACTTCTCTTTTCAATATGAATAGGAATTTATTGGAAAAACCTAAGACATATAAACTAATCTAACACATAGACGCGCATTCACACATTCATACAAGTTGCAGAAAGAGAGAGAGATGAGGAAAGAATGAGTTTAGAAGAGTGAAAATGTGAAATCCCAAGTTTATAGCATAAGTATATGCAATTGCTTAGACCTGAACAACCATCAATCATTTAATTAACCCTCGCGTTGAGTTTCTTAATGAGGTTATTAAACTTTATATTAAGTGCACCAGTTCAGCTAGAATCTGGAGGTTGTACTTGCGTTGCCTTTGTGTTAAGGGGTTTCCTTTGATGACGTCGTTGCAGAAAGGGGTTCCCCAAGGTTGCTGATTGGTTGGAAGTCCGTGGTCATTGGAAGTGATGTCTTGGGCGTTGGCTGGAGGATGGAGTTGTGTACGCTGGTTGAAGTTTTGAGGCGGGCACGAAGTCTGAGACACGGCTTAGCGGCAAAACTTAACTTAGAACACGAAACTCTCAACAGAAAGAAAAGATTAAAGTAAAAGAAAGAAATGTGACGGTCTCCTCATGTTTTCACTAGAGGAGTGGCTGGCGTGCAAGCCAGGAAACGTTCAAAGAACGCAAAAAGCATGGCGAAGACCAATAGCTAAAAGCTAAAAGCAACGGCTAAAAGCATGGCTAGGAGCGATGGAAATAGCAAAAAGCCCAAACTAAAAGCAAAATTTGATGGTGTCCTGTGGTTTTAAACTCAGCTTTGGACACATCCCAAAATGGTGTCTTGACCAATTAGATGTTGTCTTAACTCGGGATATTGCTATGTTTCTCCTCCCAAAACATAAATCAGCACGTTATCTTATCAGTCACATGGTCAGAATTTTCCCGCTCTTGCAGAGTATAATTTGGCCATGATTCCTATAACATGAATACAACGCATTTGACAATGAATTGATTGGTGGAAACATTCAAAGCATGAATTTTCAAACTCATACATACCAAACATGAATATAAACCCTTAAGCTATTCAATAGTTATTAAAAAGGACATACACAACGAGTGATTAGAACATAATAGACAAATGTGTGGGTGACATACATAGTAGGGAGTTATTCAATGGTCTGATGTTCATTCATAAGTCCTTTTAAGCATCATTTTGGTGCATATTTAGGTAAAATGGACAGTCTCTGCCATTCTGTGAACTAAGGGCATGTTCCAAGGAACAAAGGAATTTAGAAGGAACTTAGTCTGGTTCTTGTCTTGGGTGGGGGAGCACCACCCAACAAAGTTTCCTCATGTGATGGTCCTGATGTGCTGCATCTTTGACCATTAATCTTGGGTTTCTCGCCCCAATATTGACAATCTCCTTCCTGAATTGGGATTATCAATAATTGTGTTCTTCTTGTTTTAATGTTGCAAGTTGTTCAAAGCTGTGAAAGTTGGTTGGTTAGGCTTACTTCTGGCTGGCTGGCGCCAGGGTTTCCTGGACAGATTTATGACGTGGTCCTGGCCCCTTTGTGGAATTTGGCTCTTTGGTTTCAACCAAATGTTCTGATCGAATCTTCTATTTGTCTGATTCGCACTGATACCCTACACATTCAATTCGCGAAATGATTCGTGAACCTGACCCGCTCCGAAGCTCCGATCCAAATCAAATGATTCGCGATATGCAAAGTTCCGATCAAATGATTCGCGAACCCGCTCCGCAGTTCCGATCCGAATCAAATGATTCGCGAAATGCGGTTTGAAATCCTCACCTGCAGCACAAGCTTGATGACATCGTGGATACAGTCCGCCGCGTTGGCCCACGGCAAAGGTGAAATCCAGACAGGTGATCATTCAGTTTTGTATGAGGAAATACAGAGATGAGTTCTGGCACTCCAAGACATTTTCAGACATCTGCAAAACCAGGGGGATAAAGTTCACTGAGGATTTATCCAAGGGAGATTGAGAGGCTCGTGCGGCGCTGTGGCCGATTATCAGCGACGCCAGAGCCTACTACCGCGGTCCTTACGGCTATATTGAGGGTGCTTGGATCGTCAAAAATAGCTGACTTTGATAACTTTAACTGCATCTACTTTCCTTGGCAGAGAGATGTAAGTGGGATGGTCTGTCATGTTTTGCTGTTGAGCGGGATCTCGTTACAGTTTTTTTTTTTTTAATGTTCTATCTTATTTGTTAGGTCAGTGTTTTCGGTGAAGACATCTTTTTCTTGTATTTCTTTAAACGCAAGGGGTCTCCGTAACTCTGTCAAAAGAAAAGCCTTTTTTCTTTTTTGTGAAAACAAAGCACTGTGTAGTAGCCTGACGATTTTAAATTTTGGACAAGTCAATGGGGTGACAAAATAGTCTTCAGCCATGCTTCTATACAGTCAGCAGGGGTAGCTATATATTATTTAATAACCTCCCTGGGAAAATACTAAAGGTTATCTTGTTTATCTTATTTAATGTGTATGGCTACAACAGTACTCCTCTTAACAACAAATTACTATCTGAAATCTCTAATCTTTTGTTTGAATTTGTATCCAACTGATAACGTTATTATAGGAGGAGATTTCAATATGGTTATGGATGAGGCATTAGATCGTTACCCACCTAAATTTAGTCATTCGCACCCGAACCTTCATTTTCTAAACTTCTGTTTAGACAATAATGTGATAGATATTTGGAGGGTTGGGAATCCAAATCTAAGACAATTCTCTTGGTTCAAACCAAATGGGACTTCCAAATCTAAGATTGATTACTGGTTAACTTGCTCTAGTTTAACTGAATTTATCAAAGACGTCTCAATTTCCTAACAATTCAAGTTTGTACAGTCGGGTTTTGAAAAATTGGATGAAGCTTAAATTTAAAATGAAAATGTAATATAATTTTTTGGTAAAAATAAAGGACAAAATATGCTAGTAGTTACATATTACCAAAGTCATAGTCAGGTATATTGTATAAAAACATAAGTAACAAAAAATCAAGCTTGTGTTTTGTTACTTTTGACGCACCTGTTACATTCGTCCCAACCGACGGGGTCCAAAGTAACAATGTGCATCTTATGTTCAAAGTGAAATTATTCTTAAGTCTTTCTACATTTGTACAAAATACCACCTGGTACTGATAAACCATGACTAGACTTCTGAGTTATTGGTCACAGCAAAAAAAAACTCTTATAACATTATCTTTTTTAATTAAGTTTTTTTCTGAAAAATGGTTCTTTCGTCCCCGCTCTCCACTTCCTATAAAACACTTGAATGTTTTAAGCTAGGGCTTAGCTAATCAGGCCAATGAGAGACAATTAATCATTCTCATTTTTTTTTTATTAAATTATTCTTTTATTTCAGTAATCAATCTTTTTTATTTATTTTTTAGTAAACACAAGGTGTCATTAATGATGCTTACATTATAACGTGCAAATTCACACACAACGTATCTTTACTTTGGCCATCATCGCAGGTATCTGTCTTAATATCCACAAAGGTTTAGAGAAAATATGAAATAAGTTTAATGTTATTTTAGATTATAAAGGGTTTTAGAATGAAATGCATCCGAAAGGTCATCTAAAAAAATTGTCCAAGCTAGAGTCCCCCAGTGAATTTTGGCCATTTCCACCACTGTGCGCACCGCATCACCGGCTCTGCAATGGAGCGGTTGAAATGTTGTTATTATTACACAAATTAGAGGATTTAGAAAAGGGTATGGTGGCGATTGTTATATTGGCTTACTGTATTGTATGAAAAGGTGAAACTTAGTAAAACCGGCAAGAAACAGCTGAGACTCTGTCATTATTTATTTTACTTTAACACAAGACAGTTAAATATAAGGCTGCTTGTGGGAAACACTACATTCTGTTAACAGTCTAAACATATAAATGTTGACTATATTTATTAGATACGTAATTGTATATGTATTTACAATTAAAAGTAAAATAAATTACAATATTTTTTGTTATATGAAGTGATTTGCCTTTCTTTCGATTGCCTTTCTTTGATGACGTTCCAGGGCATTCCAAATAAGCGATTATTGTCAGCGAAGTCCACTTCAACGGATATCCCGTGCATATAGGGAGCAGGGAGTATAGGAAGCAGTGAACACTGCGTAGGGACCCTGTCCATCGGGTCAAACCTTAAATCCACATTAGGGAAGCAACAGCCAGGGACTTTAAGCAACAGCTTTTAATGGAATAGCTACGATGACTGGAAGTAAGCTGTTACACCACCGTAGCCGAGAACGTGGAAAAAAAGTAATACTGAGTGAATCTGAACTCAGTTTTTGCATCACTACAGTTTTATTGCTCAATCAGCTTCAGGTTCTGGTTCTCAAAACCATCAAAAGCTTGTTCTCCAACACGGCGTACTCATGGATGAGACATGCAGAGTGATAAGAATGTGAAAAAGCACATGCCCGAATGTAAAATTAGTTATTTTATGCATTTGAAATTAATTTTAGTTTCATAAAAATAGCGCATATTTTCTAGCAGGTGCACTGTGCTCACATTTACTTGTGCATTAAATGACAAATAAAAAAAATACATATCAGCTTGCGCTGTGATCTCGAATTGCATAATATAATTTAGTACATGAATTTGAGAGACGTTCTATAAAATGATGCATATGTAGCCTACATGCATGCACAGTTTGCAGCTTTAATCGCCTTTTTGGTAATTTCATGACTTAACTGACAACAGAACTACATATGCTCATAGTTTCTTGTTCGCTTTATTTTTAATAAAGCGATACAGGGCTTGCTCCTCATATTCGCGTAAACTTAAAAAATGTGCGCCGTGCATTAGCACAGGCTGACAGGAGAGGAAAGTTTGTTTTGCTGACAAATAGCCTAACCACATCTCATCAGACACTGTTTTACTAAAGCTCATCTGGCACTTTTTCCGCTCTCGTTTGACTTGCGCCTGGCGCTGATGCGAAGTTAAGGTGCGCGTCTGAATAAATGCACGCCCCTGCCTGAGGTGCTGTTGCCAACAGCAGACATATGTTTGTACAAATGAAAAAAAATCGTTAAAATTGTTTTACGTTTAAAACATATCGTCAAATATTAAATTAAATACTAATGGTAGAATTGTATACTGATGGAATTACAGTGGTATAAACTATAAAACATAACATTTATCTGCTGAATCTGTCACGTTGTAAAGACGACGGCAAACCAGCTGTTCTTCCGAAGTAGACAGCTACAGTAGAACGTCAAGAGGAAGTAGTTAATGTAGCCAATGCGCAATATGACCTCGGAATGCCGTTCCATCTGTGGCTGCTGCTTAAAGTCATTAAGCAACAGCTTAAAGACTTTAAGCAACAGCTTCCTAAGAGAAGTTGTTCAGAACTCCACTAACAGAATCGTTTCTTCTATATTGTGAAATGATGTTGTTTAGTTTTGAGTTTGAAAAGATCTATTGATGCGCTAGTGATTGTGAAATTACGCAAGAAAAAAAAAGTCTGACCATATCAGTGCCATCAGATTTAACGCCCAAGAGTTAAATTAGTTGAGTTCATAAAAACTTGTGCTCTGATTTATTATTATTATTATTATTATTATTATTGTGTTTGATGTCAGTTTGGTGTTGTAGATTGTGACGCTGTTCCTATGTGTTGTGACCGTCGGGAGTGAAAAGGGTCTCTCTCTGGCCTCGGTTTCTGTCTGTAGGAGTTTCATCTGTTTTCTGAAATGACTCACTTTTTCTGCTCTTGTTTCACTGTTGAATTACATTTGTTTGATCCGTGGGCGGGTCTGTGAGGATATATAAGCGCACACCACGAGCATCAATGAAGCCCGACAGCAGCGCCAAAGATGGTGAGTGACCGATCGCATCATCATTCAGAATGATGCTTGCTGAAAAACTCCTAACCTTATCTTAATATCTTAGCTTAATGCCATGCTTTTATAACACTTTTTCTATTCATTTCGCTTCGCTTTCGCTTTCGTTTCTCTAGTTTCTCATCACAGTGCGCCTGTTGCTTGGACTGTCTGCGGTGTGACGCTGCTCTGATCATCAGTGTGCCGTTCGGCGTGTAAAGGAACCGTGAATACACTGTGATTGTAAGGCGGGATTCTACTGGGATCAGCACTTCTGCAGGAGACAGGTAATGCCTGTCTATATAGTTCTACACGTGTATTGTAATTAAAAGTTAATATCTTATTAAAAATCCTAACTTAATAACTTCATAAGATTTATTCATTTTTAATTATTATTTCTTTGTTTTTGATTATTAAAATATGAAACGATAATACTAACCATGGGGAAATTTTATCATGATCGTCAAACCGGTAATGGTTACATCCTTCTTCGCATCATCCCAATAGCAATCATTGAGTTAAGTGGTATAAATGTATTTATCAGTATTTATATACTCTGTGGAAGGCGTAGGACCAATAAATGTTCCTTCCTGGTATTACTGTAACTGTACTATAAAGTTTTCTCAGCAGTTAATGATGATGTATTGTAGTAATTTTGTCTCTGGTTTTCATCATTCTCAAACTTACTCTAGAACATTGTAAATCTGAAGACTTTCAGTGCCCTGATTAGGAAAGTGATTAGGATATGTGCATCTCAAAAAATTAGAATATCATGAAAAATTTCATTTTTTTTTTTTTTTGTGTAACTTATTTGAAAAAATTAAACTTTCAGATATTCTAGATTCATTACATGTAAAGTAAAACATTTAAAAAAAAATATTTTAATTTTGATGATTAGAGCTTATAGCTCATGAAAGTCAAAAATCCAGTATCTCAAAATATTAGAATATTTACATTTGAGTTTCATGAAATGTCCATCCCTACAGTATAAATTCCGGGTATCTCTTGTTCTTTGAAACCACAATAATGGGGAAGACTGCTGACATGGCAATGGCCCAGAAGACAAGCACTAACACCCTCCACACAAAGAGGAAAAAATCACAGAAGGTCATGACTGAAAAGAGTGGCTGTTTACAGAGTGCTGTATCAAAGCATATTAAATGCAACGTTGACTCGAAGGAAGAAATTGGGTAGGAAAAGGTGCACATGCAACAGGGATGACCGCAAGCTTGAGAATACTGTCAAGTAATGCCGATTCAAACACTTGGGAGAGATTCACAAGGAGTGGAATAAAACTGGAGTCAGCGCATCAAGAGTCACCACGCTCAGACGTCTTCAGGAAACGGGCAGCCAAGCCACTTCTGAAACAGACACAACGTCAGAAACATCTCACCTGGGCTAAGGAGAAAAAGAACTGGACTGTTGCTCATTGGTCCAAAGTCCTCTTTTCATATAAAAGTAAATTTTGCATGTTGAAATCATGGTCCCAGAGTCTGGAGGAAGATGAGAGGCACAGAATCCAAGCTGCTTGAAGTCCAGTGTGAAGTTTCTGTAGTCAGTGATTATTTGGGGTGCCGTGACATCTGCTGGTGTTGGTCCATTGTATTTTGTCAAGTATACAGTCAATGCAGCTGCCTACCAGGAGATTTTGGAGCACTTTATGCTTCAATCTGCTGACAAGCTTTACGGAGATGCTGATTTCATTTTCCAGCAGGACTTTAGCGCCTGTCCACAGTGCAAAAAACACTTTCAAGTGGTTTGCTGACTATGATATTACTGTGCTTTATTGGCCAGCCAACATGCCTGATCTAAACCCCACTGTGAATCTATGGGATATTTTCAAGAGAAAGATCAGAAACAGTTGATCCAACAATATACAGACGATCTGAAGGCTCAATAGTGCCTCAGCAGTGCCACAGGCTGATCACTTCCATGCCACACTTCACTGATGCTGTCATTTGTGCTAGGAGCAAGTCATTTGCTGTAATATGTGGCTGCTGACCAAGTATTGGGTGCATAAATTAACATACTTTAAAGAACTTTTCTTTTTTGCAAATCCGTTTGATTGATCTTAGGAAAATTCTAATATTTCGAGATACTGGATTTTTGACTTTCATGAGCTGTAAGCTCCAATCTTCAAAATTAAAACAAAAAAACTTTAGAAACATTTTACTTTACATGTAATTAATCTAGAATATATAAAAGTTTCAGTTTTTAAAATATGTTACAATAAAAAAAATGAAAAAATGAATATTATACTTAAAATAGCTATATAAAAAATGTATTTTTTTTATTTATATCACTGTTTTACATTCTTTATTAAGGGTGTTTATCTTCTTTGCATGTTCACTTTGCAAAGACTGTGTTGGTACTTCTGCAGCAATGTAGGATGATTTTGAAATGATTTTTGAAGTTGAGGGAGAAAATACGATTGGTGTTTTTCGACATACCCTAACTGTCTTGAACCAGAATACACACAGTTCAGGAAGAGTAAGACAAGAAGAGTATTTGAGATTAAAAAGTATTTAAATTGTCTTGTTTGAATGAAAATAACAGATCATTACGCTAGATAAGACCCTTCTTCCTTGGCTGGGATCGTTTACAACCACATTTGGGATCGTTTGAAGCTGCATTTAATCTGCATTTTGGAAGTTCAAAATTGAATCCTCAAAAAACGTAATTTCTTTACGAAATGAGTACATTATATGTGAATCTTTGTTTTGGAAGTGGACTTCTCCTTTAAATATCGAAAAACATCAAAGCTTTTTAGTGGAATGAACACTTAAGTTAAGTGATAAACTACCTGCTAAAGAAGCTTTTCATCACAGAGAACAAATAAAAATGTATAAAACATTTTATTTTTGAAGTGAATGGTCCATCTTCAAATAGATCAGGGGCTTTTGGCAAAACATCAGGGGCTTAAGAGACTTTCAGTCAGCATAACAAAAATGTTTTTGAAGACAATCACCTATTGCACCTTTAAGCTAATTTGAACGATTTTTTCTTTTGTACAAAGATATGTCTGCTGTTGGCAACGACACCTCAGACAGCACTGAGATTAGAGGTGATGGGGCCCGAAAAAATAAGTAAGTATTGTCCCATGATCCATATGAAAATAATTAATATACTATTAAATTATTTCCATGTTGGGTAAAGTTGATTAATAGATTAGAAAAAGAGTAATACATTAGTTATCAAAAGCGTTAACTATATTCTTTTCAAAAATGGACTAACATTCGCTGCTTCATGTTTCTGGTTGAATAGAGCCCCTATGGAGTGGACAAAGAAACATGACATACTTCTCTGTAGAGAAATCCTACTCACAGAACCATACAAGTACAAGAAGAGCAGTAAGAACAAGGGCAAAGCCTGGTCTACAATAGCCAGCACACTGAATTGCTCTCAAGATCCTGAATTTAAAGTGATGCAGAGGTCAGTGAGGGAGAGATTCACCTTGATACAGGGGAAATACAAGGCCAGAAATAACAAAGATAAGAAAAGCAGTGACAAATCAGCAGAAACAGCAGAGCTTAACGATCTTATACAAGAAATAACAGAGAAAGAAAGAGCAGCTGAGGAAAACAGAGGGAGTGAGGGCAATATGAAGAAGTTACACACAGACCGGCCCAAAGCAGAAGAGGCAAGGAAGAGGGCCATGGAGAGGGTGAGCCCAACCACCAGGACGCTTTGTGAAGAGGGAGAAGACTGGAGTAATAGCAAACGTAAGAGAAGCAGCGGGAATGACACCACTGAGTTTCTGAGGGAGACAAGCCTGCTTGAGAGGGTTCTAAGGAAAATTAGATTGGAATTGAAAAACTTGCTAGTTTTATTGCTAGAACAAGCAAAGGCAGCACAACAGGCACAAAAGCAGTTGAGCGAAATGATACAACTATTGCAACAGCATCAACAACTATACCAAACACA